>WBNH01009943.1:1012798-1332600 GCA_013401255.1 Urocolius indicus | reverse complement strand
GCCCGCGGCCGCCTCCCTTCAGCCGCGCGCTCGGGGCGGCCGCCGCCGCGGGACTCGGTGCCGCTCCCGGCCCCGCGCTCCCCCGACTCAAAGCGGCCGCGGCTCCAGCGCCCGGCGAACGAGGGACCGCTGCGTTTCACCGCTCTCAACGGCCAGTCGTTGCCGGGCGAGGCCTGGCGGAGGACCCGGCCGCGGCAGAGGCTGTTACCGACACAAGCAGTCGTGGCTGCCAGGCGGTGCGCGGGCCAAATTGCTATTGCAGAGGTGTTTGCAATGAGAGCTGGACTGAAAACTGTATATTCTGGAAGAAATCGCAGCCTTTCTCCGCTCTCTGTACTCCGAAGCAATGTAACTTCGGTGTTGGGTTCGACGAGCCTTTGTGCTTGGCTGCCTGCAGCCAGGAGGTGCGAGCGAGTAGGAATCGCCAGCGAGGGAGCAAAATCTGATCGCAAAACCAGTTTGTACTTACTTAGGAATCATCCCATACAGACACGGCCTTGAGTGGCTGAGACACACCACAGCTCGGATTTGCAGATGTGGGAACCAGGACATCAGCAAGACTCAGAAGTGTGACAAAAGCATTGTTATCTCTAGTTACAAAGAACATACTATTACAGCAAAGGACATTCTATTCCAGCTGAAACTCGGTGGAGACAAAAGCACCATAAAGCAAAAGCACCTGAAGTGATACGTGTAATATAAACTGCTGGACTTGTGATTTTCAGCTGTGTGAAGCTGGAAGCTCCAGCCAGGAGAAGAGCAGAGGCTGGTGCTCTGTGCAAGAGACTGATGCATTTCTTGCCCTCAAGAACTGACTGGATGAAATTTGTCTGTCTGAATCAGAAGCAAGGTCTGCCAGGAGCAGCCCTACAGAGGAACAGAATTAATACTCCCATTTTTCTCACTCACAGTGTAACTTCTGTGTTGCCTAGGTGTGCTGGACTCTGTTGTGGTGTTGATCAAACATGCAGCTAGTCTCACAACTGTCTTGCTATACACACAGTGACCAAGTATATGCACTGAATACAACAACACAGCACAGTGGCCATTCGCCTGCTGAGCTGACTGCCACATGTTTGGAAGTTATGCTTTAACAACCTGATGCCAATTCTGTGTGGAAGAAAAGGGACCTGTCTGTGAACAGGCTGTAGGTTAAAACAAACTCTGAGCAAGAGGAAACAGGCACTGGCCTGGGTTATGCAAAGCACAGATTTACTGTGAATCAGGGGCACCCATCACTTTTCCTTTTTGGCTAGATTCAGCTACAAACCTCCACTCAACACAAAGCTGCTCTGAACTGGACTTCCCTCCCACATGCATTTCTGACATTTCAGAGGAACAAAATTGGTACAAATCCCATGTCCAGAAGTGTCATTAAACATCAAGTCTCTTTGTTATAATCCATCAGCCTCTCACGCTCCCACCCTCAGTCTCAAAAGTGACTTGTATGAAGAAAAAACTATGTCTGAGAGTTTAGAGAGGCTGAAAAGCCCCCAGGATCTGGCAGCATGATCACAGTTCCCCAGAGGAATGATTATTTTGGAGGCAGCTGCTGGGTGCCTCTCTAGACATTTGCTCCTTGGCACTTCATTAGACTGAGGAGTCTTCGGGGCCCACTGTACGCAGAGAGCCCACCAGGACTCTCATGAGACAATCCTTACTCAATCCTCTACCTACACAGACAAAACCATCCTATTATCACACTCTACTCACTGTAATCGCTGTTCAGGTTAGAAGTCACTGAACAGAGTATTATTATCTCACTAGTCAGAGCCATTTTAACTGCACTCACATTGCTTCCACAGAAATCCAGTTTCGGTGACTAAGAGCATTAAATAAAACCCCAACAATTTTTCTCTGCTCCAACCCATTCCTGACTCAAAACACTTAATCCCCTTCATGCCTTTTCTCCAGAGCCAGTCTCAACCTGCAGCCCCTTCTGTCTGGCCAAAAAAAAAACTATCTGCAAGCTTCACTTAAAAAACAGCAAAAAGCCCCATGAGAGCAGAATGCAAAAGAACAGCTTTTCCTTCTGTCCCAAGGCACAGTGAGCTGGGAGCAGGGTCTGCCCTGCAGGCAGGGCAGGAAGAGCTTCTGTGCACTTGAAGGATGTTAAAGTAACCCCTCCTACCTCTCTTACTGTACTTGGAGGCCTCTGGTGTGACAAGGATATGGAAAAACCACCATGGGGTTACACGCTTTCTCTTCAAGCAGCAGTTTTGGTTGTTTTGCAGAAAAACATTTTGCTGTTTTTAAAAATAAACTAGAGAAAAAGCTCAAACATTGCACAGCTGAAAACAAGAAGAAATTTAAACAGTTTTTGATTTGTTCAGAAGCTTTCAAAACAATAAATATATTTAAATCCATAAAGGATCCTTTTCTACAGAAGCCCTTGTTCACGTCTGGTTCTAAGCAGGTTAGCTAAGTTTCTCACGTATTATGATCATCAAAAGGCTAGCAGCTGCTTACGCTCCTTTTGATTTTCTTCTTACTCTTCCTTCCCTCCAAGCAGGGGATGAGGCAGGTTAAGAAAGTCCCAAGGGATCCCTAAATACTGTCTATGGCTTCTGGGAATAAACTGCATTAGGAGCAGTAATTCAGGGCCCAACAGAAGGTGGACTCTTTATATCTGACTACTTCATTCAAGTTTTCAGTTTGTCGGAACACTTAGAAACAGGATTAGGGTCTTCATTACCCTCTTTGGATACCTATAGCTTTGCTAGCAGTGCTTTGTCGATGTTTAAGCACATGGTTTTGAAGATACCTTGCAGAGCATGTAGCCTGAACAACGCCCACCATCCCAAAACCTGCAGGACCAGAGTAACGGACTCTCAAGAGCACACATCTACTTACACAGGTTTACTTTTCTCTTTCCAGAACACAGTAAAACTAGATTGGGACACTTGAAACAGAGTTCTTGGAGCTCTGTAGCCTAAGCATTGACACATGGCATGTCCAATGTCACCATTAACAAGTTTTCTGGTGTCACATGTAAGGGCTGCAGCCACACAGATTGTCACAACTACCTCAGTGAGAAGCCAGGATTAGATGTACTTGATGAAACAGATTACATGCAACAAACTAATACAGAGAGCTGGTGATCAGGTCACTGAATCAACACAGATGATGTGGTGGTGTTTTTTTAAACAACTCCTGAAGCAACAGGGAAGTTCCTGAGAACACGTAACATGCCCATATTTAACTAGAATAATCTTTAAAGGGTCAGCTTGCTTCAGGCAAACTCACAGAAAGGCCGGTGTAGGCTGCAGCCATTGAAAGGCTTACAGATGTATGCAAAGGGCTGTTAAAACCAGCCTTTGAAAAAGCCTTCCATATAATTTCAAAACTGGTTAAGAAGTCACCTTACAAATTTGCTTCTTAAAAACGATTCCTAAGGCGATACCTTCAGGGTCATCCATTACTTCAGCTGCGCACACACACACTCCCTCTCTCCTGGTGCGTTACACCACACCCATAGTAAACTCAGCTATTATTTTCTCAAGACACTACTTTCCCATTCTGCTCTAACTTGCACTGTAGGATAACCTGCATTAGGATGACTAGGACATAAAGTTGTCCATAAACTCTCACACTACATTAAAAAAACAATTACCAAAAAATAGCAGTTCTTAGAACAAACATTTGAAAACTCTTGACTGAATTCATCCTGTTCCAAGACAGGATCTATGTCTGTATCAAACCTTTATCTAAACTGCTCTTAAAAACTTCTCCCAAGGCAAACTCCAAAACCTTGCAACAACCATAATTACCTGAAGGCCTAATTCTCCTTAAAAACACAAACTGCAACTCAGTTGTTTTTTTGTTGTGTTTTAGCACACACCTTCTTGGATTTTCCACCAATTGCCAAACACCAGAAATCACACTTCTCCACGTGTTATGAGGAAAGTCATAAATAAAACTCACTAGCAGAATCCTGGCAGTAAAATATAGTTCTAAATATATTCCAGACAAATCCAGCATTGTCTCCCTTCTCCTAGCTCATGAACCTCACTCCTACTCCAAATCTCAATCCAGTTTCTGAAGTAAACAGGACATCTCTACCACTCCTAAGCTTCACAAAGAGGGAAGTATTTTTTTAGAAGGTATTCTGTGAAAGAAACTGCCTTTTCCATATAAATAGTTAAATGAAATCACCAGGAACACCTGCAGCCTCCCACCAGGATCTTAGAATGTTGCAACATTGAAAACTCAAGTGTTAATAAATAAATATATATATCCTTACTCTGATAGTACACATAATTGCTTTTGTACTGTATTCATAAACAACATTTGCTATTTCTCTCATGAGTGGAAGGAACTTTTCTCTTCAGAAAGCACCTACTGTTAGATGTCTGCAGTGACCTCATGAGCAGTTATTTCCACTGCCACTGGGCTGTTTGCTTTTGAGTTACTAGCGGTTTCATATGGAGCAGTGAGAACCCAAAATAGCTTAGCATGGGCCAATCTCAGGCCAATGCCAGCCATTTCTCTACAGTTAACATCTATTAAAGGCTCCTGTTGCTCTTCCTAGGTTCCCTCTTTAACTTACCTTCTGTGTTTTGACTGACAGTGGAACTAACTTGGAGCAGCGCTGGCTTTCTCTGACATACACACAATGCACAGGTCACTCTCTGGCTTCCCTAGATCTGTACAAACTACCACAACCATCACTCCTCTCCAAGCCAGTCAGCTGTGGGACACAGGGCTGGCTGAGCCATCCTACCCACAGAGGACTTCACTCACAGAAAGAATTTCAGTCTTGAAAAGCATTAGCAAGCAGAACTGTCTTGTCGAGGGAAGCTTCAGCTGAGAGGCGGCATTCAAAAAGCAAAACTCAACTGTCTGTTATAAAACTTTGTTTAGGTAGGGATGCAAAGGAACTTATTTAAAAAAAAACCAAAAAACAAACTAAAATATCAAAACATTATTCATTTGGCCACAGCTGAATAATCAGAAAAATCTACACACCACAGTGTCACTGTGCATGGTGTAAATTACTGTCAGCATCGCAAATGTACCGGCACTAACGTGAGTGCTCAGATAAACACCTCTGTAGAGCCCTGTTGGTTTTGTTCAAACTTGACTCTTTGCTGCCTGTGTTACCATGACAAAGATTTAGCACACGGTACTGAACAGCTTATGCATACAGTCTATGTTACAGTGTCTTCCTGGCCATTGCCTTCAGTCAGCCCAGGTGCAGCACTCACGACTGCTGCCACACCTACTGGCTTTGGGGTACACATACGGCACAGCACCAAACTACACGTTTAGACCATTGCCACAACGGAGTGATGATTAATCCAGGACTGAGGGAACAGACAAATCTGCTTTCTTAATTATGATATAGACACAGTTAATTACAAGGTTTGTTTCCTAGTTGAAAATATTCTGCTGTCACTTCACAGCTAGAGTATTTAGCAAGGAAGAGAATCACAGTCTTCACTTGCAACAGCGAGCTCTGCCAGCTGTACAATGCTGCACACAGAATCTATTCCTGAATCTTCCAAACCCCCTTACAAAGGATGAGATCTAGTTATTTTCATTTTGATACATATCACATCATCCAGCTCTTCTCAAATTTCCATCTGTGTATTTCAAACAATCACTTATGACAGATTTCGTTGCCCCTGTTCTCATTTCTTCCTCTGACTCCAAGCAATGTTAAAACTACCTACTATCACACCTTCTTTAAATGGGTAAAAAGTTCTCTTTAGAGCAATAAACAACCATTGGGTTTGTATTGCCTTATTTATTGTACACAAGTTTAGCCTCAGATTTCTACTCATTTTTGATGCCATCAAGTACAATCCAGTGAGTATTGCCTCGACTTTCAAGTTTCATTGCCTAACATGCAGCATTTTAAAACCATGCTCATGTATATACAATCCACACTTTACAGTGATGCTGAGTATCTAAAATTCAGACACTTACATAATAAGGGGAGCCTAAACTGAGAAAAACAAAAAAAAAAAACCCCAAACAAAACCAGACCAAAATTCTCAAGGACTAGTGTCAGCAAATTACAAATAGAAACATTGTATTATCCTTTCCCCTTTAATGACATACTTGTTTCTGATCTTCATCAAGTTTTTGCAAGAAATGTAATCTCTAAAATACTTGCAAAATGAGAAAATGAAATATTCTGGATTTTTAAAATGATATTGATCTGTATAGTTCTTGATGCAGTTAAGTGTGTGAGAATTTTAATCCCAGTTCTCAAGCCATCAGATCAAACAGCTCTCCTGACAAATGCTTGTTATTCACTTTACACTTTAAAACATCAATACATAAATCAGCAAAAGCCCTTCCCAAAACCACCTTTTCCATACCTCATCTCCCTTACAAGTAGTGACTCATCACAGATCTTTCCTAAGATTGTTTATTCGGTCACGTTATAATAGTACCCAACCATATGAAATTAAGTTGGTGCTTCATGTAGCAAATGTCCCAAAGATCCTAAAGTCTTAAGAGCTTATACTCAAAACTTCAGACTCTTGTAATATGGTTACTAGGCAAAAGAAACCAGCAAGTGCTGACAGAAATAAATCCCTCCATAGCAGTCTGTATAGTAAACACAGCTCAGCCATTCTGAAATGCTCACACAAAGGCAAAGGTCTCAGCAAAGGCTGTGCAGAAGTGCTCACAGAGCAGGACTGCCACCTCTGATTTGCTTATCTGCTACCATCACAGGGAGAAAACTATTTCTTATCACAGCGATACCAACAACTTTGTGGGAGGCCACACATAGGTACTGATGTTTAGCTGTTTAGACAAGCATTTTTTCCTCAATTCTTCAATTGGCAATTCCTCAATTCTTCATTCTTCCAGGAAAAGCAGGCAGCTCGACCTTTCACTTTCTTCCCAAATATTATTTTGGAGTCATTTGTACTCTGCTATTCCCATTAATGTACCAGGTTAAAGGCACCTGCTGTGGAGCAGTATTGCAATTTTCAGACAAGAAGATGTTGAAAAAAGAATAAAAACCAGAGAAAAGTTCCCACCAGATACTAGTAAGGATAAGAAAGTGATTGCTCCATAGCTGATGACTAAAACCACAAAATATCTAAGCAGTGATGGGTTAAGGAGTCCACAGAGAAAGAATAATAAGCTTGCATTGGCAGAACAAGCTTAGCACACTTAATACGTCTCTGTGCCTGAGCCCTTTTATTGGCCACTAAGCCTTTAAGGACATGGAGCTATCAGTAACAAAGACCTGAAGCTCCCGAAATGTTTTTTTGGATACTTCATGATAAACCGTCCTAGCAACAAGTTACCAAATGTATCTTAAACAATTTTAAATGCATCATGTGGCACCATTGTACCCAGGTAACTTCCATCCTCAATCACTGGTAACATTCAGTCCTGGCCCCTGCTGTTTGTCACATTTCAAGTCACCACATTCTATGTAGAATTTAAACAAAAACCCAAACTAAACCACACCACGAACTTCTGGGAAAATACTTCTGTCTGGTAAAATGACTCCTAATGTTTTATATATGGACAAACTGCAAAACTATGTAGAAATCAGGGCAAAATGATAAAGGATTACACATGAATCATTTAAATCAATGAGAGATTAGAAGAAGCAATGTGAACAGAAAATCACAAATGCATCTCCAAAATGAAAGTAGCTGCTTAGCACGACATACAAGACTAGACAGCAAAGGAGTGAAACAGTGCCTGAAACTGATGGCATTTCCTTTGCTTGAGGAGTTAAAAACCATGATGCATGACAAAGACTGTTAACACAGAGCCTGCAGCAGTGGATGAACTAAGTCTTTACAAGTTTTTCGGAAGTACAGGAGAAAGCATGACAAATGCTAGCACAGCTTCATTTGGACTTGTACTCTATGTACTTAGAGTGCAAGTTAACTTTTATTAATCTAGTAAATAGTGGCAATTCATTAGAGATCAGTTTCCTTTCAGTATAATATAGAGCACTGGCAGAGTAAGAGCAAACATGGCACATGTCAACGCAGTGCTGTAAATAGAATTTCTCTTGATTTGGGTTTCGAGTCTTCGCTCAGTATCACACAACTCTAAAATGACATCTCTCAGGGCAGAAGCCTGATTCTTACCCTCCACTGAAGACCGTGGTGTCACTCCTGCTGTAGGTCTAGAATGGACTGCAACTTTAATGCTCTGCATCTCAGAAATCAGCTGTGCTATACTTTCCTGCAGACTGTTAAACTGCTGTTGTAAACTCCCTAGACATGAACTGACTTGTTTAGTGTGGTTGAGCTGTTCGTTTAAAGGAATTAAAATAGAATCTATTTTTATGGAGTCATTCCTGTTTTCTCTAGTTAACAAGGCACCTTCTTTTGTTTCCTGTGATGTCCTCGTTTGCAGCACACTTTTCAGGTCTGCTATGACCTCACTGAGATCCTTCTGCTGTAAGTAATGACTGGAGGCCTGTTCTTTGATGGCTTCCTGCAGATTTATTGGGCCCTTCTGTGCTTCAAGTACCAGGACTTTCAATTCTTGCAGCCTTACTCGATTAACATAGGTGGAACCAAGAACACCTATAATGGCTCCCAGTACAGAACCAATGATAGACCAGTTCTTCGTTTTTTCAGCTCTTGTCCGCTCCTTCTCATGGCTTTCCCTTACAGCTGCAGAGAAGAGCGAGAATTTTTCTCTCTCAGATTCTTCTGCATTTAAATACGCAGATCGGTACCTCTTCTCTTCCTGCAAGAAACACAATGGTTTGAAGGAGGTGGTATAATGTGAAGCTATAGAGACTATACTAAAAAACCCAAACAACTCAACAAACAAAAAGCCTCCAAAATCCCAGGACATGTGAAGGAATGGAAATTAAGACTATCCATTAGCTCTGTTTCAGAAACTTTCCTTTTACTGTGGGATTTTCTTTATTAATCCTACTTAAGTCAATGAGACACCATTTTAAGCCAGAACTGAGAAATGGAAAAGATCATGAGGAATGACAGCTGAAGATCCTCTACTCAAGAACCTGTCATGTACTGATCAGTGGGCAATGTCCTTCTCTCCCCATAACGTGCATTCCTTCTGTCCTGCTTTCTTCTCCAAACACTACCTTTATCACACTTCTCCCTCTCAGTTACAAAGTCTCCTAAGTGGAAACTGAAAATAGGATTGGAAAGGATGCCTTTCATAGGTTAATCTCATGAACTCTTCTTATTCCTCTGCATTCTTTTTCTTACTCTCTTCAAACAACCATCTTCCCTTTCTCCCTTTGTCTCTGAGGGCAACCCTCATTCTTGCAAGCCTGCATTTCCTTTGTGAGACAGCATCACCACCTTACAGACAGCATTGACTTGAGTTCTACTTTTCCTCAAAGTCACACACAGTTCTGTTCCTTAAGTCTCATCCACACAGTCCTGATTCCTTATTTAGACAACTACAGCTCTCTAGTTCTTTCCTGATGTTTAGCCACTGATCCAGGAGCTCAGTTCAAGCTCAGGCATGCATACCCACTCCTTGCCTGACCTTTGCCACAGCTGTAACTGCTTCTTTGTCTGTTCCCTGCTGCTCTTGCAGTTTCATGTGGATTTCCTGGATTGACTTTAGCTGATACCTTGTCTTTATCTCTAGCTGATGGACTGTTAATGAAATTGTTCCCATCCCCAGCCCTGCTTGCTTACCCA
This sequence comes from Urocolius indicus, assembly GCA_013401255.1. Lineage (NCBI taxonomy): Eukaryota > Metazoa > Chordata > Aves > Coliiformes > Coliidae > Urocolius > Urocolius indicus. The sequence goes on along the minus strand of WBNH01009943.1, from coordinate 1,322,974 downwards.
GCTGAGGTACTGCAGGACTGTGTCATGTTGGTGAGGATACTGCTCCAGCCTGTACTGTGGTCAACCTCATCTCCTTGCTTGCTTTTCCTCACAAAGCAGCCTTGCTCTCACTGCTCTCTGACAAAAGCTGTACTGAATGGCCTGTGTGTCGCAGTCATACAAGCAGCTGAGACTTCTCATGGATTAACAACCAGAAAAGGGCTTCTCTCAGCACATGGATGGTTAATTCATTGAAACCCAGCTTTTTGTTGACTACTCATTGACAGGTCATCACTACAACAATTAATTCTCCAGGCTCGCTATCTTCAGCTTTCTTCTCAGAATTTACTATGCTATTTTAGCATTAACATAGACAATTTGCATAGCAAATTAAACCATTGATAATTAACTAAAACAAGTATAATAAAAAATTAAGTCAGGTCACTGTACTTCAGAACTGCATCTGCAAGACCAGTCATTAAGTCATGAAAACAAAGCACACAAATTTTCATCGTATTTGCCAGTGCTCATGAAATTACCTGCAGCAACCTGTGTTCCAGAGTAGCCAGTTCTAAATACTGGGTGTCATCCCGAGAGACCCTGTCTAAGCGGTCCCGAATTTCCTTCAGTTTCATCTGTTGGGCTTCTACATTTTCACGAGCCTCTCGGACTATCCCCCGAGCTATCATAAAGACATTTTCAGCCTGAGAAAAAACAGTGTTTATTTCAGAGACTTAATAACCTCACAGATTTAAATTGCTAATTATTTGGATTTTGGAGAGAAAAAAAAAAAAACAACAAACCAAACCAACACGACAAAACTAACCAGACTTCAATCTGAGGGATAAGTTATTTACTAATATCATGGACTAGTACAAAGTCATAGAGCATGTGGAGTCAGTTAAAAAAGCAAGCAAGCCACAGTTGTCCTTGGAGGATATTTTTTGTCTCACAGACAATGTTGATACTTTACACGGCTTAACTCATTAGTTTTCAGTTTCCATGTTATCTCCGTGTTTACCTCTGTCACTTTTCCCTGAGCCTCTCGAACTTCATTAATTCCAACAAACTCTTCGTATCTGTCCCACCAGGTCTTGCACGTTGCAGACATTTTTTGAAGGGAGTTTTTTCCCAGGATGGTCCCAGCTTCTGTCAGCCGATGAAGGAGCCCCACGGCCATTTCTAGCACAGACTTGGCTTCGGGCCTCTTTGGTGCTGATGAGCAGTAAGTCCGCACTACGTGTAAATTCCTTTTTGGACTCCACTTTGTCAATGAATGGTGATATTGCAGACCACAGGACACCGAGGACACGCTTGACCTGTACTTCATTGGCCCCATGTCTTGAATTTAATCACTGAAGGAAAGTGCTACAAAGACGAAGAAGAAAGTTGTTGAAATATGGTTGATGAATACCTCTTAAAACTAGACACGTGTATCAAACCCCACCATCACTAGTTTTACACCATTACTTACCTAGAGAACGTTTCACGCTTTCAATAAAGGGCAGCTCTGCCACAGATTGCTGCTTTTGTGCTGTTACTAAGTACTCCCAACATGCTTCTTGATTACCAATTCACTCACTGTGTGAACAGTGATCATACGTAGATCCAGTACCAACAGAAGCAGCTTCAGAGTAATTTAATGCTGTAGCATGGAAGTGATTGCCACGTGAAACTTTGCCTTGTACTTTCACACTTGAGTTTGATGCATCACATCACAGGGACACAATAATTCTGTAAAAGAACAGAAAAGGTAAAAAGCTAGAGAACTGGAAAAAAATCTTGATAAGAGAAGGGAATGATCAAGTCCCAAGTCTTACACTCCACAGGTAGATCAAGTGTTGAAGAATGCAAAGATAACAATGTAAAGGACAGAGAGAAAACACAGAAGTGCTGAAGAAACAAGTATTCTCATGAGACTACCTACAGAAGCGAAACACAAGAGACACAAGATAAGAAATGCATCAGGTAATGAACACACATCTAGGGCCACATTCTAAAATAAGCAGAACATTCTTGCTTACACTGCCAAGGCAGACTGTTAGTTATGATTTATAGTCTATTGATTTGTAATTAAGTTCTTAACTTTTTACTGAGCACATACTTCTGAGAACCATAAACAGGAAAACCTTCAAATACATTTTACATGAAGATCGAGTATGACTATTGGGTTTCTACCAATATAATATAAACCATGAGAAAGCTGGATAGTTGCTGCATAGTTTTAAACACTACTTTCAAATTGTTTTCCGTGTTAACTTCAGGTGGCTAATGACATCATATAGGTGCAAACATGGGCAAAATCTCCCTCTTTTAATTTCACTACTCCAGGAGGAGTTTTACCAAATATTCAGGCTATTGTAACTATCCAGCGAAAAGAGAAAGATTGTTAGAAGAATTTCTAAATTACTGCAAAGAATGTAATCTCAGTCTGAGCTAACAGGACCTAAGACAGGAAAACTTCATCTGAGGTAACATGCCTGTCCCTCTCTCCCCGCCCTTCGTAAGAACATGAGTTTCCTCTGCCTGCAGTCATTGACATAAGTATCCATTCAAAAGGTTCACTCTCCAGTTGCTACACACGCTGGGCACCGGTGGCGAGCAAAAGTAGCTTTTAACGGTCTTATTTCGCAGCAGTCTCTTTGACACGGCCTAACTGCAAACCCCGAATCTCTGACACCACAGCATACACACATAGAGCTTTTTTTCCACATGACTGACTTCTCCCCTGCTGGCGGGGACCCCTCGTCCCAGCACCCCGCAGACAGCACGGCGAGACCGCTGCCGTCTCCAGCAGCCCTGCGCAGGCCCGGGCAGCGGCACCGCAATCCCCTCCGCCGCAGGAGCGACAGCCTTTAGCCCTCCGCCTCCTTCCTACCGGGCAGCCGCCGCCGAGGCGCCCTCCGGGGCTGGTGGCCTCCGGAGCTCCCCCAGCGCGGGCAGCAGCTCCCTTCCGCGCGGCGGAAGCGGCGGCAGCGGCGCCAGGCGGAAGCGGCGGCAGCGGCGGCNGGGCCGGGGCTGGGGCCGCCGCCGCGCCGCTCGCCCTCACCGCGCCTCACTGTCTTCTCTGTCTTTGCAGGCGGCAAGAAGAAGCCGCTGAAGCAGCCGAAGAAGCAGTCGAAGGACCTGGACGAGGTAGGGCGGGGGGGCGGGCGGGCGGGCGGGCGAGCCCCGGGGGCGTGTGTCGCGGCTGCCTCCCGCCGTCAGACAGCCGCTCGGCTCGGCTGCTCGTAGCGATGCACGTTGAGTGGGAAAGTCACGGTTTACTAAGCGTCGTTGTGACGGCAAAACTCGCGGCCGGCGGGGCTGCGCTGCCCTCCGCGGCCACGGCTCTCCGGTTGTTTTCCCAGCCTGTGTTGAGGGAGAAAAAAAAGGTGCTGGCTGCGGGAGGAGTCCGCAGCCGTGGAGAAGGCTGGAACCTCCTGGCCAAGGCAGCAGGCTGTGATGGGAAGTGTTAACAAACGTATATGGTGACACAAGAGTCTGGGACAAGATACAGAATGCGGTAATTATCGAGTAGTTTAAATAAATGGGGTATTAGTGTCTCGGGTGTTGAAGGTATATAAATGTAAGGACTCAGAGTGTGGGGTGTAAGCTGTTAATTCTGAGGATCGTGGAGGATGGATGAGATGCCAGTGACTGTAACAACAGAAGCATGATGTGTCTTTGAAAAAGGGCAAAAAGCATGAAATCGTGGCTTTCTAAATAAAAGAGAAATGGTAGAGAAATGGTAGAAAAGTGCTCACAGTGAGCCAAGTTACAATAACGTAAAAATGAGTAGCCAGTATGGATTTCAGGAAAACTGTCACAAACAAAGGAAATTCAATTCCCTGGCAGGGCAGTGCACTGTGTGTGAGAGGAGAACCAGAGGCAGGAGGTTCCTGACATTACCTCGTGTGATGTCCTCACAGGCAAGGCAGGATGGGTCCTCGTGAGGTGCTGGAAGGTGAGCATGCAGCTCACTGAGGTGCTGTGCTTTGAAAGCAGCTCCTGACAGTTCAGTGCCTGACTGCAGGGAGATAGGGGGATTTTGCAAAATGTTGTGTTTGATTAGAGTCTAACATTTTGATCTGGCTGGTTGGCTGGCTGACAGTGCAGTGTATTCACTTGGTAGAAACCAGAAGATGTGGGATGGCCACAGGCTGCTGAAGGACAAGAGTACTGGTCAAAATAATCTTGTCAAATTTGGGAAGTTTGGAAAAATGGATTAGTTTAATTAAGCAGGTATGTAAAGTCCTTTTTGGTGGTAAGACTTATAAAACACAAGGAGAATGACTGGCTGAACACCCAGGCCCACCTGAAGGGATTTGAGATAGACCATACAGCGAAGGTGAACCTGCAAAATCAGGTGTGGCAAAAGCAGATCATACAAGATGTATAAACTAAATCTTGTGTGTCAAACATGATGTAATATTATTTATTTTACACTCAGCACTGCCAAAGTTTAAGCATTTGGGGGCAATATGTTTCAAGGAAAAAAACCTGCAAAAATGGATAAATGGGAAGGGCTGATGTACTAGCACTGACACATTAGTGTAGAGGGAGAAAAACCCCACAGTGGAAAAGCTGGAGAGAAAAACAGAAGAGTCTGTTCTGTGTAAAGTAGGTAGGGGAAATAATAACTAGGCTTACATTGCAGCAAGAGAGGCTTTAACTTAGGTTGAAAACTTTCAATAGTCAAGCCATGGACTGGATGGGTGAAGAATCCATAGAATCTCACTCGTCAAGGTCCTGGGTTTAGTTACCCCAAGATTCTGCATGCTAAAGGAAAAGGCTGTGGTCCTGTTCAGCCTTGATGTGTGTGAAGAATGTGTATGTGAGGGGCAGAGGGTGGCTGAGCTGCCTTGGATTCTGGAGGCTGTTCTGGCAGGGTGCTGGGCAGCTGCCTTGGCTGTGCAATTTGCCATTAGTCTCATTGGATTTCTTAAAACTGATACAAATGCATTAAACCTGGCAAAAACAATGACATAGTTGTGGAAGGATCTTTTTTTTTTTCTTATATCCTACATAATCCAAGTGCTATTGTTAGACAGCACTTGTGCTCCAGGCTCCCAGAGTCACTGATGGCACGTTAATAACTGGGTTTAGTGCCAGTCGTTCAGAGGGCAGAGTGAGATGATGCCATGGGAAACGATGCTTGTTTCATTTCAGCAAGATCAAACTGACAACGTTTAAAAGTGCAGCAAAAAGCCTTTGTTTTACTTCTGCAAGGTTGACATATTTCGTGGTGTTCGGACATCTTGCATCACTTCAGTCAGGTTTTTGTGGCTGTTGGAACATGACATTTGTTTCTCATTGCTTGTCAGTTGTTTCAGATATTTGGGGTATTTTGAGGGGAGGAGATGTTAACAAACACTGTTGTTCTTTTCTTTAGACAGATCTGGCATTTAAACAAAAGCAGAAGGAGGAGCAAAAGAAACTTGAGGAGATGAAAGCAAAGGCTGCTGGAAAAGGGCCCCTCAGTAAGTGAGGTGCCATACTGATAGGAAACACGGAGGGCTTGCTGGCTTCAGAAATTGTATGGTTTTGGTTGACAAACATAAAAGGGCCCATACCTGTAGGTTATTTAACACCACCAGTAAGTCACTGACAGGTGCAGATGATAAGTAACAAGAGGGTAATTAATTTTTTTTCTTCCTTTCACAGTCCCAGTTCATCCCCAGATTACTTTGCAGTTTGTGGTTCAGCAGGTGTGGTGGTGTGTCTGGCATGCTAACCTGTTCTTGTGGGATGGTGCAGAGACATTTCTACTCTTATTTTAGCACACCATCCTTTTCTTTCCAGATCTGTTACATGTAGGTTTTTTCACAGTCCTAAAAGTTTAACACATCCAGTCCTTGCTCTCTTCAAGGATGAATCTCTTCAAGAGCAGTACGTTCCTGGCAGAAGAAAAGCCCACATGACTAGAAATGAGTCTTCCTCCAGCATTTGCAGAGATAGAAAGATGTTGAAGGCGGCAGCCTGACTGTTGCCTCTGGGTGTTTTTGACCTGTGGTCCATTGATGTGACTAATGACTTTTCCGTTCTGTGAAGACTGTTCAGCTTTATTCTTCAGCAAGCTTTCAGTCTTGAAAGGTCTCAGAAAGACCTCTCTGACAATCCCATAGCAACTTAGTTTCACTAACAACCTTTGCCATGTTGAAAAGATGAAATCCCCTGGATTCATTCTATCCACATGCTTAACGATAACCTCAGGTCAGTGAGGAAGGGTTTACTATTTTCTGGAGTCCTCTTAAGTTACACAAGATTGTTGATCCATTTGCTTTATTACAGACTTTTATCTTCCAGAGATCAAGGTCAGACTCACTGGTCTATATTTCCCCAGTGCTTTACAGAAACCTTTCTGTGTCTGGGAACTATGCTGGCAGTCTGTGAGTCCTCTGACATAGTGGCTGTAATGATAAGTAGAATCATAGAGTCACAGAATTGTTTCAGCTGGAAGAGACCTTTAAGATCATTGAGTCCAGCCTTTGTCCCAGCCCTATCAACCACTAGACCACTTCCCTAAGTTCAACATCCACCCGTCTCTTAAACATTTCCAGGGATGGTGACTCCAGCACCTCCCTAGGCAGCCTATTCCAATGCCTGACAACCCTTTCAGTAAAGAAATTCCTCCTAAAAGTTTTCAGTCTCAGCCAGCAGTTCTGCATTTTCACATTAGAGCTTTTCAGTGCTCTTGGAGGGAGTGCCATCCAGTCCCACTGACTTAGGATATTTCTTGTTTATTTGTCTCAAATTGATGTAGCTCCTCTGATTTATCGGCGAACAAAAAATGTGCTGGGTGCGTGACTCGGAATGCCTTTGGTATTACCTGCTGATGCTAAGCAATTCTCTGAGCCTCTTCTATGTCCTTACCATCCTAAACTGTGTGTAGGGTGCTTCAGCTTATGGATTTCATCATAGTTCTTTCCTGCCATTATTACCCTGCCTTTTCATTGACTGAATTTCAGTCATCTGATGCTTGCCAAAGCACGTAGTGGTTATTGTTATTGTGACAGGGAGCCTTAGCAATGCAATGCTGTCAGAATCTTACTGCATTGCAAAGTCTGTTGTTGACCATCAGCCCTTGCAGCCTATCTTGCTGTAGGCTTGCTATTCTTTTTCCTTTCCCCTGGTCATACACAACACATGCTGTAAAAGAAACAGCATTTACGAAAAATGCCACACTGGTTACTATGTTAATATATTGTGTCTTTTCACCCTGCTTTAGTCTCTTCAGACTGCAGAGAACAGACAATTCCAGAAAACTGGAATTCTTATAATTCCAGTACCCACTTCTGTAGAGCTTCGGTCCCAACTGGGGGCCCTAGTTGCTGTAGGGATACCAATGCTCGTATCCCCTTAGCCTTGAATTTGATTTGACCAGACTATATTCCTGCTGTATAAGACATAAACAGCGGAGGGTGTCCATGAAGGAACAAAGGAATTGTTGAAATATTTAGTAGTTTTGCAGATTTATGGGGCATATTTGGTTCCAGGAGAAACTGGGTTTCTAAAGTTATCCATTCAGTGTAAAGCATGTGAGATCACAAACACAGAAGAGTAGTACTTGCAAAACCAATTAATCATTGGGAATCTGAATTGTGCAGGCAGTCTGGTGGGGATTTGGCTTTATGAGGAACTAAATTTGTAGCTAAGCTGTGTTACAGTTGTCTAACCAGTTGTGTTGTTTCTTTTGGCAGCCAGTGGTGGAATAAAGAAGTCTGGCAAAAAGTAGTTCAACCAAACCGCAGGATAAGAAGTTGATGAAGTTACTCAATGGATCTGCAGACTTCAGAAAGTCATGAAAACTCACTGTCATTTGGGAAACATTGTACATTTTGTTTAGTCTGAATAAATCATTTTTGTTAAGATGTAATATTTTCTCTCTTCACCTGTAAGTTTTGTTTTTAAAATGTCATTACTGTTCTATATTGGAAATGAAACTTTTACTGGAGACCACTTGTGGCCTTTTGCAGCCTGAGTGCATCTGCTGGTTTTATAGTTACTTGTGAGAATAAATTTCAGCTTCTCTTTTATTTTGATAATGAGAGTCAAGGCCTACAGTTTTAATCTTGGAGGCTTATGTTTAGCTCCAGTTAACTGAGATGTGGCTGTATCAGCACATGCTCTCCTAACAGCTGGAAGTTTTCTCTAGACAGAGTTAGGTTATACTTCCATCACCAGCAAAGCATTTACCTTAGGGTCAACCACTATCCAAAACAACGCTCCTTTTCATATTACTACTTCAATACACTGAGGTGCCCCATACTCCCAGTGGCTGCTGAACATACACTTGCCTTTGTCCTACAACCAGTCACCTGCACCTTGTTATCCCTGACCTTGTGCATACTGAAAACAAAGCCGTTCCTTTACAGTCAGACTGTTTTGTGGGGTGGAGGGAACAGTGTTGATGAGGCTGTAACATAATTTTTGATATTAATAGCAGTGACAGTACACTGGGTGTGGAAACTTCCAGGAAGGAATATGATGTTCCTAAGGCAGGAGTTAAGGGGAAAGAATTATTGTAGAACACTTCTTGCCTCGGTGAAGGGTAACAGGAGACAGACTGCCTCGGAGGAAAGGAAAGGCAGCTGGTCGCTGCGAGCGGAGCTTGCTTCAGCGAACATGAAGGCACTTGTGCACCTGCGGGGAGGTACGTGGTAATCTGAAGACGTTCTGGGCTTGTAAGGAACAGCTTGTGGATGCCGTTTGTCAGTGTGCTGAGGTACGTGGGCTTCCCTGTTAACAAGATACTGCGAGAGGGCCAGGGGTGTTACATCTGAGAATGACTTATTCGGGGGATGCATAGTTCTTTCCCTTGAAAGACGAGGCCTCGTTTCAGCAGGGCAGGGCTGGCAGGTGCCCTCAGCGCCTGGGAGCGGACGGGCCGGGCCTTCCCCCGCCACGGCGCCTGTGGCCGCTCAGCGGCTGCGGCTGCGGCGGCTGCTCGGGGCGGCCTCGGGAGCAGCGCGCGGGCTCTGTCTCCCCCGCGCGGTCACGCCCGGGCGCTGCAGGCGGCCGCTGGGCGCAGGCGCACGGCAGCCGCGCGAAGCCGGCACTGCGGCCGAGGGCAGGGGCGTGCGCGGTGACACGGACACGCTCCCTCCCATCGTAGCGGTGGAGGCGTGCGAGCGGCACGGCCGCGCTGCTTCCCGCCGGCCATTCCCCACCGCGGGAGCGGGCCGCCTCTCCGCAGCTCCCGGAGCCACGCGGCGGCCCGTCCTCGCTGGCTGCGGTACCCGGGCGCGCGCTTTCCCCTCGGGGGCAGGAGGGCGGCGGCGCGCTCAGACGGGCGCTTGCCCGCCGCCTCACTCCTCCATGGAGCAACCAAACCTCCCCCAAGGGAACGACTTCCCACACCTTTCCCTCCCGTGGGCTGTGTTTGCTCCTGGCACTCTGTGAGAGAGAAGTGTTGTCCAGCACCAGTGGACAAGGGCTGGGAGAGTGGTGCTACAGCGGAGGTTAGCCACGCTTTGTCATGCAATCCTCTAAGGACCACACTCCTATGTTTTGGTGGCACGGCATCTCACCAGCTCTAATGATGTAAGGGCATATATGAAATCGTTTTCTATGCCTTTTGTCCAGAAGTTATGTTCCCATTCTGGGGAGAGCTGGATCTTCTAGAAGACAGCACGGTGTGATGGCCTCTCTTTGGTCTAAAACCATACCTATGTGTTATTTAAAGCTTTAAGAGAGTCAGCTTTTGTGCTATTTGGTGGTTTCAGAGAGAGAAGTAGCCCTAGATGCTACCAGGAAGAGGATCTCTGGTGTTCCCTATACTACAGTCTTGAGGATACAGCCATCTTAGTGATGCAGCTAAGGGAAAGTAAGGGAAAAACGTTGTGAACATGAAGGGAAGTCTGAGGGTAAACATAATGAGGGGGAGATTGTTAGGATAGAAGATGAAATTGTTCAGTTATCACACACCTGTGGCAGACTGGCTCCTTGTTGTCTGATGAAGCCTCTTTCTATTTCTTACCTGAGTATGAAGACATTTTACAACCTATGCGAATAAATTTAAGTGATTTACACTGGTCCATGTGGAAAGAGTAACACATGATAAGTACTGAATGGTGTTAGCACCTCTGGATAAAGACTAGAAGCCTCTCTGAGTGATAGAAGCAGAAGGATCATTCTCTTAATTCTGGTCACAGCAACAACCTAACCTGGAAGGCTGGGTAACTGCAGCAGTTACACATTTCTGTCAGCAAAAAACCATGTTACTATAAATACATACAAAGTTTCAGTCCTTTTGCACTTAAAGGCCAAAGCCCGTTAATAATTGAGTGTGATGGTGTCAGAACATGATGAGGTACCTCTGTGTCTGAAATCACGACAGGATTTAGTAGCTGAGTTGGCAGCACAACACCAGAGCAACATCTTCCATCACCTCTGGATCTCTTCCTTTAAATGAAGCTAAACTGATTCTAAGCTTTCCAGAAAGCAAACAGGGGATATTTTCTTCTTTAGGTGCTTACTATGGACAGTGTTTACTTTTCTGACTGGAAAAAGATAATTGTATTTGATTTAGAGAAAGCAAGCAAAGCAGCTTCTTAAGTACAAAGCAAACTTCCAGCCTGAACTGTTAAACTGCGATTGAGAAGTTCAACTTTATAGACTGCTTTCGGCCAGGCCTTTGACAGAAGGGCAAACAAATCCAGTCATCTGTATGTTAACCAACTCCTGGTACATTTTTACATTTGTTCTTGTCTCTGTTTAACCTCTTTAACTACTTTAAAATGTGAAGTCAATACCTTGAGTTTGGGTCAATGCTGGACATAGTCAAAATTTCAACCCAAAAAAAAAGGGAGATGAAGGAAGATCTTAGTCCAAATTTACTATAAGATGAGAGATACTTCAGATCTTATCAGGACTACATTTTAACAACTCTAGAGCTACTGATAGAACTTGTACCAGGACTAGGCCTCCTGGACACTGAAGGATTTGGAGAAATCAGTTAAAAACAGTTAAAGAGAATGTGATCAATATAATTACCTGCCTCTAACCTTATCTGGCTGTACTTTTTACACCTTCTAACAGCCTTAGTTGACATGCTAATAGGTCACAGTCAGGTACAGATCCCTGCTGCCCCTCTGAGAGTGTGAAAATCAGCCTTTGTCTTCCTCTGGAGATACCACTGAGTCCTGCCAGCCAGATAGAGCAGGTGAAGGTTGAAATTCAAGCACGTTTTTTGCATTTTGGATAAAGATAATTTGGGTATCAGAAAAATATTCACACGAAGATGTAGGACAAAGCTGCCTTAGATTTGGTGCCCCAGAGCCCGGGACTGCCCCTGTCTCTGTGCAGAACACTGACACTGGTACCACTCAGCAAAGAGCTGAATTCCAATACACATAAAATGCAACTGCAGATACCGTGTGCCTACAATTATGCATGCTCAGAAAAGCGTGAAAGCACAGGCTTGCTTTACTTTCATCAGTCATATACTGATGGTGGCAGATTCTTACCAAGTGCATACCCATTTTCCACTGGTGGTGGAGTAGGTAACGGGGGTGGCGGCTTAAAACAGGGAGGAAGAGTTAATGGGAGACAACATCCTCTAGATCTGGCCAGACTATGAGAGGACTGTAACCTTGGCAGAGTTATCAATAGGCAACTGTTTGCCCCAGGAACTGCTAAATTAAATGAATGAAGTTGCCAGTCACAGTGAAGCTAACTTGAGGTGGTCTGAGCAAAACAGATTGAACAGAAATGTGTGCTTCACAGTATGAGGGAATGTGCAAAAGCATTTCAGCCAAAAAAAAATCAAGACAAGAGGGAAGGAGACCAAATGGCAAAGTGACAGATCACTGCTGTGTGAGAGTCATTCTCAATAGGCTTTAGTTCCATGTAGACAATGAACTGTCTTCCTGGCCAAGAGTCCTCTTGTGTTTAGTATTAGGCTATGGAAATGACACTGAACAAAGGAACACTTTGATTATCTCTTTACATAATGCTAATGTAATAAATGGCATTTCATTCCTTAGTGTAGCTCCAGCTTAGTATTAAACTAATGCAAAGAAAAAATAGCTCTGAAGCCAAATACATATGTAAAATTACCCACAGTCTGAAGGGCACAGAAAAAAAACAAAGCCCAGAAGGCAGTAGGAAGTGAGTGTCAGTGATTAAAATAGTAGCAGAATAGATGCAAACATTCTTTATAGCGAAATCCATCAAAGCATATGATTGCCCTGATGAATTCAAGTCAAGCTCTAATGTTTTGAAGTACTTTGCCCACTCTTTAGAATTAGTTCAGCTCCAAGGAAATCATACATTTCTCTGACAAACTTCCACATACTGATGCATGCGAGGTCCTTCTTAAATATGAAACTTCTCTGGCATAAGTCAGACAGCCTGGAGAACTGGGTTTGAACTTCTGCTCTGCCACAGATTTGCTTTGTGACCTTGCACAAGACATTTTGCATTTAAGTTTTCTTCTTTTCACGAAACAGTGGCATTATCTCATTTTGGAATAATATTCTGAGGCTTAATAGATAAATAATTTTAACATACCATGATTCTAGACTAAAAGCAGCTAAGAAAGCATGAAATACACAACTCAAGACACCCTAAAATGCTTCACAGTGCTGCCCAGCAAGCTTCAGAACACTTTGGGAAGTTTCTCCTGCATTTGTGTTCCAGTTGATCCTTTCTCCCACAGCTACCTTAAACAAAATAAGAAGGAGAGACACACTATGCCACAGAGACACAATGGCAGTTTGAGCACAGAGCTCCTGGGTCTAACTCAGTTGGAACAGTGACTCCTTTGTAGCCTTCAGCAGCTCTGCCCATCTCCATCTTCCATTTCCTTGTTCTCCAAGCTGTAACAGCACCATTTGTACTCCCACCTTCCAAGGGCATTATAGTGATTTCTAAGTTATGACCTTTCAAAGATACAGAATTACAGGTCAGTTTTAAGGATCTTTTCCAATTTCTTTTGAACAGCAGAATTGCTCATTCAGTCTGATCTTAACTGTAGGAAACCAAGAAACTATGGTACTAAACTCTTTCCTGTTATGAAATTTAAATATGGATCAGTTAAACCATCTCTGGTCCAAGTGGTCTATTTTTTCCAATAGATTTCACAAAATGCTTCTAAGTGCATTACTGCTTTAAAAACAGTGTTTCTAAGCTGGAAACCAACCCTGCCTCACACACTCAAATTGCCCATTCCAAGTGAAATCTTAGGTGATTATTCCAGTGCTTATTCCAACATACAGCAAAACTGTTTTGAGTTCAAACTTACCATTCATGCATCTGCACAAAAGTTACAGCTTTTGAACAAAGCTTTCCCTGTCTGACAGTAGGAATCTGAATGAAGCCCTTTATTTCTTGTGCTAGTGCTGTAACAACCAGGCTGCCCTAATTATTTCAACATGACTGTCACTATTAAATCACTTCTGTCAACACAATCTATCAGAAGTGTTCCCACACCACTTAAGCTCAAGGACAGAGGTGGTCATTCCCCAGTCGAGGCATCACAGTGGAATCTGGTGTGGATACCTAGGAAGTTTACTCAAAGTAGGCTGGTACCTTTAAAAAGTAGTAGAGTCTTTGCAAATAACCCTTAACTTAGCAATTAGCTTTTGCCTGGCCTACTCTGTGGGCCAAACACTTCCTTATGAAACATTCCAACATTTAACATCAGTTTCTACACGTAAGTTCAGTAACTGGTGGCACTGCAAGACTGTTTTCCTAACAGTCAAATTAGAAATGTCTGTTTTGACCATTTGTTACCTTTGTAAAAGAAAGATACTAAAACACAATGTAATTGCTTTATACTCAAAATTAAATGTGAGGTGACACAGCACTTAAAACAAATTGTACTCAGATCAGGGTCATCAGATGCTACTTCAATATCTCTATGAAATAAAGGGCAGAAAATAGGTACATACTGGCAGAATTTCTTACAGAAAACCAGTAAGACTAGACTGCCACCTCAGTGACATTGACTAACCTGAGATGGTACCAAATTTAAGAGGAAAAAAACCCTGCACTGATTGCTGTCACATTTGGTAAAACCAGGTGGGTTTGTAACATCTTCCTCTTCCGTTTAGTCATTAGTATATGCTCATTATTTACTCTCAGGTTCTTTATCCATACTGAAGAGATTCAAAGAAAGGAAGAAATATACACCTTAACATCAGGCTGAGTTCAGGTCAATATCAGCAGCAGCAAAACCCATGAGCTGCTGCTAAACTTTCTCTGCATTTCAAGTGTACCTGGCAGTAATGCATATGATCCTCAAGTTCTGTCTGTTCAGAGAAACAGAAACCCAAAGTAATCTTAAAGCTCCAGTCTTTCAACCATTTGGCAAGGATGAAAGATTGGGGTATTTCGTGGCTTTAAAATGTTACCACTGGTATTCTTGTGGGGTGTTATTCCTCCTATGAGGTGCTATTCTTGCTCTGCAAATTCCTGTGCAAAAGCCATCGATACAGGAAAGAGGAGAGATGGAAACGTGTTTACTAGTTGAAGTTAAAACAGAGTTTGGGGACAGTGAGTGTGTTCTGCATGCTGCTAAGCTTGCTCAGTCACTTTGAACACACTGCTGTTCACCATGCTTTGCAAAGCGACCCAAGATGTGACTGAAGCACAAAAGAGTAGCCCATTACTGTCTCTTTGGCTAGTTGGCTATTTCATTCAATGTTTCACTATTTTGACAGTATCATTGTCCTTTAACTTCAGACAATCTTCAAAATTGCCCATTCTAGCCCAAGGTCTTATCCTTGTGTGAGCTTTTAGTTCTCAAATGGGGGTATCTAAATTACCTTCAGAAATAAAAATGTTCTCCATGATAAATAATTATTATTCTCTTCACTAAGATACTGAAATAAGAGCTTGTTTGGTAGAGGTTGGTCTGCTTTTATATGTAATGACTGCTCTAGTACAGTTTTTGAAAAAAAGCCCCTGTTAAATAAAATAAGACCATAAATATAACAGATGATGCAAGAAAAAATACACATGGAGAATTGAGGGCATTTTCTAGACCAGTAAGACAATAATTTCAGGTGTCAAGATTTCGCCTTAGTGAAGTGTTTATTCTTAATCTAACCATCATTATTTATCCAATGCCACTCTCCACTCAGTTTCCTTCACAGAATTATGAATTAAATACAGACCTCAGGAATGCAGAAGACATTACAGCCATGTGAACTACTCTCCACCAGGGAGACAGGTCACTAGATAATATTCTGCATTTTCTAAAGGCAGGAGATAAAGTAGGCAACAAATTTCCTAAAACCATTCTGTATGTGGCAGCAGAGGGCCTGCCATTCCAGTACTGTTTCTACAGATCTCGCTGAACTTGTAGTACCTCCAAACCAGAAGCTAACTGGGGAGTGACAGAGTAAAGGAAAAGTTCATCTTTAGAAAAAAGACATTAATATATACCAAAGTTCAGGTGCAAGTGGCAAAGAACTGCAATGAAATACATACTAAACTAAATCTGTACTGAAAAAAAAAAAAGAAAAAAGAAATAATCACATAATAAAAAGGGAAAAGAGAACCAAGAGGGCAAAAGCTGTGATGTAAGATTGCTTAGGTCTCCAGGAGATTTATTTTGATCTACTTACAGAAACCTGTTTTTCCCAGATGGGGGAAAATAATATTCTTGCTGAGAAGATAATTCTGTTTCAGTTCTGTAAATCACCATTTGCTTAGCTTTTGACTCAGTTCAAGTCACTTGTCTGTAATAAGAAAGCATATCATCTAAACTTTCATAAAGTGGTTCCTGATTCTGAGCATTACTGCTGTTGGTCTGTGCTGAAGGTGGCACGTCTTGGGCACTGCAGCCACAGGCCTGTGTTCCTGGTGGCATGTCTTGGGTGTTGCAGCCACAGGCATGTGTTCCTGGTGGCACGTCTTGGCTGTCATAGCCATAAGCTTGCATTGGAAATGGCATATCATGAGTGCTGTAGCCGTAAGGGTGCATTGGTGGCAACACGCCCTGAACACCGTAGCCATAAGGCTGCATTGGAAATGGCACCTCGTGAGTGCCGTAGCCATAAGGCTGCATTGATGGCAGCATGCCCCGAGCGCCGTAGCCGTAAGGCTGCATTGGAGGCGGCACACCTCGAGGAGCGTAGCCATACGCCTGTGCTGGTGGCAGCATATCCTCATCATCACTGCTGTCATCTGACGATGGCGCACCCTGAGCATCGCTGCCACAGGCTTCTCCGGATGCTGATACATCTTGAACGTTGCTGCTGTAAGCCTGTGCTGGCGGTGGCACACCTTTAGTGCTGCTCCCGTTGGCCTGCACTGATGGCATCTGTTGGTCTTGTGCCATTTCTGTTTCCAGTTTTTCAGGGGAGGTTTCAGGACTGCTTGAATTCCGACTTCTGTAATTGTCATCTTTCTTTTGTCCCATGAAGTAATCAGAAGGTGGTGCAAATTCTGGATCTCGCTCATCTCTGAGTTCTTCCTGTTTCTTTGACCATTGTCCAAACATCAGTTCTGTTACAAACACAGAAAATGGTAGATTAAGCATAGATTTCAGGGTCCGAAGATCAGTCAGAGAGGAGGGAAAACAAGCAAACAGAGAAGACACAGCTGTGAAAAGCCATTTGAAGTTACTTTTCCATTTAGTAGTAGCTTGCTAGCTAAGCTGCCAGTTGCTTTCATACAGAGCAGGAACAAAAGCATTAAGCACTAGAGATAAGCACTCTCCTCGTCACTTTCAGGTCTTTTAACAATATGTTCATTGGTTATGAAAAATTACTAATTAGTTAGGGGTGAATCAAAACACCAATCAAAGCATTAAGAACCTATATATTAGAAGATGGAGATGATGAGATTATCTCTAGTGGGAACAGCTGAAAAACAGTAACTTCTTTCAACAGCAGTGGTAGATAATCTAGTTACTACGACAGCTACTGATTTCTCATTAAAAATAGTTCTGAAGTACTGCAATGGAATGACAACGCAAGATCACACAACAGAAATCAAATCCAACTGCTTCCAAATCACGTTTCTGAATCTGCATTTCCTTACCTTTGCCTTTATCCCACTCTCGGACATAAGGCACGCCGGGCTTTGTATCTCTTCTCTCCTGGATGACAACCTCCACCTTCCTACTTGCTGCAGTTACTCTTGGAGCTTCTGGTTCATCAGGAACACTTTTCAGCTCTGTGTTACAGAACGAGATAGTTTTTGTTAGTAATGGGATAAAATCTAGATGAAATTCATAGGAAGAATAGAGAGCAGAAGTTATTAGCATGTACAGAGCTCATGCTAGTGGTCTAATTTAATTCTAATACTGAAATACATCTGAATGGGGAGGTGATTTTTTTTCTTAATTACTGTATATTAGTTCAGAAAAGATAATGGACAAGACAGATAATCAGGAAGTGTATCTAGGAAAAGACACTTCATTAGCTTTCTGGTTGTATCAAAAAGTGATGAAAAATCTATTGTCTAATAACCCAAGAAGGAGTGTGCCAAGTGTTATACTGAAGCTAGAAAATTAGGTAAAAATGAGAACATTAGCTTGTTATCTCCATATCATTTACTGGAGAAAAGAATTTGCATTCTTATTCTTCTGAACAACAGTAAAGGAATTAGCAGTGGCACATTAGTGCTCTCCATTTCCAGAACACTTCACATTTAATCCCTTGCACAGCATTCTGACACAGTGAAATAACAGCTACGCTTCACAGCAGGAGACAGGCAGCACAAGTGATTAGCAGTGTCATAAGGGAGACAGTGAAGAGACAGGATTAGAACTCAAATTCTGAAGTCAGCTGTATGTACAATTTACAGACTGCACTAAAACTGTAGGTGGGTATATTCTGTGATATAAAAATGAACTTACTATTTTTTATTCTAGTTCATCTTAAAAAAAGCCAGTAAAATTTCAACCTGCATAATTAATCCACATAGTTCCTGCTGTCAGGTGTGAATCAAAACCAGCATGCACTCTACACATCACATTTCTACTTGCATTATTAAGCTATTTCTGGCATGATTTTCTATCTACACAGTTATAAGAACTGGCACTGCCTTAACAGTTGTACTGATTTTATATATAGAATAAATAATACTAACATATTGAATGTCCAAACCTGTATCAATTACAGTATGCCTGTCTATTGACTGAGTACAAGATGAAGTAGCAAGTATTTAACTTAAAAAGGCAGATCATACCTCCATTCTCCAGTTTTAATGCCTCTTCCTCTAATCCAGCTTCCCTTAACTTCTTAACCTTCCGTGCTCGAAGTTTAGACAGCCTTGCATCTAGAGCTGCCTTCCTTTTTTCTTTTAACTGTTCACGTTTAGTTCTCTGATCAAGTGTCTTAACAGGAAAAAAACACATGAATTAATCTTCCTTTGTTATCAACTACATATCTTTGTTCACTAAACAAATAAAAGCAATTCTCCATAGTACTATGTTTGTTTCAACAGGGAGAAAGAGACCAATGTTTTTTGTAGCCAGCTGCAGGCATCACCTCCTGTAAGACTTATACAGGAAATCAAAGACAGTGATTGCTGAAACTAGGATGCCCTCATACACCAGTTTGCTCTAAACTCATACCTGCTCTCTCAGCATATCCAGTGTTGCCCGTTGTTTGTGCCTCAGTTCTTTGTCACGAGAAAAGGCAAAGTAACCAACACCAAGCTGTCTGGCCTCTGAAAAGAAGAACATCAATAAATTTAAGTTCCATTCAGTTTATAACTGAGAGTAAGGACAAGTGCCACACCTTTCTTTCAGGCATGGAATTACTCTCAACAACATACACCACATATGGCTAAAAAAGGCTTGTTTCAGGTGATATATGAAGTGAAACTTCCTGCAGGTGTAGAGAGGAGGAGGGAATGAAATTTGAAAAATACATTTCAGAAAAATGCAATCTGAGGAAAAATAAACCTTGATTCATGTTCTGGGAATTTGAATAGTTATTACCCATGTAGCTTAACACAGACCTATGCTTTGCCATACAGGCACAAGAAGTAACATTGCCGTGCCTCCTCCTTGACTAATCTCTTTGGTGAAGTAGAGATATGTGATGTTAAGTATGGAAGCATACCATTTTCTCGAATGTCCTCATAATGTATTGGTCCCATGGGTTTTCTGAGGGCTTCTTCCTCTTCTTTTTCCCACTGCTGCCTCTGAAGTTCTCTTCTCATGTCTTCAGATAACAGAGTATTCTCATCAAGACCTTGCCTAATTAAAAACCAAAAAGTTAGGGATTGCAGAGCGAAGAGTTACCAGTTTTACAGATGTAATAATCATTTTGATTTGCATCTGTTGGGATTCTAGCAATCATATACAGAAACATTTCAGATTTAATGTAAGAAAATTAAAGGTATCTGAAATAACAAAAAAGTTATTCATTATTTTACCCTTCAAGTCTATGCCGAATATTAATACCCAATATAAGTAATCTTTTTGTTCTCCCCAAATAAGCAGCAGGATCTTTTTCTTTCAGTGACTAGCTAAAGCCCTTTTTGCTGACTGTCATCCATATCAATGCAGTGACTGCAATTTCAAAGCACTCATATTCTCCATCTTATGATAAAACATAAAGAACACACTACTCTTATTATTGTGAAAGAATTTTCACCTCAGCAATAGTAAGGGCTCAGTAGATTAAAAAAACAATTCTCAGTGCTGCTGTAATAATCTTAACAGAAGAGCTATTAAACAGCTGTTTAACAGAAGAGCTAAACAAAATAAATGGAGATCTAACAAATGCACTTTGGAATTGCTAAAAAACTATCATCAGTTTTCAGGTTAAACAGAACCAGAAAGCACTTCTCTGGCACTTTCTGGAAGGCATAATAAAATACAATCCTTGTCAAGTACCACAGTTTGAGAAGATGCATCAAACATCTGAGAGATTGCCAGGTCGATTTATTAGACCTTTTCTCTGCAAACAACGGTCCTTGAGTGATGTTTTAGATTTCATCAGCGTTTACATCAAAAAGTGTTTCTTAGTAGTTTATTAAATGTTTCATTTGGGCTTTTATGTGAAATTCATAGTTTCCAGTCTGTTGCAATTTAAAATCA
This sequence comes from Urocolius indicus, assembly GCA_013401255.1. Taxonomy (NCBI): domain Eukaryota; kingdom Metazoa; phylum Chordata; class Aves; order Coliiformes; family Coliidae; genus Urocolius; species Urocolius indicus. The sequence goes on along the minus strand of WBNH01009943.1, from coordinate 1,303,002 downwards.
ATACACTGACCATGTATTCACATGGTCAGCTGCCAAGGTGAAAGAAAACAGAAACCTTGAAATACTATCTGAATTTATATCAAAAAAATTTTATACAATCAGTCATGCACAATTGTTCTGCAGCTACTCTATTTTTTAAAGCACCATGTTGTAACCAGCAGAAGTTTGTCTAAAGTAAACCTAGAGAAAGCAGGGACATCAACAATTCTGCACTAAGAATGGGGCAACAAAGCACAGCTTCCCTCCCTTCTCATTAAAGAGATAATGTGCTAAATACTGCAAAGAACATGCACTTCTGCTGGAGGAACCACACCTTTTCCCTTGAAGCTCCTGGTCCATTTTAAGCAGACCTGGCAAATCCTTCTTCATACAGCGTCTAGATCGGCCCAAGAAATCAACATAATCAACCCTGTAATGAAAGCAAAGGAAATTTGATGCAGAACTTCTATTTGCAGATCTAGGGAACTCTTAACTAGAAGACAGAAATCAATCAATGCATTCCACAGAGTATCCATCACTTTGCAGCATCGCCCTGTGTGACAGTTTCTTCTACCCTTCAGCTAAGAGACCCACAGGTTAAGAGGATTCGTTGTGAACAGGGCACGGGACAGCTTTATCACAGACATTTGCTCAGTCTCCCTTTGAGGGGGCTGTTTGCCTTGGCAATAAGGCTGAAATGTTCAAAAGTTACAGTGTCGTGTAGTTTTTGACCCAAAATAAAACTGAGCCTAGTACTTGCTTCCCATGGTGAAAATTATGATGCAACATTGACTTCTGGCAATGAAATTGCTACAATATATTTCAATTATCAGCCCAAAGCTCATTTGGAATAGGCTGATAGCATTTGTTCAAGTGGCATAACAAAAGCAGACTAAAATGCAAGCAAAATGTTCCTTTGAAGCACATACTGTGCTTCTTATTCAACTCTTTATAATACTGAAAATTTACAGTTGTTGAAAAAAGCTGTTAAGAGCTATGCTTATTGTCCTGTAATGCTAGAAAGTTCTTTAGCATCAAGCTGTCTCAATTATCCCATTCTAAAGAATTAGTAATACATCTGGAAAAGTACAACAGGCAATCTAGTTCCCAAACCCCAAACGTTTATAAAGATCTGTGCTTTTAGTAAGGTAATCCTTGTACATCATTTCTAAGGACATTTACTATACTCAGTGACCTTTGGTTTTTATTACAATGTAACATCAGTAGAAAAAAAGAGTCTGCATTCTCTACAGTAAAGATGTAACCATGGCTGCAGAATAATTAGCACTGATTACACTAGCACCCAAATGTCCTCATTAGGACAGGGCCTCACTGAGATGGACGACACATTAATAGTAATACACGGGACTACAGTGAGGTGTCTGCACTGACAGAAGAGCATCATGTGAATGGTAAAATGTATCAGTTTACATTTCTGGTATTTTATTGTGATGAGAGCACAAAACAGTTTGAGCCTGTCACTGAATCACTACTAGTTTCATCTTGAATTTCACTATGATGTTGGCAATGGGTATATTTGCCTTTCCAGCCCAGTAGTCTTCTGTTAATCTGCTGGATTCAGTCTCCTACATTACAAATCTTATCTCAGCCTGATAACCTGGAGAACCAGAGTGCTCTGCTTTGTATTGGTACCTGCTGTTTTAAAGTGACTACTACAACTACCATCTCTGTTCCATAAACACTTTAAACAAATGGGTAAGGAAAATCCTTAGTTTGACTGGTTTCATGTTTATTCCTAGTGGTGACTTGGAATGCCACTGAGTATTTTCACAGATTGCTATGGTGCAGTTAAACAGCAGAAGAAATGCTGGAAAATAGTGTTCTTCTTCCAATTAGAGTTTCTCTCCTTTAAGAGAAGGTCACACAATGAAAATGGCTGCTCATTTTGTAAGTCACACACAATTACAGAAGGGAAGGTGGATACAATAAAACCTCCAAGTTCTGCTAAAGTACATTTCAAGACATTAAAGAGTAGAAGTGTATCAATATTGCCAGAACTCCCATAAACTATGCATGAGAAAGGATACTGCCATGTCTGTCTCACAGTATCTTTCCCAAAATCCTGGATGCATATTCTACTGTATTGTCACCCACGTGGAAAGTAACCTGAACTGTCTTTCAATGAGATATGAAAGGAAAAAATGTGACCACCTGTTCTCAATGGGTAATGGAGAAGAATTCTCAATTAACCAAAAAATCCCACGTGCCACTCCAAATATTCTGGAGAATAAAATGATTTTGTCATGCAATTGCTGAGAAACAGACTGTCAGGACAGGTTAGCCCAGTCAGCAGCACTAACCATTCCTCATCTGGGTCCTCAGGTGGTGGTATTTCCACTTCAGGTTGAGTTTCCTCATCATCTGCATCTTTTTCTGAAGTCTTTTGAGCAGCTTCACTCTGATACAGTTCCTGTGCTTCGTGCTGTTTGTCTATGATCTTCTGAGTGAAATCCACTAGGTACAAATCCTCCGTTTCTTCATCTAAAGCAGAAAATCAATTTTCAGAGAACAGCCATGAAAAGAACAGAACTGAGCACAAAATCAATACAAAATAGCCACAATCAGCTTTTCAGCTGCTAGCAATGCCCTTGACCACACTGTTGGGGAATACTTAAATCTCATTCAATTGGCAAACAAACTTGGAGCTATAAATTGGCTCCACAGTGATAGCCTCTATTTCTGAATAGAAGTTTCAGGGTATTTTAAAGCAATTAGTTGTTTGTGTACAATATAGAAAAGGTTGCAGTTTTTGCACTAAAATATTCTCTGCTTATTAACTGTTTCAAAAGTACAGGGTTTGTTATCTAACAGTTCAAACGCTTTTTTGATGCTTAACATTTGGTGTGTAGGCAGGGGCTAAGCAGTCACTTTCTAAAGATGGATACTAGTAAAGAAAATAGCAGAGATGAATTGTAGAGAGATATGGATCCTATTTTAAAAATTATTTCTTGAAAGGGACTGAATGAGTGAGAGAAGAAAAGAGCAGATGAGAATTCTTTAACCCTATTAGCTGCATGGGTGCCATTCACATACAGACCAGCTGGGCTCCCCTCCTGCTCCTCTCCTCTTAATAAAAGGTCCAAGAATTAGAATGCAGGACAGAACATCAGCAATACAATCCAAAGACTGCATAATAATTAATAGTAATAATTAATGATAATACATAAACTTTGTTTTTCTAAGATACTGTATTGAAAAAGCAGAATATATTCCACCCTCTTAATGAGTGAAACAAGCCCCTCAGGCTTTACTAGGACACACTGTCCTTCAAAAAAGAATTCTATTTTCTCTAGTACTTATACTTTTCTGTTTTTTAAACCTGAATAACCCTTGTCATTCACTTTGTGTAACTAAAAAAAATCTAGTAAGTTTTACTACCCATGTAGTAAGATAAGCAGTGAATTCACAGTGTGGCACCAGGGAATCAGAAACCCCAACTTTTAGGGTGAACTCTACAGATAACTTTTTAAATATATCTGCATATATAAAAGACTCAATTAGACCAGTTCTGTTCACCTGGGAAGTCGCCTTTTGTCATTTGCTCATACAGCTTTGCTTTCTCTTCTAGCTTCTTCCTGAAAAAGAAAGAAAACCCAGCAGTGCAGTATTTTTGCCCCACCAATCCCAGAATGATCATTTTAGTCTTAGGTAAATGAATTGGGGAAGTACCAAGAGTGTGTCCTGGGTTTGGTCGGGATAGAGTTCACTCTCCCCAGCTGCCGCTAGGAGGCGAGGGTAGGCTATTCAATCCCACGTGACATCACTCTGCGGGATATAAGGGCAGCAGTGTGGGAGCTGCGGTGGTGTCGTCGGGCTGAGCGCGGTGAGCAGTTACAGTGGGCATTGCTCGTTTTTCTTTGTCCTTTGGCCATCATTGTAACTGCCTTCTCTTTGTGGTGTTCTATTAAATTGTCCTTATCTCAACCCAGAAAGTTCTAGAACTCTCTCTTGATTCTCCTCCCCATCCTGCTGAGTTGAGGAGGAGTGAGTAACTGGCTGGTTTGGTTATTGTTCAGTTAGGGCTAAGCCACCACAGAGTGCTTGAAATCCTTGCTAAAAGATGACTTATGACCTTCAAAAAAATCAGTTATTTGACATATCTAGGTGCTCTGGTAACATGAGGACAGGTATCCTTAGAGTACAAGACTGCTGAGATGCCAGTTGTGTATTAATGGTAAGGAGCGTGGAACTGATGCTGGTGTTACTGGCTGGTCTAATGAGAACTGCTGGTCTTAAAGGTGCATAACTTGCTTTCTGTGCTTTTCTAAATACTGAAAAACAAGTTCTATAAAGCATTCATTTCTTGGAGAGCCTAAGAGTTACCTCGATGTATCTAATATATGCTCCTCTTCTGCCTTCTGCTCAACATCCTTCTCGGCTCGATTTGCAACTCCTCTGTTCTGCTTGCTCCAGATGCTTGGCTTCTGTGGAGGACAGTTTTATAACAAGAAAGAAAGAAAGAAATGAAGATATTGAAATGCTAATGCTTAAAAAAAAAATTCAACTGCATAATACAAACTTTGCAAATCAATCATGAAAGACTTTACGAAAAACATCTTAGCCTGGGCTTGAGACTATACCTATTGTGCTGTGGGATGCAGCAGGTGTGTCCTAAAGCTACACAGATTGCAGCATGATAAGAGTTAAGGACAGGCTGAGAAACAAAATAAAACAACCACCACAAACACTCAGAAATAGGACAAAACCTTTTCTGGCAAAAATGTTCAGGTTACAAAAAAACATCCCAAAAGAATAATCACAGTATTTTAAGGGGTGGAAGCTCATTCATTCCCACTCTCCTGCCAGAGCAGGACCACTTAGAACAGGTCACATAGGAACTCATCCAGGTGGGTTTTGAATTCCTCCATAGGAGGAGACTCAACAGCCTCCATGGGCAGCCCCTTCCAGTGCTCCCTCACCCTTGTGTTTCTTTGGAACCTCTTTGTTCCAGCTTATACCCATTGCCTCTTGTCCTATCATTGGACATCACTGAGAATAGCCTGGCTCCATCCTCTTGACACTCACCCTTTATGTATTTGTAAACATTAATGAGATCACTTCTCAGTCTCCTCCTCTCCAAGCTGAAGAGCCCCAGCTCCCTCAGCCTTTCATCATAAGGGAGATGCTCCACTCCCTTAATCATCTTGCCAATTACTGAAGTAATAACACAGCCAGACATTGTTTCCATTGCCTTCATTTTAGATACAAAATACAATGTTTCCCTGATTACAGTATAACACTGTAAATGCTGAATGTCTAACAAATATGTCAGTAACACCATCTTCTACTACTAGAAAGCTACCAAATGATTACAAAATAATGTGCAGTGAAGGGTAAAACATGAGAGATAACTGTGTATTCATTATTATACACTGTGATACAGAGGAACAGATAGCAGAGTATTTATCATGAAGAGTGTTTCCTCCTCCATCCTTCAGAGCAACACATCAAATCCTGGAGAAAAACCCAAAAATGTTGCTCCCTATAGGTACAAAAGCTGTGGCTCCCTGGGAAACAAAGACTAAGCAGTGATTCAGATAGGTACAAGTGTGAGATAAGTCCTCTGCTCTGTACAGTCATCTCACCTAGAAATGAAATGTAAACAGTGTCCTCTCTATGTAGATTTTACACTTGAATCGTAACACAGCTCCGAGTATTTATCTACTTAGATTTGAATATCAACTTCCTTACTTCTAAGGAGAAAGAATGACAAAAACAACAATGAAAAAAAACAGTGCTACCTTATTAGGAGCTTTGGGCTTTGCAAAGACGCCGGCATCTTTCAGCAGCTTTTCTTTCTTAAATTGTTCTTGCTTTCTGAAGAGTTCTGCTTTGAGATCCACCAGCTACATCAGCAAGCAAAAGAAACAAATCACGAAGACACATCACTTACATCACTTATTGCAATCATGTAATAACTGTGTTTCTTGGCATTGACAGTTTTCTGAGCATCTGATTGCAATTTATGTCGAACTCGTAAGCACTTACCCAACCCCAAAGAGAACTTTTCAGTTTACAGCAAACAAAACAAAAAATTGAATGCAAATTATGATCTGGGATTTGAAAAACCTCCAAGATATCCTTTATTCTTTGACACGTAATGGGAATGAGAGACCTAATTCCATACAGATTTTACCAGCCTCCCAATGACAAACAAATAGAGAAGGACTAACAGAAGAACACTCCTGAATTGGAAAGGAAATTTCTAACTCTGAGACAACGACTGAAATCCTGTCTCAGGAAAGCCCTGGTAGCACTTCGCTTTCATGAAATCGAGATACTTTACCACCGTTTCGTGTGCTGTTTACACAGTTTTAGATTTTCTTTCTTCTTCCTTTCTAATAAGCCCGTAGCAGCGCTGCCACCACCACCACCACCTGCAAACGGGCTGCCTTGGAGTTAGATTTAACAGCCTTGTCTGGAAGAGGACGTTGTGCTACTTTCCCTTGCAAGCTCTAGAGATGACCAAACTTCACAGATGGACATTACATCGGGAACGCAGAAGCCTTTGGTAATAATTACTCGTCTCAAACACTAAAGCGCTCGCTGCGCGGGTCCCCGTAACGATGACGCAGCGCTGACAATTAAACCCTGTCCCGCCACTGCTTAGAAACCATCGGCCGTAGCCTTGGCCACGTTACAGCGTGACCCTGTCAAACGGCACTTGCTTTAACTTTGCGCCTCTCGGCTGGGGGACAGAAGCCCCGTGCCCCGCTGTGCTGCTCGGCAGCCGCCTGCGCCGGCCGGGCCCACCGCAGGAGCCCCGCGACAGAGCCCCCCCGGGGTTCTTTTTGCCTTCCCCCCCTGTCAGCGGCCGGGCTGGGCCACTCACCGAGGAGGCGGCGACGTCCAGAGGCTTCTTCCTGCGGTCCATGGCGGCCTCCGGTAACCGCCGCTGCCGGCCGCCTGCTGCCTCGCTTGGCGGCCTTACCGTAAAGCGCAGCGGACGCGGGGCGCTATTGCGACAGCGCTGGGGAGCCCCGCGCCGCCGCCATGTTGGGGAGGTCACGGGAGGGAAGGGCGGCGAGGGGCGGGGCGTTTGGCCCAGCGCGGGCCGCTGGGGGGCGCTGTGAGCGCCGGGGCATGCGGCAGGTGCCGCGGCTGCTCCTGCTGCTGCTGCTGCGGCTCCCGCTCCCACTCCCGCTGCTGCGGCTCCTGCTCCCGCTCCCGCTCCCACTCCCGCTGCTGCGGCTCCTGCTCCCGCTCCCGCTCCCACTCCCGCTGCTGCGGCTCCTGCTCCCGCTCCCGCTCCCACTCCCGCTGCTGCGGCTCCTGCTCCCGCTCCCGCTCCCACTCCCGCTGCTGCGGCTCCTGCTCCCGCTCCCGCTCCCACTCCCGCTGCTGCGGCTCCTGCTCCCGCTCCCGCTCCCACTCCCGCTGCTGCTGCTGCAGCTCCGGCTCCCGCTGCTGCAGCTCCTGCTGCGGCTCCTACTCCCGCTCCATAATAGTCAAATATAAACCCACTTATATGCACTGGACCCAGCTCTGTAGCCTCAGATGTGAGTGCATATGGCTCTTGGGGAGCAGAATTCAGTGTTATACTGGGTAGCTCATTACATCCTTTAACAACCCCAGGAAGAAAAAGGATTGTCTGATAGGTTTTAATTCAGAGTGATTCTGAATATTGTAATTAGCTGGAGTTGCAAGAGGAAGCTGCCTTTCACTTGTCTTTATTAAAGTGGAAAAGTATAAGGTACTCCGACACTGTTGCTTGGCAATGTGACAGGTGATGGAAGCATCAGATAGAGTTCTTTTGATTTTTCAAATGTATTGCTTTAATGTTTGGGAAGCTGAGTTAGGTCTCTGTTTAAATAGTTTATGGACACAGAATTGCAAAGCTGACAGACTCAGTTGCTGAATAAGCTACACCCATATCTCGGGGAGTGTGAAGTGTGATTCACACACAAAGCGCAATTTGTGGCTCTCTTGCCTTTGGCTTTTTAAAAGGAGAAGGAGAAACAGTGGAGACAACAGATACAGAAAAGTACAGTCATATTAGAGCCATAAAGTTTACTGTTTTAATCTGCAGATAAAAAATGAGAAATGAGCATTACTGAAAAATATGACAAAGGAATGAAAACATCTGTGCTGTTCTAATTAAATCTCCCTTCAACAAATCAAGTGTTGCTGCTTGTTCAAACCTCCCTTAACAACAACATTGAGAATTAAAAAACAGCCCAAACCTGGCCCAGGGTTGGTTTTGACTAATGCCCAACTTTTATTTGGAGGCAATGTCTGTGTGAGGGTGCATTTTCCCCCTGAACTGCATTAATTCTTCTCTGCGTTGCCCACGTTCTACATTGCAGTGCTAGGACTTGCTTGCTCATCCATTAGGGTTTCCAGCACTGTAGGTGTTGAGCACTTTCAGGAGCTCAGGAGTATTTTTATCTTGAGATTCTCATAACATGAAGTGTTCTTGAAGAGCTGACAGTCAGGCTTAGTCCTGTACAGCTTTTTGTAACTGCAAATGCAAAAATATGTCAAGAAACCTTGGTCTCTTGAAAACTTGGCCTGTAAAATACAATGGTCACTGATGGCTGAGGCTCTGGGGTAGAAACCCTACATGACCAGTTTCAGAATTGTGACACTAGACAGCTGTTTAGGACCTCAATGTTTCTTTATATTTTCTGACTTAAATGTAAGATGATACAAATGCTGAGTCTGTTCAGGCTACTACTCTGGAAACCACTTTTTTACCTATTTGTCATCTCTGCCCTTCAGATGCCTGAAATCAGGCTTTTGCTTGCAGGAGCCCTTACTCCTTGTCACTACCAAAGCCTCAGCAAGGCTGCTTACACCTCCTTACTTCATTCAGTCCTTATTGCATTTTTCCCACTATGACCTGCCCTTATCTCTGCAAACTGCTTGTCACATCATTCCAATTTCAATTCCTAGCAGCACTTTCCTTCTTTTAAAGTAAACTGACCCCCTCTTGTAATGTTATAAGCGCGTTCTGCTTTTCCACATTTACAAACCCATTTCTTTGATTTGCTCTCTCCTTCCTGCCCTCTCAGGTTTTTTATTTATCTGTCCAAACCATGCTGGAACAGCACTCTTTCTAGTTTGGATGTCGCACAAAATGGATGGGTATCATCTCAGCAGCCCTTTATGTAACAGGTGTTACTTGGATAGCCTTAGGGGATGTGTGAAGATAGAAGGAAGCCCTGGAGGTGTCAGCATCTCTCTTAAAATGTTTCTTCCTTGTTGAGGGTGAGATGCATGACCAGGGTTGTAAGGAAAAGCCATGCTATGAGTAGTTACAAGACAGAATGTGGAAAAATGAATTAATCTTGTAAAATGCAAGCTAACTCGTGTTGTTGCTGTGAGTGAGTATGGCAGAGCTGGCACTTCTGCTCTTGCAAGAAATAGTAGATTATTTTGTGGGTAGCAAAGGTCCGTCTAGACTTGCCTGAATTGAGAATTAGTCAATCTGTGCCACTGATAATATATATAACTGGAGGATTTGTGTTATGAGAGAACCTCTAGCTCTCATTCTCTCTCAGCATCAGCAGGACCAGCAGGCAGTGATAACAGTGGACTAGGACAACGGGGAGCACCATGAGGCTGCTCTGTGTGCTGTCCTGCTCCCCTAAATGTAGGATTCAGCACACAAACAGATGGCTTTCTGAGCACTTTGTACATGTCAGTTCAGTACTCTTCTATTTATAGTCTAAGAACAGACAAGCTTTCACATGTATGGTTCCCTCAAAAAGACTTGATGTTGGCTCTAACCTGGGGAAGCCTATTCTGGGCTTTTTTTTTCTTTTTAATCCAGCCCATCCAGCCCACAGGCATTCATAAAATGCCAGTGAGGGAGGGGGAGCTGTGATAAGATTTCCAAATTGTGAGGCAAAATCAGCTTAACTTGAAGAAATGAGGTGAGGAAGGGGAGGAGTCCGTCTTTGTGTGTGTAGTACAGACTCAGCGTGGCTGTGCTGTGCTTATTTCCTCTCAGGAATCTGTGAAAGATGGATAAACTACTGTGTCTGATCTCAGACTGCTGATAGCCCTGAATTCCTGGGGAATAATGGATTCAACACTTCTCATTAGCATGTGGCACGTGTTAGCATGAGGCCTAATTGTGTTTATTTCCACAGAGCTGCATCAACACAAAAAGCTTGTGTGTTGTTTTTGTGGATGATGGGGGATGGCGGTGGATTATTCTAAGGGGATTTTGTATAAAACAGTGACATTTCAGCATCTTGTAAGATGGTCAGAGATGATCCATAAACTTGAAATTAATCAGTTGCAAAGCCTCAGTGGGGACTTCTCCTGCACTCCACTACTAAACCCAGACTTACAGGAGCCCCAAACCAATATATTGATGTTTGGGGCATTTGCTGCTCTGAGACTGTTTCTCTTATCACACATACCAGGTTTCATCCTGCCCTAAGGCTTTGATGTTCTGTCTTACTTTCTACATCTTGGCTTTAAGATGAAATAAAACTATGGGCAAATAACAGCTGGACATCTTGTGAGATAAGCCTTAGTGTTGGGGCACTGTGTCCTTACATACTTTTAGCTACTCAACATCAAGGCAGCTTATCCATGTTGCTCTGAGGGATGGAGAAATTCCTCTGTGTTTTTTTTTTCAGCTCTTCGTCTCAGAAGTTATAACAGGAAAGAATTTATGCTCTGTCAACAAAGATCTTTTTAAAAACAGAGTAAGATTGGTTTTGCTCTCAATAGTCTGCATATACTTGGATGGCTAGAGTATTAGTTTGATGAATTTGTGTGGCTTAGTGTGTGTGAGAGGCCACAAACAGCTGTGGCACAAGCAATATTGTTTGCAAACTAATTCTTGTAACATAAGAGCTCTGGAAGTGTTTCCTTGCTTCATAGCAAAGATTAGATCTCTTCCCAAGAAAAAAATCCCAGGATATCTTTTTTTTTTTTTTTCCCCCACTTATTTATCTCCATTTTCCTAAAGGCACCTGAAGCATCTGCTGGGGTTTTGTGTTTTAGCTTTGCATTTTCAGACATGTTGAATTGCTGCAGGAAAGTGGAAAAACAAGGGTCTTTTGGTAAAAAGTCTAGATGGGTACTATGGAGATTTATTTTACAGGAAGACTGAAAGTTAAAACCATTTGGGTGTGTAATTAACAGATGTGCAGGTTAGGGGAGAAATTGTAATTCTTTGTTGAAGGATTTTTTTTGCATGATCCTAAGCAGAAAGTAGAAACCAGAATCAGTGTATGACAATAGTATTTAATCTCTTTCTGGCACACATGTGGCACTCTAGTGTTTTTTGCCTCTTGGGTTACAAACTGCAATACCAGACTGCTTTTGGGCTACCTTATTTTTGCTTGCAAACTACATAACGGGCACAGAAAGCAAATCTGATTGTGACTTAATGCTAAATTGAAATGAGATCTAAAGTAGCCTTGTCCTGTCCTGTGAGAACTTCTATTTTAGGTACGGTTTTATAAGGCTCTTGAAACAGCGTCTTGTGTAACAATATTGTTCTCTCATCTCTCTTGGCATGTGTTATGAGAGAGGGAGTGCTGTTACGTGCTGCTTGTGTAGAAATTATAATTCATCTCAAATACAGCTAGAAAGCAGGGATTCCCTAAGAACATCCAACATAGATCAGAAATAGGCTTAATGTCATCTTACCACAGAATCTGTAGGAGGGATGTAGTTATTGCAATTGGAATGAACTTGGAAAACTGTTATTGACATATATGATTTTTTTAGTATGCATCTTAGCAAGCCTTGATGAAAATGGACATAATAACCCTTTCTCCTTTGGGGAGCATATGTGCATGTTCTCAGATCTGACAGGCATAAGTACCAACTGAGTACCGTTTCACAAGATGAATAAGTTTCTCACTATTTTCCTGTGCTAAGAGATGTAAATACATACATGTTCTAAACTGGAGATGTAATAAACAAACAAGTTACAAAGCAAACTGTCTTATACATGACATTGCTGTGGATATTTTAATCCTCTAAACAGGAACCCTAAGCTGTTGGACTGCATTGTGTTTTGCATATATTTTTGTCTGTGATTTCTGTGTGGCTGGCATAAAAGACAAACATGCCCTTTAAGGAATTGCTCAGCTCCTTGAGATTTACCCATTCATCTGTCTATCCTTCTCTCACCATCTGTTTCTTTCGCTGTGGACATGTGAAGTTGCTCCATCCCTGCAGCAAAATGCAGCCTGGATGGTTTGCAATCAGGCTTTTGCATGAAACAGAGTTTTCCTGTCTTTGCAAGCACGGATGGACTTGCCTCTTTGTCAAGGTGTAGCCATATAAAGAAGCTGGTTTTCGTGTTCCAGCTGCACATCTGCAAGCTCCTTTGAGACTCTACAGATTTTTATTTCTTTCTGTCTAGGTCTGGGATGCCTGGCTGGAGGAAAAGTCTTCTGTTTTGTCTGCAGAGAATGCAGGACAGAGGTAAGGCAAGAGGAGAATACAACAGCAAAGGGGAGACTGTAGTCTAGGGGATGCTCATGAGAAGGGACTGGGTGCACTGATATTGCCGAAGCTGTGGGAACTGTCCTAAAACTTGTGACTTTTTGTTTAGAAAACCCCAAAGCCACAAGGTAGCTTTCCCATTAGAAGGCATATGTTTAAACTGAAATCTACTCTTCTTATAAAGTCCTGGTGCAGAGCTCCATGAGGATATTGTTAGTGAGTGCCTGCTTTGCTTGCAGCTCTGTCTTTAATCTGAACCTGGCCTAGCAGATATAGCTTTTGCAGTGCTAAAACTGTGTCTATTAAAATGCATCTATTAGAATATATCAGCTGGGAACTTTAAAGCTCACATACCTACTTCATGCTCTATTTTTTCTTTTAAAGAAAATACTAACCTATTGATTGTGTCAGCTAGACAGACACATGCTCATTGTAGCTGTAACTTTCCAAAGAGGCTACTCTCTAGCTTTAAGTTTAAACCCTGTTATTTATGTTCATTTAGTGTCAGGGTGATGATGTGAGCTGTATTTATATCACCTTCACTGCTTGTGAAATGCTCTGTTTATATCCTGCTGTTGAACTGAATTATTTTAAACAGCAGGCTCGTGGCAGCAAATTCAGGTTTCCTGACATGGTGGCAGGAATCTGAGTCCTGTAAGCACATTGCTGGACTACTTTGAAGGAGAGGGGATAATTTGTATTTACTAGCCCTGACATGGTATTCTTGAATGCTGTTGGTGCTTTTTAAACATATATTGAATGGTGTCATTAAAGTGTGAATTGAGTGGGATTTCAGTTCAGTACAAAGCAGTACAATTTTCCTTAGAACCAGGGAAAACTAGCCTGAGGTTTCCTATTTGTCTTCTCAGGCAAGAAATGACAAAGTGTGTGGCTGTTTGAAGAACAAGTGTATATATATATATATATAAATCTTTGTTCTATTGCTTATCAGTGATCCTTAAACTGTGCTTTGAGATGCAGACATGAAGACATACCTTCTGCACCCTTTCTGTTTATGGAAGGTCTAGTTCTTGACATGGAGCAGAAGATGGGCTGTAATTATTGTAGCAAACTATGGTTCCATGTGGGATTTCCTGATGCACAGAAATCATTAAATCTGCATATTGTGCCAGGACAAATTTCTGGCATATAATCATTTTTACCTTGGTGCACCAGAGAGATTTAAATCAGCATAATTTGGTATGGAGTTTCTCTACCATAAGGGCATTGGTTACCTAACAGTCATCTGCCATATGCCTGTGTAGATGGCTAAGTGACAACTATGATTAATTTGTGAAGAGAAAAAAACTATCATGCACATGTATTCTTTTTCTGGTAGAGAAAAGCTGCTGTAAGATGTTTTAGAACAGTGAGACTTCCCCCCCACCCCTCCTTGATCCACAGTAGTTGGGATTCCTCTTGATGTTTCTCTGCAATAAAATCTTCTTTCACTAAACATCGGCCCATCAATTGTCCCCAAAACGTGAGGGAGGTAAGTTGTCTTTCTGGGTCGAGTAATCGAGCATCGTGCGTGTCTGAGGAGCTGCTTGAAAGGCTGTGTAGTAAAATCCGGGCAAGGAAAAGACAGAGCAGCGTCTAAAGAGAAACGGGCTGGCTGCTGATGGCTCAGTCCCAGCCTCCCTCTGCAGCAACGTCGGGAAGGTGAGTCACAATGCGGTAGATGGCAGTGCGAGACTGTTGGTGTAGCTCATCTCTCAGCGGTATCTGAGCACTGAGCTGAGTTTACCTTACAGAAAAAAGCATCTCCCCCGCACCTCCCAGTCATTCCTCCAGCATCTGAGGAGTACATTAATTTCTTCTACCCATTCCCTCAGTCTCACAAATGTAGAGTTTGGTGAGAAATACGACAAATTAAGAACCTAGAACTGCAAAAAGAGCTGACCTTGGGTTTCAGGCTGACAGTTCTAATTCTGTGTGGATGGGACTCAAGTTTTAGTTTCTGCTTTGGCCAGCTCTCTGAAATGAGTTGGACACTTGCTTTGATGCTAAGTAGGATGAGTATAGCAGCTGCCACCCTTTCAAACTCACAGCTGACAATGCTTTGCTAGGGGTAAGACTAAAGGTTAAATAGGGAAAGAATTCTCCAAAAGGGCTATTGGCTTTACAGGGACAAAAAGACAAACACCCTAAGAAAACTGACAGAGTGGTAGGAGTTGGAAGGGACCTCTGGAGATCACCCAGCCCAACCCTCCACTAAAGCAGGTTCCCCTTGATCAGGTCACACAGGAATGTGTCCAGGAGAGTTTGGAAACCTTCATAGAAGGAGACTCCCCACCCTCTCTGGTCAGCCTGTGCCAGGGTTTCCTCACCTCACAGGAAAGGATTTTCTCTTCATGTTCAAACAGAACTTCCCATGTTCCAGCCTGTGCCCATTATCCTATGTGTGTCTCTTTTGCTTGAGGAATCCCTGTCCTGTTCTTGAACTCTACTCCAGCCCCCAGGACAGGCCTCCTAATAGAAAGTTTACTTAAAATAGAAACCCAGAAGGCATCAAAGTGTTGCTATATGTATCACAAAAGAAAGCTGAATGATTATAGATGTTATTTTAGAAATAATTGAGAAAAGAAATATTGAGTCTCCATACACAGACAGCTTGGAAATGTGTGTGGCACTGCTGCCATTAGTCAAATATAGACAAGTGGAATGAGAACTAGAATAATATTTCAAAATGAATAACTGCATCAGGCAAAAGTCCAATGATTGCTTTATTAAAGCCTTAATGAGTGTTCAGCTAGATGAAGGAGCTGTACAAAATGTAAATTCCAGTATTTTATGAAACACTGGAGGAGGGAGGCTACACAATATGGAAGTGAAGAGGGTTTTGCCTTTTTTAACCCTTGCTCACAGTACTTGTTTCCTTGCCAGGTAGCTTGGGAGAGATCCGAGCACAGCAATAGAAAGTATCATCTTTCCCTTCCCTCCCCACCTTTGAATGTATATGCAAAATTATGGAGCTTTTCCATTAAGACTAAAGGTCAACCCTAATGATTTGCAACTGTATTGCATCCTTCCCTGATCTGAAATGGACTGTAGTCATTAATGTGTTACGATCAGCTGGAGCCCGGTCACAATGAGAAGGACAAGGAAGCCAGACAGTCCCAGTGATGGCTTTAAACCTATGCTAACAGAGCTGTAGCATTGCTTTCTACACCCTGCTCGTTTCTCAAACTGTTGCTGTTCAAGCAGAATAAAGAAAATCATTGACTTTTATCTAGTGGCAATACTGAAAGTGGTCCTCGGGAGATGCAAATACCGATGTTCCTTACTGAGAGCTGGATGGATAATGTTTCTCTTCTATCAAGTGCAGTAGTTCAAGGTGGGTTTTGGTGGAACAGATGAGTGCCTTATCCTAGCTCTTGTTTAAAGGATATTCGGGAGGGAGCCTGAGACTGTGTCATGGCTGAAAGGTGAGTCCAAGACCATTTTCGTGTCCTGAGCCACGATGATCTCCCACTGATGCACAACCAAAACTTGCCTCACATGCATTTAGCACAGCTCTTAGTTCATGGGGTTAGGATGATGCAGAAACAGCAGGACCAAAGAAGTCAGTCAAACCTGCCAGCTGCTTCCCTGAGTTTGGCTGTCCTAAGCACCTAGGATGGTTGATGTTGTCCTCCCTTTCCTTCCAGTGTAGTTGCAAATGGAATTCTGGGCATGGGAGGTCTTGTTGACACGTTAATAGATGGCACAGAAGTATTTCTGCTGTGTATTTCTCCTATGGTTGTTAAAAAACACTATGCTGTTGTTGGGACAAACAACAAATTCCAGTTAACCAGGAAAGATGTGTGTAGGGGCAGCTTAGAGATCCTTTCCCATATAGGAAAGTTTGTCATTCAGGAAATGAAAGCAAAAAGTAGAGTATGTCCTAATTGAAAACCTTCCCAGGCTGAGATCTGTCTGATACCTGGGTTTCTTGGTGGTGCAGAGCCAACTATCACCTACCTGATAACTCTTTCACTTAAGTGATTTGTAGAGCTTCCCTGAGGCACCTCTGCAATGAGGAGCAGAGATTAAACCTTTTGTAGCCAGAGGCAAGTCTTGCTGCTAAGTGAACGCCTGGAATGAAAACCTGTCTGTAGCAGGGGAGTGGCATGGGGACCTTTACTGTGGATAAATGGCAATAAGCACTGTTCTTGCTTGAGAAGATTATGTGAAGGGCTCATGAAGGTGAACACTTGTACCTGGTGCAAATGGGTGATATTTTATTAGTGTTTCAGTGTGTGTGTGTATGGGGAAAAATGGTGTGTGCAAGGGAGAAATTAATAGGAGCAAAAACGAGAAGAAGAGAGTCCTGAAAGTACCTTTGAAAAAGAAAGAACATGTTTCCAGCAACAGCATCTTCAATCACAAGTTAGAAGAGTTGCTCTTGCAGTCCAGACTGTGCTGCACCTTCACAGTAACCCAGACAAAGCTGTTCGCTGGCCATCCTGAGCAGGCTTTCACACAGGATGAGACCAAATGCCTTTGTCTCTCATGTTGTACAGTTGTAAGCAAATATTAACAGTATTAAGCATCAGTGCTTCAGGCTGCTAGTGCTTCAGGCTCTGTTCTGACTGCTTAGATTTGGAGGGTACACAGAAAAACGTGTAACAGACACGGTCACCTCTGTGTATTGAATTTCTAACATGCATGAATAGCCTGGGAATCAATAAGCAGCCACTATAGAGGAGCTTTGGGCACTGCACAGACTTAAACCCCCATTAGCAGGAGAAGAGGCACAGATCCCTGAGTCTTGCTTAAATATTGAAGTCTTTGGGCAAGCGAGGAGGATGCAAAGCTTCCCTAGCTTTGTCTTGCTACACACCACCTTACATGTTGCTGAGTCACTGACAGGTAAACATGGAGAATCTCTGGTGGGTCAGTGGCAGCAAGTGATGAGATTTGTTTGGGAACACAAGATAGACATTCAGTCTCACGTTGTTGGCAGAAAAGGTGTGTAGTGTTTGTGACTTGCTCTAAACAGCATAAAAATGTTAAGAACTCTCAGAGGAAGCAAAGCCAAAGCTTTGGCACTACCATCAGCCTAACAATCAGGTCAACAAAGACAGACTTTGTGCCCAGGAGAGGAGACCTGGTGCTAGTGGTGTTGCAGGGGAAAAGCCAAGTGGAGACATGTCATACCACTGGGTTTGCTGGATGGCAAACAGCCTAACTGCATCAGCACTCAGGGCTTGTTTCATACTTTGCAGGGCTCTGGCAGAATGAAGATGACTTTGGAAGGCAGTGAGGGACTGGTCTGACTCTCTTTCTGCTTATACTGTTATTTACAAGGAAATAGATGAGGAACAAGCTTCAGAGCTGGCTCCTGGTGTGCCTTTGGGACAGAAACATGGAGTATTTGAGCACCCTTGCAGAAGGAATAGAGTCTAGTGGTGACCACATCCTCAGCTACACACAGCTGACAGCGTTGCAGTCATCAGTGAAACAAATCCATCCTGATGCTGTGTTGTGACAGATTTATGCCTTGCTAGAGAAATAAAATCGATCTTTCACTTAAATTAAGTCCAGGAGGGGGAAAGAGAAAGGAAAATATTATTCTAGATACCTAAACAGATTTCCTTTGTGCAGGATTATGAGGGTCAAAGTCATTTCTAGCTTGACCTTAGCTATTGAATCTACCAGGCAGTAGCAGTAAGTCAATATGAGAGGAGAAAGCCAACAGTTCTCTGTTTCCCCAGAGGGTTTTGTGATGCCTCCAGGTCACTGTTGAAACTTTCTCCTTGGGGAGTGTCCCCTCACTGGTGGTACATCTTTGTACAAGCTGCTGGGAATGGTGGGAGAACAGAACACCGCTTCTAAGGGTCTCCTGAGTGCCACATCCTCACTGACTCAGAAATGGCAAAAGGGGAACTCTTCAATCACTTGGTTTGGGGCTGAAAGTGAATATTGTTTCCTTTCACTAAATTTCCTGGTTGCAGGGAGTGAGCTCATTTTCATTGTGGACTGATGATGTGAGTGGCCTCCAAGGTGAGGCAGCAGATGACAAGAAAATTTAGCCAGAGACATCTAGAGGCATGCAGATTAAGGACAAAATGGAAGCTAATGAGCCTGGACATTGCCCCTTAGCCCTTACAGGAAAATGAGATTTGTACTTGGGACCCTTCTTTTGCCATACATACACTATGCAGGAGAATGTGAGAACCATCTCGCTTGGAAAGCCTGGCTTGCATGCTTTGTGACAGACCTGAACTGTAGCTCAGTAGCCACCTCCTGAGATTGATAATCTTGGTGCTTTCATCTTTTTACAGCTATAGTGGTATTAAAAGCACAGTGGACCCAACTCTCTCATTGCCAAAGCAAGCTGCTGCAAGAGAAATGCAGAGCTTGAAGCTACCTAGGGTTATAGAAAAAAAGCATTCCCTTCAAACCTGTAACTCAAGTCCTACCTTCATCCCTGCAGCCTTAGAGAGACACTCCACAATACATGTGTGGAAAACTTGCTTTTTGTTCTGAGCCATGCTTCCTGTTTAGGCTGTAGACACTGTAGGACAGACCTTTCCTTTTGCCTCAAAGTGGCAAAAATAGTCAATGCACAGGGCACAATTAAGTCACCAGTTGATCAAAATGGGACAAATCTGTCCTGGGGTATGTGGCCAAAGAGGAAACTCTGCCTCACAAATTTGGTTTGACAACCATTGCTGCAGGATGGTGCAGCTGGGTGGGAGGACAGCAGCACTTCCTGAAGTTGTGGTGGTATCTATGTCACCGTTGTGCCTAAAATCCTACAGCTGAGCATTTCAGTCATACAGAGAGATTCGACAGTGTTCAGGGACACAAATATTCACTTCAGAGCTTTCCTATAGACTTTCTGCTGCTTGAAATATCCCTCCATGGCTCTCCTCCAAACTGTAGCATCTGTCTTACACTGATTGTGCTTATGAATTCACTACCTGTATTTTGAGCTATGTTTTGCTTTCTCTTAACACAGTTTCCCATGCAAGTACTGAAGTTAGGCTAACGTGGAGTGCTTGAGAAAAATCCAATCACAGTAGCTTTGGCTCTTTCTACAATAACTTACGTGCCAAATTCAACTGTTCAAAGCCCTGAGCTACTTTTTTCAGCTAGTAATGTGCTTGCTATTTTAATGTTTAATTATTTCTGTGGCACCAATATCCTTTCAAAGTAGCACCGTTGTAGCCATGATGGTCTACGGAGATCTAAGGGAGAAAGTATTTTATGAGATCAGCCACTGTAAATGGCAAAACCAGATGAGATCTTAGGTACAAAAAGTCTTCACTTGAGTTTACTTTAAAAAAACCCTTTCTATGTCCTGTTTTCCTCAGACTCTCATTACTTTTCCTGAGAGCAATGTTAGATCAATAACAATCCTTTTTCTGGGAATCCTTTTTCTAATACACAGAATCTGAATATCATCAAGCAATTATAAACTACATACAGCTGAGGAGCATAAGGCACAGAAAGGGCAGGTGATTTGCCTGTGTGGGTGGTTGAGTCAGTTGTATAACTCAACAGCGCTTGTCTCCGTGTGCTGGGTTTTAACTACTGAACAAGCATCCTCTCCTTCCACCAGGAGGTATGCTGGCTTCAGTTTATTCCTTCCCTAAAATGCTCATGAGTTTTCTTGTCAGCTCGAATATTTGGTGCCTATCACAACTTCCTCTAAGTTAGCGTGATGTGCCCTGATCAAATCCTGCTACGGAGCTGTGATTTGTTGTGAGTCCCAAAGGTAACAGGTACATTTGCAATGAAAATGCAGAGAGCCATGTTCTCCCCTGAGGAGCAAGCTGCAGAAATATACTGAGTGTAAAGAGAGGAGCTCTTTAGGAAATTGTAGCTGCGTAGGGAGTCAATCCCCACTTAGGTTTCTACTCTGATGGTAAATATGGGCAAAGATAACTTGTCTGTGAATTTTTCTGTGCTGTTAGTGGGGGATAGGCAGGGTCTGAGCTATGGTTGTGCTGCTAATAGTCCTTGGGGAAACCTCTCTTAGGAGGGATTGTCTTGAGTGGGTGGAATAAGCCTTCAGGTGCCACCACTCCAATCACCATTACTCTCTGGTTAGAAGCCTGGAAGGGAGTAAGCCTGTCCAGCACTGCTCTCCTTTGCTGTGATGGGAACCTCTCATGCAGTTCTCAGGTGTTGCATGCCACTACCTGCCCTCTGCAGTGTTGCAAACCCTTGTGCTTAAATGAAAAGGGCTGTTCATTTGTGATTATCCTAGCTTAACTCACTGAGAAAACACACCATTGATAGTGACAGATCCTCTCCAGCCCAGCTCCCACGTTATTCTTGAAGAACTTGTGAGAGGAGAATAAAATAAAGAAAAAATTTACTAAGTTAACCAAAGACCTTTAACTGAAGTCAGGATCCTCAGCCGTTCAGAATCCTGCAAAGTCATGGACTTTGGCAGTTTTCTGCTTTCAGCCCCTTTCTGTGGAAACTGGTTTTCTCCCTTGAGGTGCACAGAGCTGCAGGAGGTTGTTTCAAGCAGACTCTCTCCCAAGTGCCTTTGAGTTGAGCTTTCCCTAGAGAGTGTAGTGTTTTCCAGGCTCCTGCCACCCAGCTTGGCGTGTGCCATGTCACATTTGGCTGCCAGTACTTGAAATGGCAAATGCTCCTCAGATGTGAGCTGTGGGCAGA
Organism: Urocolius indicus; assembly: GCA_013401255.1. Classification (NCBI taxonomy): domain Eukaryota; kingdom Metazoa; phylum Chordata; class Aves; order Coliiformes; family Coliidae; genus Urocolius; species Urocolius indicus. The sequence goes on along the minus strand of WBNH01009943.1, from coordinate 1,281,957 downwards.
GAACAGAGGGTGAGGCTGCTGCCCCACAGCACGCTGCTTGGCTGTCCTGTGCCTACTGCTTTTCTTCAGGTAGGGACAGAAAAGGTGATCTGATATTAAGCTGAAGCCCATCTAGATGCATCTAGGTGGATGTGTTCCTTTGGTATTGTAGCTGCTCTGACCAGCTCAGGTGGTGTCAGACTAGCTTTCTAAAACTGGCGTTACTTTGGTCCCAAGAAGAACTTGGTCTGCAATATTTTAGATTGTAGCAAGTGTTCCACATAACATTATCACTCTCACAAAGAAAGGCAGAGATGCAGAGTGAGACCCACCAGCCAGCTAATAAAAGGCCTAATGAAGAATAAAAAAAGCTGCTAGTCATTGCAGAGATACGTTGCCCCCAGGAAATTAAAACCATGAATACCCTGGCACATACAATAAACATCTCCTTTGTGTCTGTGTAAAAGCACCGGAACCTCTGGAATATTAAGAAATGACAAAGATGCTTTAATATCTCCCTCCCCATACCCTTCAGCTTCTTGCAAGTGGTCATGAAAGAGATGAAATCACTCAGCCTGACTGTTGTGAAACTTTATTTACCTGAGAGCCTAACTTCAGAATAAATGGAGGTATCAAGGTGCATGCCCATGACAGGACTGCCTGGCAGCTGCTGCTCGGATGAGGCACCGGGGTAGAGACGCACCGGGGATAGGGAACACGAGCAGTGGGTTTTCCACACCTCTCTTGGGTTTGGGTTTGCTCGACATCATCGGGCGATTTGTCAGAAACGCCGGTACGGGTGAGAGCCCGGTGCCTGGCAGCAGACGGGGGCCCACATTGTCTAAGCAGCCTCCACCTGGGGAAAACATATAAAGTATAAATATTTATAATTGTTCCAAGCATCCCCCTGCCCCCGCTCTTGGCTCTCTCGCCATCCGCGGCGGGCGGGTGGCCGCTCCGCGGGGCTGTGCGCAGGCGGGGGCGGGCAGCGCCGCTCCCCCCGCCCGCCGCCGCCGCCGCATGCACCGCTCGGCAATAAAGCGCCGGGGAGCCGGGCCGCGCTCGGCAGCGCCGCTCCCGCCGGCCCCCCCGGGCCCCGAGAGCCGAGCCGCCGCTCCTGCCGCGATGCCGGGCTGGAGGAAGAGCCTCGCCTTGTGCCTGCAGCGGATGCAGGAGGACGGTGAGCGCGGCTGAGGGGTGAAAGAGGGGCTTGGAGATGCTCGGGTTTCCCCTCCGCCTCGCTTTTTCCTTTTCTTTGGGGGCCTTCCCTGGGAGGGGACTATCCTTTGCTGGCATGGAGCTTTGCGAATGAAGAGGCTGGAGGGGGGATGCTCTCTGTACCGGTAAACTTTGCCGCAGCAAATCTGTCCTTCCATCACCGGGCTTGGTTGGGTTTTACTTATATGTTTGTTTGGTTTTATTTTTTCATTTTTTTTCCCCACCTCCAATTTGTTTTTCCTCCTTTAAGTGGTGAGGGCAAGCCCGAGGTGGTGGCGCGGTCCTTTCTGGATATTTAGAAGGGCTTGCAGCATCTGAGTTGTAACTTTCTGAACACCGGTGCTGCTGTTTTCAGCTGGTATTTTTTTTTTCTCTCCAGTACCCAGCTCCCCTTGGGGATTAAACGGTTTGCTAATTGCACAGAGAAGGTGCGGTGGTGATCCGATTCCTATTATGCTGCTTACTGTTGCTCACGGTGACTGTGAATTATTTTGTTTACATGCTCAAGAGTGTCATGTTAAATAAATGCTGGACCTTGCAGCTTAAAAGTCGGGAGAAGACATCCACGAGGTGGCACAGCGTAAGGGAGGCTTAAACCCTGGGTACTTCAGCTGCTGTGTTTATAGATGAACGAGGGGGATGAGAGTGATGGGGAAAGTTTATGTCTCTGAAATGAAGTGCAATTATCATGTGCTTTCGTAATACTCAAGTGAAAGAGCTGATCGGAGATGGGCAGAAGCAAGCAGGGACATGTGTCTTGCTAACCGGAGCTGCTTTTGTGTAAGTGGATAACGGCAGGTTTTTCTTTACCATCCCTTCCCCTGACAGCCTCTCTAGACTGTGCACTGGTAAGCAGACTTACCAAATACCTGAAGTGGCACTGTTGCATCATTTCGTGTGAGTAATACAAAACTCAGGGAATACTCTGGTCCTGCTGGTTAATAAGCATGGAGAGAGTCCTTGCTGTCAGATACTCTGTAAGATATCATGGCATAGTTGTTAAACTGGCAAGTTTTTCTAATGCTGCTTCTTTGCTCCTACAGCTTTGGGAGAACACCTATTTTTGAGGTTGTACCCCTCTGGGACTGACTTTCACTTGGAGACCCCAGCCACCTGAGACAGAGCTGTTAAAAATCTTGTCCTGTAGAAGAGTGATTCGATTTGCTGGCCAACACTGAGGTGTGATTTCAGTCCTGTTATGGTGCAGTGCTTTGTATAGTTGTCCTGCTGCAGTGATGCTCTTGCACTGCTGGACCAGGAGTGGCTTTAGGGACCTTATAAGACATTTATAGCAGCAGACTCTTGAATATACCTCTGGACTGGATTAGCATGTTTGCCAGGTTACCCTCTCTGGGACCTCATACCTATGTACTGGCTCTTGTCTCTTGGGTTTATGCAATGTCTTTCCTTCTCTTCTGCCTTCCCTCTGACTTCAGTCCCAGCACTGCAGCAAGTCCGTGACTGATGTGCATCTCTTAAAGTATGTTGGTCATTTTCCCTGGGGATGCTGCATTTATTTCCAACGGTGGCTCAAGTATGGTCTGTCTTTGGAAGCTTCCATTTAATTCATCATATAATGGTTTATCTGGAGGAATAAATCTTGCAGGCTGGAGCTGTGTGGAGGAGAAGGTATATGCATGGTAAAGAATGTGCTGAGTTTGTAGGGAACTTCTTTCCCTTTTCCTCAAAGGCAACCAATTTGATTGCCACATTACAGCATATAAATCTGCAGGGGTAGCAGAGGAGGCATTTGATAACATTTTTGAGGCACTGCAGTGTTAACAGGTATGGTATAGGGTTTACCTGGATGTGAGAGAAGGTTCTGTGTCCTGTTGGAGGTAACACTGCCAGGAAGTGTCTGCAGGATACCTTGAGGTGTTTTGTTTTTTTTTTTTTTTTTGCCAACGAGCCTCCAACCAGTTTATGAAAAAATAGTGACTTCTGGCTTTCCTTACCAAGTTACGTCTGCCTTGTTGGCATCTCCATGGCTATGCAGATGTAGTAGTTCTTGTTTCGTATACTGCAGGTATGGAGCTTCTTCCCCAGGCAGGTGTGCTCTGGTCCATCTGTGTGTTAACTTCCTCTGAGGACCGTAGTGTTCAGACTTACAAAGGAAATGTTCTGGTGTTCAGCAGGAGCACAGTGTCATTAGAGAAGTGATATCTTTTGGTTACTGCATGTTCATGTGGTGAGCATCTCTTGCAATTTGCAGACATTCAGTGCTGGGTCGGAAACTTCATTAATCACGGTTGATACTCAAAAGGTCAACCATGGTAATTCACATAGGGAAATGCAAGGTATGTGAACTGTGTTGGAGTATGATTGTCATTTCAAGACACTACCTACAGCGAGTTTCCTTAGACATGTTTTGCCTTAAAATTTCTGTCTTGGGACATGGGGGTGACTCCTGACCAGTGTGCAGAAATGCTTCATTAATGTATTGTTGTATCCCACCACAAGAGGGTGGTACATGGGATATGCTCCTCCTTATTCTGCTGCATGCAGAAAAAACCTAGTTGTTAATGACCTGGGAATTCTTGGTGGAAAATGTGTTCACTCCAGCCTGTACTGATAACAGCCACGCTACTACCAGGACAGGGAGTTTATTTGCTTCTCTCTTGTCTGTCAGGTTTTCCCAGGACAGAGCATACAGCCTGGCAGTTCTGTCCATAGCTGTATATACAGAGCTATGTGGTCAGACCTTGTGCTAATGTGGCTCCCTGATAACTGGTCCTCTCTTGGAGCAGTGGAGAGGACTAGTTGGCCATGCTGGACTCTTTCCCGTCCAATTTCGTCCCTCGTGCTACTGTCATTTGTGAGGACTACAGAATTTGGGTTGTATCCTTACTGCTCCCAGACATTGAGTAGCAAAAGCAAGAGCTAATTTTTGCTTTGGGAGTATGAATGTGTGTGGGCAGGTGGGAAAGTCTTGGGGGTTTTTGGCATACTTGAGTGACTGTGGAAACTGAATGTCTAGAAAGGATAAACTGTATCCTCAGAGCAGTGGAGATGCTCTTATCCTAACTGATGAGAATAAGTGTTATCTAGAGGCATATGACATGGGTCACAGTAGTGGGCAGATGCCCTTTGCTAAACCTGAAATGTTTTTGTGCTTCTGCTGGGAGAGAATACAGGGTTTGAGTGTAAATTTAGGTTGGTGACATAATTCTCCTTCCTCCCTCAGATAATTTTCTTTCAGTAAAACCAGAAAATTTGACTCTCACCTTAACTCCAGTATGCTGTCTTATTAAAAGAAAATAAAAAACCCAGCCCAACACTAAACCTTAAGGAAGATGGGTGTAGTGGGATTATAAAATGTGAAGTGAGTTGCCCACTCCTTGTGTGAATCATGGGGCAGCTGGAAAGGAGGCAGAAAAAGAAGCAACTCAGACCTGCTCCAAAAAGTGACAATATTGCAGGATTGCGTTGCTGCTGTTTGCTTCCTTGCCTTGTATATGGCTCTGTGCTGGTTACCTTGGAAACAGCTGTAGGAGCATATAGGGGCATTTTGCTGCTGTGCAGCTACTGGCAGAGGTGTCCTGTGGTGTGTGTGTGTGGGGGGGGAGGTGCATGGGGGAGGCATTGAAAGTATCCTTTGTGGTGCAGGCTGGTTTGCAGAATGAGGGCAAAAACCTGTAGCAACATCTCCCTTTGCCTGTCTTATCATGCTGCAGGTGCAATTTGGCACGAGTGGAACCCTGGGGAAAATTTAGAAAGGGGGTGTCTTTTCATGGTTTTGGCAGAGCTATTTAAATTTTCATAATGGGAAGGTAAAAATATCACAGCAGTCTGTCTTGGGGGGGGCGGTGGTTTATAACAGCTGGGCTATAAACATCAGCCTTTTATTCTGTCCTCAGAACAGTGTACTGGGATGTTTTGCTTTGTAGCTGTGAAACTATGATTATGACTGGAAATGAGAGTCTTCTTAATCACTTGCATCAAGGAGAAACAATCCAATGAGAAGGAGACTTGCTGATTTTGTACAAGTAGCAGAAAATGGGAAGGTCTTTCATTGAATTCCATGTTTGTGATACACACGTGATGTGTAGAGTAATATAAATAAATAGCGTTAAATATAATGTAAATTGTCTTTTGGTCACTTACCCATAAACATTTTGATCTTGCAAACTATGATGTGCATAACCTGAAATCAGTAGAAGTATTTTGCTGCTTAAAATTGTCTTACTTGCAGCATCAGAAAGAATTCAGTCATTCAGAAAGGAGCTGTTTGTATTTATCAAGTCCTCTTGGGACCATCTTTCAGTGCCAGGTTGAGTCTCTTCAGTTTTTTAATACATTACCTTAAAGAGTCCTTTTGTCCAAACCTACAAGAACCTACTGGCAGTTAATTTTCAGTAAAGAAATTCCACTGGATAGCTGTCACCTAAATAGTGTGCAACTGAACTGTTGTGTGGTTGAAGGGCTGTTATGTCTGTCTGCTGAATGCAGCATATTAATATATCCTGCATGTGATACTCTTACAGTGCATCCAAGCTTTGTTAGAGATGAGGACTTGCACATGTAGTACTCAAGAATTTATGGGCTGCTGTTTTTTGGTAATACTCATTATACAGGCCACTGCCTTTAAAGAAAATATAAAAATAGAGGTTCTGACCCTTCAGGGAAGTCTGGGGAGGAATTAGAATTGCTTGAAGGCTGTGGTGGTAATGCTTAAGGGATAATGTTCATTCATCAAACTGATGGGACAGACAGAGCAAATCCTGCTAGACTTTGATGGGGTGTTTTTTGTTCATTAATATGTTGATGTGGATTTGGCACCGATTGAGCGAGGGAGTAATACTTGCACTGAGTGTTGTGCTTGCCTGCTCCCTTCCTCGCTGGCTCTTACACTGAGCTGAGTTTGGGCTGCCGCTTTTGATCCTGTGCTTCAGCAATTGTAAAATTTACCTCTGATTGACAAGTACTGCACAACTTGGGGACGAAGGCACAAGGATTTTACAGAATGACTGTAAAGCCTTGTTGGTATTTGATTAAAGACAGACGTTGATCAATGTTTAGCAAATGTTTAGACTTCTTGAAGTGGTCTGCCAGCCTTTACAACCTGAATGGGATCTCGTACTCACAGAATTTGAGATTGGACTAGATGATCTCTAAAGGTCCCTTCCAACCCTACCATTCTATGAATTTGGTCATATGAAACTGTATGGGCACCATGCAGTTCTGCACTCACTTAAGCTGTTGCACTCTGTGGGGCTTCTGGCAAAAGAGCCTTTATTAGCACTTTATTGAGTGATGACACAGAGTGATGATGCTCAGTGCTGAGTGAATGCATCAGCTGCAGTGGTTTGGCATGCTCTCCCTTTAGAGGAGCCAAGATTGGAAAGGATTGGGGGAACCTTTCAGGACGCTGAAGACCTTGGTGGAAACCATGAATTGTGGTAGCTGGAGAATTTCAGAGTGAGGAGAATTGCCAGGTCTGCCTGGATTCAGGCCATACTTGTTGTTCTCCAGACCTGTTGTTGTTGCTTTGGACTTATGCCAAGCATAGTGGAAAAGCACGTGGGTAGTTCTCAGGAAATGGACTTGATCTTTGAAACTGCTCCAGTGTTGAGCTGTGATTGCGGCTGCTGACCCAGAGGTCTTCTGATGCTCTGGGCTGCATGGAGATGAAGATTACTCAGGTTAAACTGAGATATACAGCAAGTCTAAGAGGCAGATGACTTGCTCTGCTTTTTTGTTTGTTTGTTTTTTCAATTGCTATTTGTCTCTCAGTAGATACAAATGCAGGAGAGCTGCTTAGTTATACCCACAGCCAGACTCTTGCTGGATGGATAGCCAGAGGAAGACTCCCTACTAGGGCACGTGCTCTGTGCCAGGTTATCTCTTTCTGTGGTTAAAACTGTGTAGCCTTGCATATGGATGTCCTCTTTCAGAATAAAAATTACTACTTTGTTAATTTGACATGATTATAGTGGAATAAAATGATTTTGTAAGAAAAGTGAATTTAGAGATATGTAAATATAGTAGGATAGTTATTAGGATGTAGCTTGATAGAAATTATTTCTTTGCAGATGAGCCCTGAAACAGCGAATCAGGCCTTTTTAGAGCTCTGCATGACATAACTGAAGCCATCTCTTTTAAAAGCTAGTTCTAACCCTTGAAGTTCAGAGCAGTGATCTATGCCTGACAGGCTTGTGTAATGTCTGGAGCAAGTTGAAAACTTGCTGTGGTTTTTGCCTTGATGATCGTTTTCTCAGAGGATCTGCATGTCTCCTTCTCCAGTGACTACTGGTGCTGATTCCCCATGTATGGGCACTGCTACTGCATGCGCATTTTGGCCAAGAGCTGTTACACCATGTGAATGTCTGTGCGTATTCCTGAATTGAATATAGCTACTGTTGACCCTGGTGTAACCAGGATTGGAGGGTGGGCAACATTTGATCTGGAAAATAAATCTACATGCTGATGGCCTCTGGAAGTGGCAGCTTTGCTTCTCCAGTGCTTGGTCTGGGTGAACCACACACTGGGATAAAACATCCACTCTTGGAAGGGTCTGCAATTTGTCCAGATATACTTGATCTTCCTATAGACTCTTTCCATTGAGAGAGAAAAGTAATGAAGCTTTCCACTTAAAATTCAAGTAGGATTTTTCTTTTTCCAGCCCTCTTGTTTGTCAAGAGAATAAATTACCTTTTAATTTTTTCTCTCATTAATTTACATTCTCCTCCCCTGCCCTGCTCCCAGCCCCTATGCCCTTTTCTTTGGAAGATGAAGAAATTAAAATAAGGTAACCAAAACAAACAAATTTTACAATTATGGTGATTTCCCTGTTACTGATTTTTCACTCTCATTAATGTTAGATGTACTTGGCATCTAGCAATTACTGGCTTTTGGTTTTGAGCCAGAACTGTTTTCTGGCTCCAGCAAAATTTGCTGATGGGTGCTACCATGTGCTGGTTGAGATCAAGGAGATGCTAGGCATTAAGATGTGGTTAGAGCCTATGTCTTACCTGTATAGTTAAGTAGAGGTGTCAGTGACCCTGCCAGCTGAACTGCTGCATTTTGGTGAGTAAAAATCTCTTGCTGAGGCTGCAAAATAAATTCAATTTGATGCTGTTCAAATTGTCTATGAAGTAACACACTTGTTTTGCGTAACAACTTTATTTCCACTGTGAACAGGCATTACAGAGCTTTGGGTTTAGCAGTCACATTAACTTTGGCTGCTGCCTTGTTGTCAGGGGCTGTTCTGAGTATATATTTGGATTTGGTGTTGTCACCTTTTCTTGTACATGTGATGCTGTTGGTCGTCTTGGTGACACTTCATCTATGCAGAAGAATAAAGGTTTTGGCTCACATTTGAGTATTTCCTCATGTAACCCAAGAGGGAAGCTGCTATTAGAGGCAAGAGTTACATCAAGCTTGAGAGATCTCACTTGGGTTCTGTGAGATGGAGCTGAGATTGGCCTTGGGATTTTTTTTTTTTTCCAAGCTTCCATTAAAAAAAAACAACAACAAAACACAACAAAAAAAAAAAAACCCAAACAAAACAAAAACCCAACCAAACTTCCTCTCTGCTCTTGGGGCAAAGTTTAGGTGATCATAAAGTGTCTGAGCACAGAGGGCCCCAGTCTTACCTTTGGTCCCAGTTTAGCAAGACCAGTCACCACAGAAGCAATGTGTAGACTCAGGCTATGGGGGAGGACTTGTCATCATTTACATACCCTTGTAGTAGAGGCTGTGAAGATTTAGCATCAAATAAAATGCAAAGAAACAAGGAAAAAAATGAGAGAATATGACAAACTGTCAGGCAATGTGACAGTTTTAACAGAAATTAGTGATGCTAAGTTGCTGTCTCCTTACTTGCCGTCAACGTGGTTTTCTGATGCAGGTTCAGTCTTTTCTATGTGTGTTGCAGGAAATGATGTTGCCAGGAATGGGGATGCAATGATTTAAAACCATCTTAGAATCATACAATCATTTCAGTTGCCCAAATCCATTGCTTTTGGCTATTGGAAGTCAGGGGAAATTCCCTGGGGCTATCACAGTAGGATGAATTTAGCAAAGAACTGGGGGGATGAGGTGGTAGATACATATAGCAGCTGGTCTCAGGGCTATATATTAACCCTGAACAGAGGGCACTATTGGGAATGAGTGTTTTAGTTTCCAGATTAAATGTCCTTCTGCCTACTTTCACCTTGGAAATCAATCAGGTTCCTTACTGTACATACAGTCATGTCCATAAAAAACCCCTCATGAGTCTTTCTTTTGTGATGGGAGGACAGGTAGATCTGTGTGAGGCAGGGAGCAGTACTGTGATGCTGTCTCTTGGTCTTGGTGAGGTTTTGTTCCTGCAGGATGCATCCCTCCAGGTCCTAGAAGAAGAGCAGCTTAGTGTGCTTGGTGAAGGGCATATTTGCTAAGAACTAGAATGTGATTGACCTGCACACCTTGTATACAGGATGTGGATATAATCATCAGCTCCTTGTCTCTTGTGCACCTCGGTATGCAGTGATGATGTGCTTTGTGGTACTTCACTGCAACTGTCAGTGCTCTTATTTGCCTCCTTATTCCTGTCAATGGCTAAGACCCTTCAAACTGCATGAGTTTTTATATTTCTTCCTTAAATAAGAAAGTCTTTTTAGACCAATAACAGGGAATGAGGAATGGAAAAACAAATATTAAAACTAATGCTCAGAGGTAGAAAACATGAGTTGCTTTAACTCTGCACAGGAAAAATAAAGTCAAGTTGCTGAAGGGTGAATGAGGATGAAAGAAGTAACTTAGTGTTCCTGCCTATTTTTTTAAATAACACTTGCAATCAGCTTTTGAATAACTGTCTTGAAATGATCTTTAATAGACAAGTCGCGAGCTGTGGAAGTTCCTTCTTGATGGGTTGGAGGGTTGTTGCAGATAACATGTTTGGGCTCTGTCTCCACATGGTGCTGAAGGTTGGTGTACTGCCTCTGGGTCATTCCAAATGAAAGCTAAGTTCAGGCATGCTGCAAGTCCCATGGCATGGATTTAGATAAGATACTGGTGCTGTGAGCATGCTCTGACTTACTGGCTGTATTTTTCTATTCCAACATATTTCATGGGCTTTATGTCCTTCTTTTACACCCCACGTACCTTGTGCAATAGAACCTGGTTGCATGAAATAACTGCCATGTCCCCCCACTGAACAGGTTATAGTTCAGCAGTAACTAACAATTCCAGTGTGTCTAGCGCTTATTTATTAGTTGGTTAGTATTGGGGATTGAGCAGAATAAAATTGTTATTTAGTTTCTCAAGAGTGGTGGGGCGTTTTCTGTCAGTTGAAATGAATAGGACAGAGGAGTTATGTGCCACTCAAAACCACTCTGCAAACTTCTGAATGTCTCAGTCTTCACCTCTGCAGAACATGGACAATGACACTTTTTTAAAAAGATTTTGATGCTCAGATCAAACCAGACATGAAAGTGCAGTTGCTGAGTGTAACTTCATGGTTATTTTTGCTCAACATCTTAACACTCAGAATTACATCGAGCATTTGGGAAGAAATGATCAAAATGTGGTAGAAACACCTTTCTGGCACAGAGTTGCAAATCTTGCACTGCCCAGCTGTGTGCTGCAATAGAAGTTCTAAGTTGGTAAAAATGTCGCTCTACAACAGTAATCTGTGTTGTGAGTTTACTAGCTATCTAATCTAGTGTCCATCCACTAAATCAAGTGATAATCCTCCAGCAAATTAGGCAGTGTTAGTGGTGTTTCTGTCAGCCTGAGGCTAGCGGCACGTCTAGGCAACCTGCCTTTGAGGAACTTCCAAATTTGCCCTAGTCTGTCATCCTGCTTCCTCAGCCTCTGGAGTCTGCCTTTCAAATGTAACACAAAGCTGAGCTGTCTGTCTTGCATGTTTAATTATATTTATTCTGCTTTTCCTCCCCACAACATGCCAAGGGTGTTTGGCCACGTATAGGAATGGCTCTTGGGTGGCTTTTTTGGAATAGCCATTGTAATTGGCTTTTAAGTGTGTCCTGTCCTACTTTTAATATAATTTCTTCAGTGTCACTGCCTACACAGGGGCTTGTTAGTAAATGGCCTGGGGATCAGAAAGCAAAAAAATTGCCAACCAGGCTGTGATGCTTGATTTCTATAGGGCTTGCTGGAAGGTGAGGCTTGCTGGCTGTAACCCATCCTTGCCTGGGGATGGCTGTGCAGCAGCTGTGTGCCTCCAGCTCGCAGAGCCAGGCTCGCTCTGTGATGAACCCCATGCTACTCTGGCAGGCAGCACTACCCCTGCACTTTGGGGCTGACCCTTGCCAAGGGTCATATACTGCTTGGGAGTAATTCAGTGACAGGCAATGCTGCAATGAATGCCATCCAGTTTCTGCCTCTGAATAATTCAGTGTGGCTTTTGGCCAGAGTGTGCTGTCCTTTGCCACCCATCTGCTTCCCTGACTGTTGCTTGAAGCAGCTGCTCCTCTCTGGGGGCTTCCTGGCAGGCCAAGGGGATGCCAGTTCCTGGCTACCCTTTGTTGCCTTGCCACTGACTTACCTAGTGAGCCTGAAGTCATCAGGATGCCATTTTTCTGTGCTGCTTTTCTCTCCAGCAAAATCATACCATGATGTTTAATTGCAAGCTGCAACATTGATGCTTGGTTTCTATACAGTAGTGGAGAGTGTGGGGGTGGGAGCATGGATCAGGAGCTAAAGGAGTGGGGAGTGAGTGGGCTTGCTTCACTGTTATCTCTCTCTGCAGCTGTGAGTTTCTTATAAAAATCCAGCTCTTGCACAGCTGGCTATAGGCTGGAGGTGCCATTCAGCAGTGTGCATGGAGAGCAATGTTGTATTATGCTGCGGGGAGATCCCTCATGCTTAGATCTTGGCATGATGGGCATCCTGTCAAAGCATCTTTCCTAGAAACGGGGGATCTTTTCAGCAGATCTATTTCTATTTTACATACACAGGCAAAACCACTGACAAAGCAGCCTTTGCATTGTAAGGGGCAGGGGGTGAGGGCTGCCTGTTTTCAAACAGCTGAGGAATTTCCTCTGTGTATGAATGTGTGCAGGTTTTATTAATGCAAATCTATTTTATATGAAAAGTCTTTTTATGTGACTCTAATTCTCTTTATGTGAATTGGCTCTAGAGGCTTTTCAATAGCCCCTAAGTAGGCACAATATCATTATTAGCCATGCCTATGTACAGTGGGGCAGTTCATCATTTGACCCCTAGATTCATGACAGTCCCCAGCTTTGCAAACTCATCTCTGGACACTATGCCTCATTGCAAACCCTACTTCATCTCCATTAACAGCTTTCCTCATGCAGAGTTTCCTGCTGGCGCTTGGCACATTTCCCATGATGAACCACTGCTCTGAGCCAATGTGACAGTTAGTGTGTTAGTTCTGTTTTCCATCTACCTTTCACCTTCTCAACCTGCCACTAGCCAGCTGCGTTGGTTAGCCACTGGCAAGTTATGAAACCCTTGAACAGTTTTGACATTGAGTTAGGCATACAAGTTGGAGGTGAAATAGGCCCTATTATACAACACAAATACTTTGTGCTGTGAGAAGAGAGTGTTGCTGATGGAGTTTTGAGGAATGTTGTGTGAGTAAAGGGGCAGAACACCTTGAAGAGAGGTTTCTCTGTATTTGTTATGCATAGGAACTTGAGGTAGAGGGGAAAAGAACAATTTGGGGATAGATAGGGGGAGTGGGAGAACTCATTTATACAGCCAAGTAAGAAAGAGAAAGTGGATTGTTTGACTGTGCCATGGCTAAATGGGTTTATTAGTGCAGCTCTTCTGGTTTAGGATATTCACATTTCACTGCAGGAGAAGACAAATACAAAGATCTGCCCAGCATCCACAAAAACTCCTTTGTGGAAAGGTGTACTCTTCCCAGGAGGTAGTTTCCTCCAGCCAAGAGGGTAAGGACATGATCACAGCTGACTGTGGTTGACCCAGCATTGGGAGGGACCTCTGGGGTCTCCTTACCCTATAAGTGAGATGTTAAAACACCAATCATCTGGGATAATATTGTTTCAGGAGCTCATTCATTTTTTTTTTTTAGTGGAGGGAAGTGAGTTAAAATGATGAGTCATTGACCTGTTTGAAAACGAACCACTTCCTCAGTGCCATTAGGAGCTTGTAATATATCATCTTGGACAAGAGCTGGTGAAAAGGGGATTAAGGGGTCCCCTTGTGCCTGCTGTTGCTCTATATTGTGTGTGACTGACATTGCACTCAATTTTTTTTTTTAATGGGTAAAGAAGCAGCACACCTTGTGTGAGTAAAAAGCCAACAATTTTTTTCTCAGTGTAATTGAAATTGTAAGAGTGTAATCCTTACTAGTCCAGCTATAATTGTTACACAAAAAGAGAGAATAATAACGCAGTTAAAATTGCTGTGGGCTAATGTTACTCACCAAAGGAGGGTTTCGCCTTCCCAAGTTAGGATCTGCTTGGTCACTTTTGTTTGCCAGGACACTTTCACACCTTTGCTCATCAGTCTGTAGCTCCAGGTTGTTACAGCTTGTGTATGCTGAATGCTATTTGTTCTCTTCATAATCCCTACAAGCAGTTTAGTCCAGCTCCTGGTGAGCATTTCTTTAAGTGATGTGAACAAGTTTTTTAGAGCTGTGAGGTCTCTGGTCTCAAGTTTGTGTCCCGTTGGTTGCTGTCCTGTGTTGATGTTTCCCCTCTGCCACATCCTTCGCGTGAGCTATTTCCCTGCACTGCTTGATCATGTCAGTCTCAAATATCTTGAGCTACAAAGAATAACTGCTTGTTACAAAATAAAACTATAGTTGTTTTATAGTGTCCATAAAGAGATGTACAACAAAGCCATAGATACCTGATCAATTAGAGAAATTGCTGCCACAGCTGAACTGCATAAAAACAAAGCTGTGGGCAGGTCCAGTAAAGTTCAGTCAGGGCAAGCCTCAAGAGCCTCACTTAGTACAGAGCTTGTGGCCAGTTACTGGCCATGGCAATGCCATGTTACAGGGCTGCATGGTTACATTGCTGTAAGCAGAGAAGATGCACTGAAGAGCTGTCAGCGGTAAGAAAAGAGTCTGGTCCTGGTGCACTGGGAAGCAAAATCAGGGATATGTGCCTAGTACGTAGGGGTGGCTGTGATCTCTATTGACCTACTGGTCTTGGTTCTTATGCCCTTGCTGAGACCTGAAAGTGATGGATAGTGGGGCTGTGGCTGGTGTAAAGCACCTCTCCTGTTAGAGAGCTCCTTGTGTGTGGATGTCTGAATTATCTTGCTGGAAAATTCCCTGCAGCTTTTCTTCTCTGCGTGCCTGCTCCTCCCTGTCTGAAGTGAGCTTGTTCTGGGCTTTAGATAGCTGCAGGAGATGCAGAAAGGATGTGGAGAAATGAGTGATTGAGACCAGACCCCTAATTAGTTTGTATAACACTCTGTGATCCTTCTTAATGAGAGATGATGAACAAATGTAAGAATTTGATTTTAAAATTGAATACTGTAATGATTTTTTTCTTGTTGTAGATTAACACTGAGCCCCTGTTTATCTTCTTTCTTGCTATTAAAGTTTCAGTCCCTGCCTTTTGATCACTACTCACCTATCTCTGGTATGAGCACAGGACTTAGGGATTATTAAGTGAAATTCTGCTACTGAAATATCTTTTATAGGTTTTATGCCAAGCCATGACTTTGGAAGTTCAGTCAGTGTTGTCTGCAGGTTTGATCAATAAAGCTCCTAGTTATGTACTTTGCTATGAAGTCTTAGTTCATTGATTTAAGGAGTTACCAGGAACTAGGGAAATAACATGGTTAATTAAGTTAATTGGCTTGTAAGGTCTACAGGGATTGTGCCTTTGTCTGCTCTCTGAAGCACCTCGGACACCTCTGATCACTATAAAATAATGACTTTTTCTTTACATACACTGGCAATGTAAACTATTTAGTTGTTTTACAACTACTTGCCTTTCAAAGCAACTCAATTCTACATAAGCCATGGGCTTATGGCTCTGTAGCCCTTGGCTTTAGAGGCCTAAGAAGAGATGGGGAAGGATGTTCTTGATTTGGCTCAGCTACACGGTCACAAGGAATCGGGATCCTTGTATCTGTTTGCAAGATGTCTTGTTAAGTGATTACCTATGCTCTTAGCAAAAAGCCTGTGGGGCATCTTGTAGTGTGGTGTTATTTTATATCTTGATCTTGGGATTAATTTTAATTACATTCCTTTTGCCATTCAGCAAGGTATGCAAAGAAATAATATATTGAGCTCTAGACAAGTCTGTTCTGTGGCATCTGTTTTTCAAGGGAATAAGTAAGTAGATCTTCCCCTGTCTAAAATGGAAATTTATTCTGGGTATATAAAGTGAAATTTAGCACAGAGGTATTCTTCTGGAGCTTGTATTTCTTCTAATTTATAGCTACTCTTCTTTTCCAAGTGAATTGGAGACTTAGAACTCCCATCATGGGTCTGTAATTTATGTTTTCAAAATTTTACTATTGTTATCTTTCAGTGGTTTTTATGAAGGTCTGCTGTGGAGGTGCTCAGATAAGGTGGTATATTAAGCATTGGCCAATTCACTAGGAGCAAAACTGGGATTATAAATTACCAGAAACATTCTCTCTGTGTGAGCTTGTTCTCATGTTAATTTATTTAACCTGTTTTGAAGAATTAGGGAGGATGAACTATGGAAAGATGAAGCTAATATGGAACAGCTGGAAAACTGTACTTGAGCTTATCTGCACAGTGATTTGTTGCCAACGTGGACAGCCAGATTGAGATTCCCCCAGCACCTGCTAGGGGGCTGGCAGAAGACAACCTTTTCATGAGTGACCTGTTGAAGGGATACAGAATATACGCATTGTGGTTTTAAGATGGTACCAAGTTGTAATCTGTTGCAAGAATATCAGTGAGGATGCCTGATATCAGAGGATGCCTGAGGACTGTATTTGGTCTTTGTAGGAATTAGGACTTCTTGGCTTTTCCTAAGAGAATACTGGAAAGAAAGGCAGGTAAAGAGAAAGCACTTCAGTGCTGCTTGGCAGCGTGCTGATCAAGTGAAGAAAACTACGTTTATCCATTAGTTTACCTTTAAATTATCCTTTTAAAGCCTTAATTGCTGGCCTAAGCTACCTGTGCGTCCTATGTCACCCTTTCTGAGTGTCCTGTGACTCTTCCCCATGTTTCCACTCCTGCAGGAATCAAGGAGTTGTCCAAATCTGGAAGTTAAACAGATGTGAGGTGGTTTTTTTTTTTTTTTTTTTTTTTTTTTTTTTTTGTGTTTTTGGTGTTGGTTTTTTTTTCCCCCCTAAAATAGCTCAACACAATTTAGGAATCTCTGCTACCCCAAATCCAAGTGTGAGAGCAACTTGGATTGTTCTTTTAGGCATGGCTGTTGTGTTTTTCCACTTTGAAAAACCAGCAGCAGAAACAAATTTGTCATAGAAAATTTGGCTATTCCCATGGTGCTATCTGTGATTGTATAAATGACCATTGCCCCACCAATTGTCTTGTCAGGAAAACACTTCATCCTGAGTCTTGCTAGTCAAACTTGTGTGCACAATTCTGCTGCATTTTGATATGTAATGTTGCTTTTAAAAGTAATTTCTGCACAAGGAACTTGGATTTTAGTGTCTTTTGAATTCCTGAGTAGAAAGCAAAAATTGGTTTATGTGTAGTTGGTTTTGTGTTTGGTTTGTGGTTTGTTGGGGACTTTTCTCCTCCTAAGAGAGAGGAAATAATTTTGTTACAAAAATGCCTTCCTTGAAAAAAGCCAGCTTATTTCTTCCTCAGAGGATGCAGTAACTGCTATATATGATTTGGTACAAAATCGGAGAGATATAGGAAATAACTACTCCAACAGTAACTGAACTCCAGGAGGACAGGTTTTCTGAAGAATTCAAGTGTTGCAATTGGTGAAGTAGGAATTGGTGGTGTGTAGTGAGGGTTTTTGTAGTTTTTTGTTTGTTTTTTGCTTTGCTTTTATTTTTCCTGCATGTGGATATGTGTTTTTAAGATCTTGCATGCAGACACCTGCATTTGCTGGCTGTCACTTGAATGAAAGACTGTCTCCTTGTCTGTTCTGCCTGATACATGGGTAATCTTGCTGTCATCAGTGGCATATTCGTTTTGTGCTATGATTAGCTGGAGCTGTGCAAGCAGTGCTGTGTACTTGGTCCTGTGTTGTGTTGCCATCCCCATGGACAGAGGAGCAGGAGAGGAGAGAGAGTGCTGGAGTGGTCTGATCTTAGGTTCATCATAGGTTTTGACAGAGGACATCTATTTACCAGTTCCCTGTAAAGCTATGATGAGAGATGCATGGCCAGCCATATAAAGCTCTCCTTGATGTTTAAAGCTTTGTAGGTGTTTTTGCAAATGCCTCTCCAATTTCTCCCCCAGATTACCTGTAAGTCCCATTATGCAGGATTATTTCAGCTGCTACAAGAAGCTCCTCTAGCTAGGACAGCCTGTCTGTTTTATCAGCTCTTTCCAATGTTAGCAAACACCTTTTTCTCTAACTAATTTTGACTGCCTAAATGTTACAGGCTCTCAAATTACTTTTGAGAGCTTGTCATTATGTGTGAGCTGAAACAGGGCAGGGGAAGAGACGTTCTGGGAGGACAGGATGAGGGCTTGCCCAGGGCTCCTCTGTTTTCCCTCATCTAGAAACCTGTGGACACCATGATTTTCCAGTTCTGTAAAGCCATTGGAGTACAAATCTCTATGGTATGGAACAAGGAGCCTTTAGCTTAGTCTTCTGTTATAAGCATTTTGGAATTAAAGAATTGCATTTTTTTCAGGCTGTGAACCTGCAAATTACTTGCAGAGCTGGTGAGGTCTGTCCCTTCTTCCCAGGCTACTGAGTCATCTGAGAGGCTGCTGCTTTTCTCTCACTCAGTAACTGATAATGGGGTATAAACAGGTCACATTGATGTGCTCCTGTGAGGAGCATAGGTGTCCTGCCAGCCTTATTCCAATGGTGCAGTGCTGCTGTGGGCACCTGTGTGGATACAGCCATCTTTCAGATGGCAATCCTGATATCCTCTTTTCTGGCAACAGTGATGGCTGTCATCACAACCTTTGTCCCAAGGGACATAGCAAGCATACACCTGTCTGTTTTAAACTCTTGTGCACACTGAAATGCCTTTGCTCCTACATATTTCACCACATGCAACTGCTGCTCAGACTGCATCTACATCTTGTGCTAGTAGATGTCCTCAGTTTGCAGGAGTTGTCATTACTGGGAACCTCATAGTGGGATTCCTGTGGGTATGACATAGTTTGCTTGAGTGGTCCAAATGTTTGAGAGGAATAAGCACCAGAGCTGGAGAGGGCAAGGAGGCTCCAGGAAAGGAGATGGGCAGAAAAGCTGGTGTTGATCCTCCTGCCCAGGGCCAGAATCTATTCTAGGCAAAATGCCATTGTCTGTGATGGAAATCCCATGACACCTGGAGGAGGAATGCTTAAGTGCTTCTGGAGGAGAAGTGCTGCTAGTGAGAATCAAGAGCTCTTGCATGTGTGTTGCTGTTGGGCAGAGGAACTTGGAAGTTGAACCCAGTGAAGGGAAGAAAGGTCAGGTAGGTGCATTTGTTCTGTGAGGCCCCAGTTCCCCTTCCATTCTGAACATCTGCAGCAGGGAGACTTTTGGGTAGTTGTTTCACTTGTCTATATGCATAGGCTGTCTCAAGCAAAGCACCAGAAATCCTTCTGAAAAAGCACCAAGAAAGAGAATAGTAAAGCACCTCCAAACTACTCCCAAGTGCTGCCTCTGCAGCAGCACAAATCACTGCATTGCAAACAACCAAAGCAGAGGAGCTTGCACCTGAGTACTGAAATAAGCTGCAAAACTCCAATCCTGGCCAGCAGCTCAGAAACAGCTTGTTTAGTTCTTATGATTTTTTTTTTTGAGAGGGAGAGGAGGAATGAAACAAGATTTAAGCAGTAAAAAAACTTGAAGTAGTCTTTCCCCACTCTGAGAGGTAACTTGCAGCTAACTGCTCACGTCTGGTAGTAAGATTTGGATGTAAAAACAGGTAATAACAGTTTTGAGGCTATTTTGAATTGGCTTGGGAGATTAGAGCAGTACAATGTGACTCTCTGCACTTGGAATTTTGAATAGATGCCAGGACACTTGTCCCTTCTGTGTGCTGGCACTACCTTGGTCTAGCCTTCCAGTGGGTGTTTCAAAACTCCTGTCCACAATCTCTTTATCTAGTAGCATGTATCATCTCTATGGTGAGCACAACACCCTTATTGCATGAATGAAACCTTTGCCTGTCCAGGGCCAGTGTAACTCAATTTGTCAGCCAGATTGTCTCACTGCTCTGCCTGTGCACTTATACAAGGCACTTGAGAGTCCACAATGGACTTGAAAGCTCACCCCTCTTCTACTTTCAGCACTGGCAATGCTGAAGTGTCTAATATGACTCACTCCACATTATTCTGAAGGTTGTTATGTATCTCTTGTGAGGAGTTTTCTCACTTTTATGGCTTATTGTCTGCTAAGCACTTAGATCACCTTTATCGGTGTCTAAAACCCCTGATGGACACTGACCAGAAAGAAGCCATCTAATGTTCTCAGAAGTTTCAAGGCTGGGACTTGAAGAAATGAGGCAGTAGAAGACACACAACCTGGGACAAATGGAAGAAGATATGTAAGAGTTTTAAATACAAACTGTTGGTGTTATCTTGTGAGGGAGAGATAGTGGAGTACCTTTTAGGAATCTTTGTTACAGTTTGATAAAGCTGTAAAACTTTGTAAAAGTGATGATCTAGTCATTCTGTCCTCCAAAACAGACCATTGTTTCCTGCCTCTTTGCCCAAATAAGAAATGGAACATTCTTAAGGCAGTGCTGAGAAGAAGTTATAGCTCAAATCAGAGGCAAGGAGATGAGAATGTGAGGATTGTTCACTCCTGCACAGTGTGCTACCTGGCTGTGGCATTACTTCACTGCTCAGGACTGTCTTGGCCTTGCTGTCATGTACCCTTGTTGTTCTCCTTGTATATGTCTGTTTTACATCACCAGACTGCCAGTCTGAGCTTCTCTGCTGAATCCCAGTTCTCTGCCAGACCCCCAATTATACTTCACATCTTTGAGTTTTGTGCAAGGTTTTGAGGCATCACACACACCAGCATCCTTTCAGCTCAGGTCCATGTAGCTACAGCACTAACAGGTTTTATTCCCTGTCAGCGACACTTACTTCTCAGGTTTCTTTTTATTTTTCCTCAACACTCCATTTCCAGCAGATGGTTGGATACTTTCCCTGCTGGCAAGCTCCACATGAAGATGTTTGTAGGATGGGATCTGTTTGCCCAACTTTGCCTATCTGCCTCCCTTTTTCATTGCAGAAGGGAAAATCAGTGATTTTTTTTTTTTTTTTTTTTCCTTTCACGCCAATCTAGATACCTGGTGTAGCCCTTTGAGTCATGTCTGCAGGGTCAGCTTCTCCCTTTGGCTATAAAGGGGAGCTGGGGTGACTACCTGAAGTGGAGACGTACTTACTGCAATATCCAGCTCTGGCCAGACATGGCTGCTACTAAGTGATGGATGTAATAAATGGGCCAAAACCTTTTGTTTAAGACTAGGGATTTTTTAACAAGGCAGGTGAAGACATCTGGAGAGGGCAGGAAGCCCTGCTGACTTGGAGGCAGAAGGAAATGGGACTGGAGATTCAATAAAAGTGGTATTTGAGTTCTTCAGTGGAGGGTGATTAGGGATACAGATGTGCCAGTCACCCCATTAAATCCTAGCCTCACCAAGTCCTCAGATACCTCACTTTTGAAGCAGAAGGCCTGTGAAGGTTGCTAAGGACAGGAAGAAACGAATGACGGAAAGATTTGGTTCCCAACTTGGAGTGGTGTCTTGGATGACTAGCAAATTGCCGTTTTCATATCTGTTGGCCTACTCAAAAGACCAGCTACTTGGTGTAAATCTCTACCCTGCTGCCTCCTAAAGATCTTCATTTAAGGTAATCCCTTCTGCACATGTTTCCTCCAGCATACTGCTAGCATGAGTTTAATTAGAAATAAAAATTGATTAGTGTGTGGTCCCTAGTGGATCCTTCGGAGGTTTGGCAGCAGCTGCAAATAATGTGTGTGCAGCTGCTTAGTGAGTGAGTCAGAGGACTGCCACTTCTCTTAGAAATTGATCAGTGCTATTACTGGATATTGATCTGAGCCTCCTGAACAGATGAGCCAGCTGTGTCCCAAGGGCAAGTGGGTGGCAGCTTCTCTAGGAGATGGGGAGATCTGCCAACTATCTAGGAGAAGAAAGCTTACTCTTCTTGGTCCTGTCTTGTATTTGATACTTTTTGTCTAGGAGCTTCTCTTACAGTCATGCTTACAAGTTTTGAGTGTGGAAACCCCCAGTGTTTAGCACAGAGTAGAAGCTGTAAATGTCACTCTGGCTGTTCAGATCCAGCACATGTCAATGTTACATATTTGCTTGGGGAAAATATGCATTGCATCTCCCAGGCATAATTCACTATAGTGGATGCAGGCAGGATGCCGCTGCACTGAGGAGCTTTGCTCTAGCTCATTCCAGTATTGTATTTAGATTGTTTGTGACAGTAAATGAGTTGATCTAAGTCTGTATTGGCACAGTGGGAAAAGCAGTCTGTCTGTGAGTGACTCCAGTGCTTGTCATCCTTTCATATTGCTCTTCATTCACAAAAGTCCATATGCTTTGCTGGGCTCCCCCAGAACTGTGTGTGTATCTCAGCTCTGTGAAGTGAGAAGAGCAGGCAAGGTGTGATGAGGTGAGGCCTTCATCTAGAAGAAACCCTCAAACCAGAACTGGAGAGTCTCTTTGCACTGCTTCTGGGATTAAATGCTGCTATAAAGCTCACTTTGTCAGTGAGAGGTGAGAAGAGATGACTATCTCTGTCACCTATTCCTCTTCCTTGTCACCTCAGTCCCCTTGTGAAAGCTGAGCTTGGCTTTTCCTTTGTAATAAAAGCTGGTTAAGGATTGCCTAATATCTAGCAAGGTACCCACATATGGGTGTTTCTTATACAGTATATCCCCTTTGCTGAGCCTGCTCTGACTGTGAAGCCTCTTTTCTGCTCAGGCAGTGCTGGCGTTGCAGGAGCAGACAGCTGAGTGCTCATCCCTGGCTATCCCATTGGCCTTGGGGGAACCAGAACTGGGAGAAAAATTGTCACTTTACAGCCAAGATTAGCTTCTGAAGAGAAGAAAGTGCAAGCCAAATGCCCCCACATAAACTTCCCAGTAATGAAGGTAGCTGGAGGGGCAGCAACCTTGCAGAGGCAGTCAGTACTGGTGCCTCTCAGCCTCAGCATGGCATGAGAGCTGTGCAGGCAGCAGTTTTGCATGACTGCTTGGTATCTCATGAAAGGGGCTGCAGCAAACTTCTCCTTGTCTCTTGTGGGTTTCACAACTGTTAAGCTTTCATTTCTCTCTTCTCAGGATTTTGAGTGTATGATTATTTTCGTTCAGTTCTCATCACCTCACTGCCTTTGCGTCCTGTCTAAGGTTATGAAATAAACCTACAAATATCTCTGTAGAGCAGGGCTATGGGCTTTTGGCTGATGACTATATTAGCTGTGCTGCTGGCAGCTCGTTACGTTTTCTGTTAGGGGGTCACATAAACAATGAAATAAGTTCCTTGGGAAAGAGGCAGAAATGGCACTGGTAGATAGACTGCACAAGGAGGGCATGGAGAAATCAAGCCCCTTGGGAAGGTGCCAGACATGAGGCTCATGGAGAAAAGCTGCCTGGGTCATGGGCTGGCCACCCCCATAGCTCTGTCAGGCAGCTTTGCTGTGATGGTGAGCATGGTCCCTGGGTGATACTGTGGGAGCAAAATTGCTAATAGTTGCAGCAGTCTGGTCTTCTGGTTCTGATTTTCCAGGATTTCCTGAGACATTTACTTTGCAGGATCAGGCTTCTGGGGTATGAAGCACAGCCCCTTAGTCCGTGGTATCAGAAATGGTTGATCTGGTTAGGTCACTGTGTAATCTGATGGACATCTTGTTTGGACCAGTGGGTGATGGTCACTCCATACTGGGAATATATTTTAGAATTAGGGAGTATTCAGTGGGTGGAGGAATTAATGACATGGAAAATCTTTCTTAAAGTAAATGAAGACAAGGAGCCTAGCCCAGAAGGGAGATGTGTTAAGAAAGAACATCACTAAAATATGTACTGTAGTAGCCAGTCTGGGGAAGGCCAAGTGGGGAGTGTTCAGTCTTTCTATTTTGGTAATAAAGGAACAAAAAAAGATGTGACATGTTTGGAACTGGTAAAGGACAATATGTTATTAGCCACACAGTGGGACTATGGAGTTTACAAGCCTCTGAAATGATATCAAGGGCAAGACTTTTTTAAAGCTTCAAGAAGGGCTTGACTGTTGCAAGAGAAGTCAGAATTCATTCTAGTTTGTAATGGAATTGCTTGTAAGAAAAAAAAGGGGGAAGCACCCCAAACAAACTCTCTGTAAGGTTTTAATTGGTGAATGCCAATTGCAAACACAGAATACCTCCTGAGAGTACCTGAGCTGACTTGCTGTGTGGCTGCTGAGCTACACAGAAATGCTGTCCATGGAGCCAACCAGCTTGAAATTCCTAATGACCATGGGTCCAACACAAAAACATGTATTTCTCAACCATCTCTTGATATTTGTTCTGTTAATCATGGACTTGGAAGCAGGGCTGAGATACCCTCCTGCAGCTTTATGGGCTGGCTACCAGGTATCTAAAAACCTGGAGGGGTACTCCTAAGTGCTGTTGTTATCTAGTGTGCCTGATGGCCTCTCTCTCATTTCTGAAGTTTGGCACTTGGTCCCTTGTTCTGGTTCTTGGTGCCCTTGAGCTGAGGTGTTGACAGTACACAGAGCTGCTCCCAGCCCATCTGGTTCAGTGCATCTTCTCCTGCTGTTTTGGAGGTAGAGCTGTTTGCAGTAACAGGGATGCTAAGAAGAAATGGCATTGCTATATATGGCAATGACCATTTCTGTGCATGTGTCTTGTTTGGTTTTCTTCTTTTAATGGTATGTGTAATGAGGAAGGAAGGATTGATCTTTTTGTTCCAACTATGGAAGAAGGTCTGGATGGCTCCCTCCATCAGCAGCAAGATCTGGCTGACAGGTTCACAGCAATGTTCAGTCCTGTAGCTGATCCACGGCTGGGGCCAAATTTCATAGGTCCCTTTCATCAGCTGCTGGCAGAAAATCCCTGTGCTCTTTGTTTTCCCTGCTTAGCTGGTTCTCTTTCAGCATGGTAGCTGAAAGAGGAGAGGAAAAGAGACTAGCCATCAGGACAGCAAGGAAGGTGCTGCAAACCAAACAATGCTACTGCAACTAACTTTCCTGGGAGTGTTAAGTTTGTCATTTTTAAGCATTTGAATTGACAAAGCAGACAACTACTGAGCCATGCTGTGTGTGGTTAAAAACTGTCTTTCTGCACACTTGATTTTACCTAATGTTGGGCAGTCAGAAATAACATTTTCATGATGAACTCATTCAAAATTTACAGATACTTGTTTTACTTGTTTAGGTTTTAAACTCATAGGAAAGTAAATAGAGAAATATGTGGAAACATGACTTTTAATGTCAGTGTGTGTGTATAAATGTATTAGAATTTAGGCATCCATCACACTTAAATGTAACTGAATCTAACCAGCATGCTGAGTCTAATTTCTAATGCTGCTTGCTTCCCAACATTTTGTAGAATCACAGAATCACAGTGATTTCTGTAGTGCTCTGTTCTGAACAGATTTTACAAAGCAGTGATGAGTCTCACAGGTAGGATATGGAGATCTGGAGACTTGCCCAGGTTCAAAAGCTGTAACAAGGACTGGGTTTTGATGGTTTAGGGAGACTATTGAGCCTACCTTGCAGGGATGACAGACCTGCTTTGCAGCTTCTAGGATTTTAGTACAAGGAGATTTTGTTGCTTTTATGATCTAAATGCAGGTTGTGGCTGGAATAGTTGGAGGTGGTATAGAAACTTACTCTTTCCCAGACTGCTGTTGTCAAGCTGTGGGTTTTCTCTCTTCTCTCTTCTCTTCTACATACCTTGGACTAGAAATGACTCTGCTGAAATAAAAGATGATCTTGAAACTTTATGGCAGCCACATCATTGCTTAGAGTACACTATAATGGTCATCATAGCACTAAGGGAACTGTGGCAGCTTCACTCTTGGTAGTTACTGAACTCTAAAGCTAGTTTATAGCAGCATAAAAAATGGCATTAAACTGGTCATAAATCACTTGGTTTGCTGGGAAAGCTGTTAGGACTTTTCTTGTGCCATGGAAGAGATTCTTGTTTTGTGAGGGCAAATTTTAATGCAGCTATTAAAAAACCTGGAAAAACTGATTGTGTCATGCAAGTAAGAGGTTGACCTTGGCTGGAAGGGATCAGTCATAGCAAATCTGGAGCTGAATGTGTCTATTTGGTCAGAGTGGATGAGTTCATAAATCCTTGCTAGGATTTGCTGTTTCTGAGCATCTCTGGGATGGCCTCTGTCAGGAGTGGTGTAACCCATTCATGCTGCCTTCATGGAGCAGAGTGCTCCCAAGGCCACTTCATTTTCTACATACTGAGCTGTAACTGTATTTCTCCCCTCTTATCACTCTGCTCTTGGTACAGAATAAGCTGTTTCAGGTGCATACTGAAGATGTGTGCTGAGTTCCCATGAAGGAGTGGTGCAGCGTGACTTGCCTGCAATTGCCTGCCAAAGGCCTGTCTTGTTACCTCTGTGTGTCTCATTTTGGACTGAAAATTTCAGTGCTGAAAGCTTCAATTAGAATAATGTGTGCATTCAGAGCTGGGAGTTAATTCCAGGTAGATTATTTAATGCATACAAGTCCCCAGCCTTTTAAAATTGTCCTAGCAACATCAGCACTCTCCTCATTCAGGCTGCAGCTGTATGGTGCATGGCTTGTGACCTTCAGCTTGTGTGTCTGGGCCAGGAAATGGCAATTGCTTGCTGAGTGCTCTTGGGCACTGAAGGTTATTCATAGAATCACAGAATCGTTTCTGCTGAAAGAAACCTTTAAGATCATTGAGTCCAGCCTTTGTCCCAGCCCTATCAACCACTAGACCATTTCCCTAAGTACAGCATCCACTTGACTCTTAAACACTTCCAGGGATGGTGACTCCACCACACAGGAGGTGACTCCCTGGGCAGCCCATTCCAATGCCTGACAACCCTTTCAGTAAAGAAATTCCTCCTCATATCCAGCCTGAACCTCCCCTGGTGCAACCTGAGGCCATTTCCTCTTGTTCTATTGCTTGTTACTAGGGAGAAGAGACCGACTCCTGCCTTGCTACAACTTGCTTTCAGGTAGTTGTAGAGAGCAATAAGGTCTCCCCTGGATCTTCTTTTCTCCAAGCTAAACAGCCCCAGATCCCTCAACCGTTCCTCATATGGAACATGCTCCAAATCCTTTATTAGCTTGGTAGCCCATCTCTGGATCCTCTCCAGCACCTCCATGTCTTTCTTGTAGAGAGGGGCCCAAAACTGGACATAGTATTTATGGTGCAGCCTCACGAAAGCTAAGCCAACTGTAGGACATGGGGGGGAAAAAAAGGACAGGGCTTTTCTCACAGCTCAAGTCTATTAGACAGGGCTGCTAAGATGCTTGACACTTTGCTTTCATCCCAAAAGTTCATCTTTCTACCCTGCTTCATTTAAAATGGGTCTTCAAATCGGTTTTGTTAAATTGCTACAAAATCCTATGTGGATGCTCTTGAGTTGATTTAATCTTGGTTTATGTTGATTTAGTTTCTTGCCAACTTTTGCTAAATCCATTTGAGACGGAGGTAAATCAACTTATGAGTGTCCTTGCAATGTAATTAAGTTGACTAGTATAGCTAATGTAACTGATTGTAATTAAACGCAAGCAGCTTTTACATAACGACAAGCCCTGAGGGTGTTCAGGAAATCCCATCTCATGTTCCCATTAGCCCCTAAAAGGAATTTACTCACAATTTACCACCTCTGCCTCGGGTCCTCATCCCAGAGCAGAGCTCTGCTGTGCTGGGCCACACTTGGTGTTTACAGTAAGCCCCATCCCTGGGGACTCAGCCCTGTGGCTCTGCCCACTGGCTGCCCTCCTTTTCACAGCCGTGTTTGTGTGGCCATGTGCCAGCAGCCCTGTGAGCAGTAGCACTGGGTTACTTGCTGCCCCATATGAGTAATAACCTGCTCAAATGAAAAATAAGGGTGGTGTGTGGTGTTTTTTTTCCCTCCCTTCTGTGGCATCCAGAGTCATCCTGTGAAAAGTGTAAATGGTGATCTGTAGGGGTGGAGTGGGGTTATAGGACTGGAACATGTTACCTTATCAAGGATGTTCATACTCAACATGAGTCTATATAGCTTCAGTGATGGAGGATTTTGCTGCCACATTACTTGTTCTCAAGTGTTTAAAACCTGTTGTTTCTTAGGAGGTCAGTTCTGAATGTTGGTCTTGCTCTCAACCTCCAGCTGGAGGCAAAGGTCTGTAATGGTATACATTTTCCTGCAACAGCCAGATCCCACGTGCCAAAGGCTGATTTTTGATCTCCAGCAGAGAGAGCCTTGCTATTCAAGGGAACAAAGATCCTATGTTAACATGAATTTCTGTGGCTCTGAATGACAGCAGAAGAGAGAACCAGCTGGAAGAGCAGCCAGAGCAGGCTGTGTGAACTTTATGTGGTAATAGCAGCAAAGTGAAAGACAAGGAAGATCCCTCTTCTCCTACCCTCTGCTATGAATGTCTGCAAAAGTCTGGGTGGCAGGGAAGGCACCATCTGTGTCCACACAAGCTTTTAATTTTCTTTCTTCTGCTCTCTGTTTCCAGCTCAGTTCACGCATTAAGAAAACATTAATAGACTCCGATGATAGTTTCACGCTCTGTTTGCATCCTTCCAAACCAGACTCAGTCACATCTGTGGGAGCACTCCCTCTGTGAGCAGAGGTGCCATATGTGGATGTGCCACTAAGTGACATCCCTATGAACAAAAAGAGACTCATGGGGATTTTGTGAGGCCAGTCATGGCAAGATGCTCAAGGCTGCTTCTTCTGAGGGTCTTCAAAAATCAGCATGGTGTCCTGGGGCTCCAGATCAGGCTTTAGTGCTGCCTCTGCTGCTAGGTGTTTTGATGGAAGTGGATCTTTTCCAGGCACATCAGCCCACCATGGAGTCTACCTTAGATAAGGGCTTCCAGGCTCTTTTCCCTCTCACTGGCCTCTTCTCTCAGGGGTATCCTTGAATTTCTCTTGTACTCTAGCATCTCTCTTCATAGCTGTGCCATACCTGCAAGAGCAGTGGGAGAGTAGCACTTGGGGCTTAGTGAGCTGAGCAAAATTGTTACCTTGAGAGGATGCCTAAGAGGAAATGGAAGGGGAAAGCGGCCAAGAAGAGAGCACGTGCAGGGGATGATAAGGTGCATCTTATGACTAAGGAATATGATGACTTCTAATCAGGAGATGAGGTGGAAACCAGCAGAGCTTGAAGAGTATCATCTGGAGAGAATTTGTGGATGGAAAAGAGACTGATTTTTAAAAAAGAAACTGTTTCTTTGCGTGACTATTTAGAGGGGAGTAAGGGATATGTCAGAAATGGCTTTTCTAGGGTGGAGTTATTGGTGGAAATTTAGAGTCCTTTTAGAACAACTGATTGTGAAGATCCAACTGTCTGAAGACTGGCAAGTTCTAGATCTCAGAGCAGGGTGCCAGAAGAGATAGGGCAGCCTTTGGCAAACATATTTCATGAAAGCTTTGAAAAAGGGCCACTGTGGATGGCTGAAGTGAAGCCAACATCTTGCAGAATAGCTGAGGACAGGTGAGTGAGGAGGAGATGAATCTCTGAACCAGCAGACATAAGGCCACTAAAAGCCTTGGTGAGGGAGGTCGAGGGAGGAAGGAAGAATTCTCTGGAAGGTACTGAACACAAAACTGAACATGATGTAATTTGAAAGTTGATGGGAAATAACCTTAAAGGAGGGACAGCAGAGACATTTGTCTGAGTGTTAGGCAGAGCAGATCAAACCACTTGCATCTAAAAATAACATTTCTAAAAACAATCTTATCTCAAAGCATGAGCTCAAAACACTGTGGTGTTCATTTGTTCAAAATCATTTTTGGTGTGCTCTGCTCACCCATAAAAATGCATTTAGATTTTTAATGAGTGAAAAAGTGGAAAGTGATTTTGATTCTTTTTTGATGTTGTTGAAAGAGAAGTACTTGCAGAGAAGTTAATGAAGGAGGAAAAAAAAAGGATCTTTATAACAAGTCTCAGCCCTCTCTAGTACCAGGGAGTGTTTTTATACGGCAAGATCATAACTGCCTTGCTAACCAGCACAACATCAAGGCAGAGAAAGGAAGCTGTTGGCAGAGGTGCTGTGGAGCAGAGGTGGTGTGGGGCATGAGATGAACATGTGCAGTTATGTATTTATGTGATGTGCTTGTAGCACCTATATGAGAAAGCAAGAGGGCAGTTAAATGATGAAAGTAGCACATAAATGCTGGAAATGTGGAAAAAGTAGTGAGACTGGTGGTGCAGGGATGTGCCATGAGAGATTTGGAGTGTTTAGGGCAAAATTTCCCCATAGCAAGTTCAGCCTGAAGAAAGACTGGAGGGGAAAGGGGGTTAAAAACCTGTAGTGAATGCACTGCTTGCTGAGAGACAGCATGAAACATTTGGGTGCCATCTTAAATGTGTGGTTTTTGAAACTTCTTTTCCTTCTTTAGTTAGCTCTTTCTCCCTGAATGTTTTTAATTGGTTTTGGTGCCTGTGGTGGTATGTTTTGGGGTTTTGTTCGTTTAGTGGGTTCTTCCGTTGTTTTTTAGCCAAAAAAAAAAACCCCAGCCAAAGACAACCCTGGAAAACCAAGAACAGTAGTTTGCCTCAAAACAAACAAACAAACAACCCCTCAAAAAAACAACTGAGAGTGACTAGGCCAAGATATTCCAACTGGAATGAGGGGAATAACTGCAAAAACTGTTCTCTTTCGTGGAAATGTGATGGCTTGGGTTTAAAACAAAACAGAACCCAAACAAACTAAACTCAAACCCACTCTGTTGTCACTGAGTGTATCTTTCATTGTCTGGAACATGTGGCCTCATTCTGTGGAGGAAAGATTGGGAAATGGGGATTGTGTGTTAAGGAGTGCCCTCAATAGATATTTCCTATTTTACTTGTAGAGACGTTGAGCAGGAGGCAGAGAAGCATGGAATAGGAGGACTATAGAAATAAAGGAAAAATAAGGCTTAAAGTATCCACTTTTGATGTGCCAGTAGATGGTATTTCAATTATTTATTTTTCTTATTCTGTTATATTTCCCAGCAGGAGTTCTTTGATGCTAAAATGATTTTGAGGAAAGGGATAGAATGTGAGCTCTGAACACTGATGTTAGTGTAGCTAGCAACTCTAGATTTCATAAAGAAATGACTGAATGAAAGAAGTGGATGAAATCAATAATGTTGACTTGGCTGTGTGTGAACCCCTCATCTGCTGCCTGGTAACAAATACTCAATGTGAACTTGAGCTTATTGATAAAAAATGTCCCTTGGGATATTTTCTCAGAGGTTCAATGCAGTATTTGTGTCCAGTTTCAGCAGATGTGGTTGATGGTGCTGAGGGGTCTCCACTTTTTTTTTTTTCATTGCTTTTTCATTTGGTTGCAAATAAACCAGTTTGGTTTGGGGTAGGAGAGAGGTGCTTGGTGGTTTGGAGGTAGGATGCTGAGAGCAATGACTCCCATCCTCCTGCTGTCATGCGCAGGTTTCTCTTACATCATTTAGAATATAATAGAATGGTATGGGTTGGAAGGGACCTTTGGAGATCTAGTCCAACCCCCTAGGTTGCTGATGGCAGGGATGAAGGGGAATGTATTCAGGGATCTGCAAAACAATACAAAGGGCAGGAGATAGAACACAAGTCATGTACACGCACAAAGAGAGTGTACCAGTGCAAGAAGGGAACATGTGGTCATGCAAGGGCAACTGAGTGGTTTTGGAAATGTGGTTTTATTTCCAGGATACTTTGGTCAGCTACACAGAGGCTGTGTGGCAAGCACCTTCACGTTTTGCTGCTTGGTAGACTATGAAATGCACTTAGTCACAGCGCTCTGTCCTTGATCACAGAATTGCTCTGATCTCCCACTAATAATATATATATTTTTTTAGCTTGACATCTTCATTCCCTGTGGAATGAGAACAAATATATATTCCCAGCACAACTCTGACATTCTTAGGCAGTAATTTCTTTCCTCTCTCTGTGCTCCCAAGATTCATAAGACTGGCTTTAAAACAAAAGGCAAAGCAAATCTGTGCAGTGTCTTTATGGGGAAGATCCTGTTTCTCCCTGGAATGTTGGCTGCAGGATGCTGTTGGATCTGGGGAGGACTGAGCACAGTAGAAACTGAGGCATAGGCACTGTGTGACTGCAGGTGGGTGGTGGTTTTGTGTGTCCTCTACTGCCAGTGCTGAATTAGTAGTATTTCTTACCAGAAAGTGTTTATAATAGGGCTGTAAGTACAAGAAGGTTTGGTTACAATGTGTTTGCCTTGGGTATTCCTAAAGCCGTGGAAGTCCCATCTGCTCCTTCTCCACGCACAGAGCCTGCTCTTTAAAGCTGCCTTCAAGTTAGACTGTGTTTTATAATATTCAGCTAGATTTTCTCCTAGATTTCCAAGCAAGTAGCCCTCCTCTCACCTAGGGAATCCATGCTTCCCTGATGTTACATTAAGGTGTTTTCCAGAGCAGGTCTGGTTAACGTAGCCCACTGCTACAGAGTCTTATTGAGGGTAAGGTTTTGTCTTACAAAGATGCCCAGAATTCCTTATCCAGATTGTGCAGTTCAAGAGGGGCATTGCCTCAATGGGGCCACTGCAGGAGGTCTGCAGCATCTCTCCAAAGAGATGTAGTGTCCTTGCAGTATGACTTTGCCAAATCCAGGGACTTGTGCATTGTGCTCACCCTGATACTCAAACCTGCACTGGGGAAATGATGGAGTAGCATGAAAGGCCTACTGGGGAAAAAGATATTCACATGGTCTTGCAGTCACTTGACATGACACTTGCAAAACAAGAAGACTGAGAGCTTTGAACTCCTTGTAGACTGTCAGCGCTGGTGCTGGGCTATGCCTGGCAGTGGGAGGATATCTGTGGTCAGGAGCTGGGGAAAGTCTCTCAACAGGGTGCCCTTGTCAGGATGCTGTGGGACCCCACTGCCTGCTTCTGGTGGAAAGTGAAGCACCTTTCTTTTATGTTACCTTTTATAAGAGAAAGTGGTTCAGTAGCACTGTAGGTTTTACAGTTACGTGCTGGTAAAGGGAGGGAAGCGTACCCAAAGTACTGCTATCCATGAGCCATTGCTTCTGATGGCAGGATGGCTGCCCTGCTGACCCATGGAGAAAACTGCTGGGTGGATGGGCAGTTGCATTTGGGCACTTCATAGTACTTGCTTTTAGCAACTGTTTTAGGAATGTACATCTGTTCTCTACTTCTCCATGCTCTGCTGTTGCTCAAGATTTGATATTGTCCCACAACGAAGTGAAGCTAAGCAGGAATAAGCATAGACAAAAGTTAGGAGGTAGCTTAATAGCTGTTTGGTAAAACAGGGTCTCAGTTGTGCTCCAAATTAGAAATGAAATGAAAACAACTTTTCAGATGTGTTTTCATTCTGCTTTCCTCTGCTCTTCTGGGCACTGAAATGAGAGAGGACATGACAAAATACTGAGATTGAGCCAGCTTTTGTGCTGAGTCTAGCCCTGCTATAATCCTAACTGCTTGTGACTGAGCAGCATTTGAAGGATCATAGGCAAGAGGTTTTTGATGTCCTCTCTAAAGAGATTGACGTGTGAATGAAACTTCCCTGGCTGTATGATTCTCAGCTGGTCTTTTGTGAAACTGATTTGACTGTGTGGTACCTCCTGCTGCATCAACTCAACCTGCAGC
Organism: Urocolius indicus; assembly: GCA_013401255.1. Taxonomy (NCBI): domain Eukaryota; kingdom Metazoa; phylum Chordata; class Aves; order Coliiformes; family Coliidae; genus Urocolius; species Urocolius indicus. The sequence continues at coordinate 1,248,932 of WBNH01009943.1, read as the reverse complement.
TTTCAGATGTAGTTAACTTGATGCTGCCTGGATCTTCTAGCATTTCTGTACAAATTTCTACTTGGAGCTATTGCAAACAGGTATGTCATACCTTGTAGTGTCTGAGAATACCGAAGCCTCTAACTTGCCCAGCCTTGCTTCCCTGTACAGCTGCATTTGTTCTACTGCTGCTAATGAGGAGAATGGCCGAGGTCAGGCTATAATTGAACTAACAGCTAGGAGAGGATCTGAGTAAACCTGTTTGATGTAAGGAGACCTGCATCCTAAGGGATTGGTTCATCTGATGCCTTACCTGTGCAAATGCACAGGATCTCTTGTCTCTACTGTTTTGCATCTCATTGGAGCTGCTCTTCTCTCTGCCACTCTGGTCAGTGTGTGTGGATCTGGCCATGGCTGAGACGTTCCTGGGTATGTAGGACACCTATGTAGATGTACATCCTTCCTTTGCAAAAAGGGAGGCAAGTAGAAGCAAATAGCATTCGGTTCATGGCCCGTTTCATGTCTTACCACCATGTGTGCAGATGTCTGCCCATTCCATTTAAGTGACCACTCAGCTGGACATCACCTTCTGCCATTTATACTGGAGCTGTGTGTGTCTGGCCATGCCAATGCTCTAAACCTTTGTTTCCTTCAGAAAAGCCAAAAATTGCTTTTTGTTACCTGGTGGCCAACAGCACAGAGAGCTTTGTTTGGAGCAGACCCACAGTACCTTTGTAAACACTGTGGTTTTTTCCTGATTCCTCTCCATCACACCGACATAATATGGACATGCTGTGCAGAGTATGCTCCAGCAGCCTTTTTATAACAAGTTAAAAATACTTAAACTCTCCAGTTCACTGAAAGGATTTGAATGGGATCTAGCAGCAGGCCTGGGAGCCAATTTTTACTGTGCTGCTGGTGAGCCAGATCAGGATTATTGTGGGTTGTTTTTAATCTTTGGGTAGCACTTTCCAATGACTTTTTTGTAGACTCAGTGTTACTAAAGAGACTGGTATTGAGAACCAAATCATCATCAGCTATTTTTCATCATCTCTGATAACTCATTTTCCAATAAATGCCAAGTACCTTAACATGTCCTAAACTTTGTCATATAAAGTATTATAGTTTGTTAAAACTGTCTTGTTTTAGGCACAACATGTGGTGCCTATTTACTGTGAGAATGACTTGGGTGATGAAGAGTTTTATTCCTTCACAAATATTCAGTGCATTGTCTTTCATATCTGAGCAATATTTGTCTTGGGTCTGTACTGCAGGGAGGTTTAAAGGGCAAAACAAAACCCCTTCTGTAAAAGCAAACGCAAATATTCAGTGAAATAAGCTTTGTGAACTTTCCTTATAGACTTTTAGCATGATTCTGAGATTCCCAGTTCATTCCTTTCTTTTTTTTTTATGGCCTTTTTCAGCATGACTGGGTTTTGCTCTGTAACCAATATTTAAAATCCTTCACTGAATGAGTCATTTAGCCAGCATGGCTTTGACATGGCCTGGGATCAGGGCTGTGGGTTGCATGTGGCCAGCACAGATGGTGGCAAACACTCTAAATGCACAAAACTTGCATTGTAGTTGGGAGACTTCTTCAAACCACCATCTCCTTTTTCTAAGGCTAATTAACTTCAGCCCTTGTTAAAAGACAAGTTGTTTCAAAACCCCCTTAGGAATGTCTCACATAAAGACTGTCCCTCTTGAGATGTACAGTGGAATGGAAGATGTTCCCAGGGAACATGCTCCTCTGAGAAGGATCACAAGGGCCAGCCTTGCTAGTTCATTGGACGTGGCTTTTCTCCTAAGATGAGCCTTGCACCACACTCATCCAGACAGTGCTATGAATTTGATTTTATTACTCTTTTATTGCCCCCAGAGATGAACAAATGGAATTTCTTCAGGTCATTAGAAAGAGTGGAGGTGGTTTAGTCACAAAAAGTTCTCAATGTGGTGTGGAGAAATTACTTCACAGGACCACCTGTTTTTAATTAATCTTTTGAACCAATTTGGTTCTAGCAAACCAATTCCATTAACAGACTAAGCAGAATAATGACAGGCACAGCTGTTATAATTCCTTGTTATGCTTCTGGTTAAAACAAAATCCTCTTTGCATTGGGAAAACACTAAGCTAATATCACAGTTGTGTTCATTATGAAATCTTTGGTACTTGAGCACATACAAATGTTTCACATGTGTTTTCATAATTTTTACCCTCCCTGCTATATGACCAAAATATGTAAATGATGACTTCTCCCCAGAGAAACAAAGTTAATTGGTACTTTAATGTACCTGAGATGAATCAAACTGAAGTCCTTTGCTATGCCGAGTTATAGGTTAGACTTACATGCTAGCTCTTTATATTCTTTGAGACGATTTAAATTTGATTTCAATCAGTCAGATGTGGGTTGAAATGTTCAGTTGATGTCTTCACTTAACTGGAGTGTGCTGGATTAGGCTTGAATTAGAAAATGTTCTCAACTGATAACAAAAATATTTGCCAGCTTGGCTCAGACCCTCTACCCTAGTCACCCATCCCTGATAATACTAAAGGATGATCAGAGGAGAGAGACAGGGTCAGCCCTCTTGAAACATGGGAGGAAAGCCAATAAAGTGTGTAAGAACAACAGCCTCACTTTACTTGGTTTAAATGATGTGTCTTTGTGTGTGCCCTAAATCATCAGGTTACCTGTGTCTCCAGCTGAAATGTCAAACTACTCCAGGAGGAGGGGAATATTGCAATGCTGAGCTGCGAATGATCAGGTTGTGGAGCAGGCAGCATGTGAAGCCCAAGGAGGCACTAGGGGGAACGTAGGTTCACATCTGACTCATGATCCAATGCCCAAGTTTTGAATAAATGCTTATACTTGCCTTATGCCTGAGCTTATATGCAATGTGTGCTGCTGTACTCTGGAGACTTACAGCTTATGCTCAAGATCTGATGTTGCGAACTTCTGAGTGCTAGTTTTCCAAACTAGATTTATCACTGAGAAACAGCCAAGGTTTCATGAGTAAGACTCAAACCATCGACCCTGAGAGCAAAGGAAAGAGGGTTCCTGGCATGGGCTGTGTTCCTCTCTCTTGGAGCAAGTTTGAAGCAGAAAAGCCAGGAGTGAGTCCAGGTCTTCTCCTGTGCCTTAGGCTGGTGCTGCCTCTTAGCCATGCTGCAGAGTTATTGCCCATCCCCTTACCTGTAAGTGACTTTCTCCTGGAACATAGTATCTCAGCATTTCACTGAAAGTTGTAAAGCTTTCTGGTCTTGTTAGCAATTGCAGCATCTCTCGGTGCACTCATTTTGGGTCTAGCTACTGGAGCATCCTGGGCCCTAGCTGTGAGAATTTGCTGCCTGGGATAATGCAATGGAGGGGGTTTCATGTTCAGAGGCTGTGATTTAACTTCAGATGAGATGCTTTCTTAAACTGCTCCACTTTGCCTGTGCCTTTTTACAATGCATAACCCATTAGAGCCCTGATGTGTGTTTGGGTTTTCTTACCTTACAAACATACAGTAAGAAGAGTATTGCTGAACTCTGGAGAGGGGCTGATTGGCCATGCTGAGGTTACAGATACTTGTGTGCACTCAGGGATATGATACAGCTCTGTCTGTGTGGCTCTTATTCCCTGCTGCTACATATGTGGGGTAGCTTTTGCATTCAGTGGCCGGGCTGGTGTTCATGCTGAACATGTTCTGTGCATGAATGTGGAGAAATGGGCTCTTGATTTTTGTGCAAATGATGTTTTAATGCAACATCACGAAGGAAGGAAAAAGGAAGTTCTAAGTCACTGCAATAATTTTGAAACTGCCCTGCTGTGAGATCTTGGTGAGTGACTTGAGAAGTGATGTTCAGCACAGCTTATCAGCTTAGCTTAGTTAGGAGGAACAAGAAATTAGAGTAGTGATGAAAGCCAACCTTCAGAGACCAGCTTTGCCAGAGAAGGCAGCTGCCAAGCAGAGCTTTACGTGACTTGTGCACAGTGGAGCAAGACTGGAAATCCTTATGGCTCCAACTTTAAGTAGCTTTCTGCAGATAAACAAATACACAACCCTCTGCTGACCACATCTATCCTCTCACACAGGTCCATACATGTGTCTGCAGGCACATACCCACAGCCTCTCAGTAAGCTCATCCATATCTCAGGTCTCCTGCTTGAGGTAGCTCCAAACCTGCTCCACAAAGATAAAAGGGGAGGGGGGATAAACTGCTGCTGTGATTGCTCCCCATACGGGCATCATCTCTGCTGTGTTAATTAGGGAGAAGCATCTGAGCCAAAAGCTGCTGGGTATGTGTGGTGACAGCATCAGGAGGTGAGTATAAGCAGTCTCAGCACTCCTGCAAAAGGATTGTTGTACCCAGCTTGATCAATTCTCTGGTTACAGGACTGTGTGGCTTCCATGGGATGTGCCTGTTGCCGTTTCCCATTGCTCTGACTCTGTCCGTGTGGTTTATGAAGTATGTGGGCGTTCAGCAGGTATCACAGATAATAAATCTGCTCTTTTTGTGGTTAGAAGTCTGGGGCTACTCCCTCCTAGAATAAAACCCGGGACAGCCAACAGTTCCACCAGCAAAATATTTGGTGTGGCAGGTTGATTGTAAACTCTGTTGACTTCTCTGTGAATAAACCTTTGGCACCTCATTTCACTGAAACCTCCAGATGGTGATGTGCAGTTTCTTCCAATTAAGTACTAGCTGATTGACAAGGATGTTAAAAACAACAAGGCCACCCATTGTTAATTCTAAAGCTATTTCAGCTAGGCCAGTAAAACATGATGGCTTATCCACTGTTTGCTATCAAAACTCACTGTATTTGCATGATTTGAAATCAGTTTCTATCTTTTAGGCACTTACATTGAATGTGATGGCATTTGAACTACAGCTCCCAGAACATCCAGCATAAGCATTGCCTATACAATTAAAGAAGGAAAAAAGAAAACACCAATAAAACCCCCACTAAAAACCTCACAGTAGCAAAGTAATAATCACTGTTAACATTTCAAGGCTTAATGCTTCTGCCATGGTACTTAATCGATAATTGAAATCACAGGAGAAGTGTAATGCTTGAAATTCATGCAGTTAATTTTATTGCTAGCACTTGTAATTTGAAAGTAATTCTGAAATCAATATCAATGTGACTTTGCGTGGAACAGGAAAGCCTAGAGTAGATTTAACCACAAAGAGTTCAGTATTTAAGTGGGAGCCACTGTTCCGTGAGAGATTGGGATTAATTCTACTCAGTTTTTTTCACAGCTATAAATAAGATCTTCTCTACACTGTTTCAGTGTATCTTGTGCTTCTAAATCACATGACATTAGTATTTCTCAAAGGCTTTGGGTGCTTCTCTCAAGTCTGTGGGCTGAGTGCCAGTGGGGCTGTGAGAGAAGGGAGAGTCTGGGAGAAGGCTACAGAACTTCTCCCTGCTTACATCCTGCTATTTCACAGCAAAATATGTTCCTGTACAGCTTTAGGAGCTCTAGCTCCCCACTGCTGCAGGCTCCAAAGGAGGCATTTATCAAGGCAGGAGTATGGTAGAATAACTTGTACCTCTGTATCTTTTTGATGAGCTCATTGCAATGATCTCCTCCTGGGCTTGCTGGGGGCTGCAGTGATGGGCAGTACAAGGGCTTATTCTGGCACAGCATTGCAATGCCCTGGCCTTGCCTTAGGTCATTAAAGCTTCTGTAATTAGTCTGCACCCTCTGTAGACATGCAAAGAAGCTGCCTGGGATAGCTGAACCCTTCAGAGATGTCTGTCTGTGTTCATGTGTCACTGAGCCCCATAAAACTTTGCCTGAAGTAATGGTTTGAGCCTCAGGGGTGTCAAAGAGGTGATGTTGGCCATCCTGGTGGGCTTTCCCATGGAGATGCAGGAGACTTGGAAAGGCAGCCAAGGTGCAGAGGGTGAAGAGGCTGCTGCATGCATCTTGCAAATATGTGTATCAGTAGAGAAAGTGACCTGACTCTGGCCTTAGAGCTTCTCATTTGGCAGGATTCAGCCACTTTCATAACATCCCATCCTCTTCCTCAACTTTAACTGCTGTAGTTTGGGGAAGAAACCACAACCATTGGATCCAAAGAAGAATCTTTGCAGTGGCCACACCAATCTTGGTTTCTGCCTTGCTGACTGCAGGACCCTCATACCTTCTTGAAGAAGGTCAGATGCACTGGTGGCTTTTGAGCCAGCCCTTGTTTATATGTCTCAATATGAGAGCTGGCAGCCTGAGTATTCTCTATGGCTTGCCTGTGCTTCTCCTGTTCCAGTACAATTGCATTTAAAGGTACAGCAATAAATGTTACTCATTTTGGAGACTTTTGTGGTACAGAAGTTCAAAGATTTTGACACACAAATCTAAAATGACATGTGACTTAATCAAGAGCTTGAACCCAATTTGTGCACCTGCAGTGTAAGTGGAGAATAGCATAGGCCCTTTGTCTTCCTTGAGCAGGCATCAGGGCTGAATGCTGCCATCCAGACTGTCTAGCTGCTTCTTCAAACTGGAATCCTCTTGATCTTGGTGGGAGTGCTGACAAACTCAGAGCAAGGATTTCTCTATGTGTAAAACAAGTAGACTAACTGTAGAAAGAACAATGCTCTCATTGTTTTCCAAAATAGCTTTGGAGCGTAACTTCCAAGAGCTGACAGAATTTGTAAGGGGGTAATCTAAACAAGAACATTTTTACTTTCAGTCTCATCCCTTAATTTATTAATCTAATTAGCTGATCTTACTCTGGGATGCTTTATTTCTGTACAATGCCCTCCCCCATCCAAGACAAGAGAAGGCATCTGCACTCGCAGGGTGTTATTCCATCCTGTAAATTGTATGCAAGTCTGCTGGCATTTTCTCATTCATTTGGCTAGGTTTTAATTTTTCTTTCTTCACTCTGAGCTCAGCTGAAGTACATCACAGGTTCTGCAGCTAATTAGCACGATTACAGCTCTCCACATCAGGTTGGGAGATGGAGTTAGGAGCAGTCAGGATTCCAGTGTACTGGAGTTTCATTATTGAGTCTCCCGTGCAGCCCCATCTAATGAAATTCAAACAGATCAGGTTAAATTACATTAGCTAATGGAATTCTCATCTTCTTGGTTTAATGTAATTCTGAACAGTGAATATTTAGTTTACCCAGAAAAGAAATGTTTCTTTGAGCTGAACTTGAGCTAACCCTGCAGGCCTGAGCTCCTTGAACCTCAGAAGTTAACGTCTGGGATCTCAAATCTGTGGGCTCAGCTTGGTGGTGGCTTTTGGGGACCTCTTAGACCAGAAGATCTGGGAGTAAATTGATGCTGAGAGAGGAGCCTATGCAGTTCCTTTTTCTTTCAGGCTATGAGGTGCCCCTGAGGGAACTGCATGATGAGTCCCTCCTGCCCTAGGTGAACTGTGGCTGGGACAGAAGTGCAAAGTGACTGCCTGTGCTACAGCTACTGTACCCCAGTGCAGAGAGGATTAGCCAGAAGAAAGGGCCTCTGTTGCAGCATGTTTTGAGATGTTTGTCCCGTGCAATTAGCTACTCAGTCCTTTGTCCTTGTACTGCAGAAAGATGAAGGATGGAGCAGGCACCTGTTGGGGAACTCTAGCAGTTGCCTTGCTGGGCTGATATTCTTCCAAAGTAGACAAATTTTGGGAAATATCGTAGAACTTGTTTCTTTGGCAAAATTAGGGGGAAGAGGGTATTATAAAATATTCTTCTTTTTTTTTTTCCTTTAATAGAGGCAATGCCTTATATGGTCCCTTAACAATCACCAGCACAGGCAGCAAAAACAGCAGTGCCACAGTGAGTTGGTGCAGCCTTCAAAGTTTGGTGGCAGCTACAAAGTTGCAGGACTCAGCAAAACTCCTGAAGTGTCTTCTTGCCCTCACCTGTCTTGTAGTTGGCAAGGAAATAGGCAAGATATAATGAAATATAATGTCTCCTTATAACTGGCTCAGCCTGTGATAGTGGAAGATGCAGAGACTTGAGATGACTAGGGATGGAAGCATAGGGATGCCTGCTGGGGGCTGGCTGAGTGGTTGTCCCTAGTGCATGGCTGCTGTTTATTCTGGAGTGATGTGTGCTGCTGGAAGGTCTCTATGTCCTCTTCCTGGTGGAAATGGCAAAAGCTGCTTCAGCTTACCTAATGAGCAAATGGTGTGAACAGGAAAGGATTCATGTCCTGGTACCCCCTTGCCAGTGGAGGGCCAGGGAGGCACAAAACTGGCAGGGCAGGGGGTTGGCTGGAGGAAAAAATATTTTCTGTATTTCTCTATCCTTAAGCAAACTACTTCACTTTTTGAACTCTGTCAGTGTGGTACCTTTTGCAAGTACTAAATTAACTTAATTTGTGATGGTGTTGGGAGTGTGGTTACTTGGCATCACTAGCTGACAGCATGAGGGCTTTTGAAAAGCCATTAGGGCTGCATGCTGCATTCCACTCGGATCCCCTTCATTTGCCTTCTTGAACATCAGGCATTCTTCCTGACTGCGTGATGCCTGCAGCCAGCTCACCACGTGGATGTCTGTACCACACTGTCGTGATCAGAGCCCTCCCCAGGATCAGATAAAGCATTTCATTCTCTTCCCTATCTGCCAGCAAAATGAACAAGTCTTGGTTAGATGAAAAGTAACTTTAGGATGTACAAGGATACTTGAAGGGCTTTGAGCTTCTTGCCAGAGTGATCTTATTGTCATAGTGCTGTTTTTGGTAGCATCTGCAGGTTAAAATGAGGGTCTCAGAGATATGGCAAGTGTCCTGGTGCCGATATTCTTTTGGAAGGCTCTCCTTGCTGTGACATCCATGCTCTGTCTCCTGGGGTTAGTGATTTGTCAGACTTGTCCCTGTGTGTGTCTGTCTGCCCACCAGACTGAAATACTATGTTTAAGGTACAACATATTCTTGCTGGCTATAGTGTGCTTACTGGAAGCAATTCTTCGTAATGACACTCATCCTTTCTTCCTTAATATGCATTTCTTCTCAACTGCAAATTCTATTGACAGCGTGATAATTGTTTTCATTGCTTCAATGGGAATGGTGAGGTTAACATCTTGAGCAGGAGCTGAAATAGACAAGTGCAAATAGCACAATAGCTTAATCCCCTGGAAATTACTCTTTTCAGCATGGAATTATGTTTCCTTTTTATCTCCCCTCACCTTTCTTTTAAAGGGCAGAATCGCATTTTATTTACAGCTGAGCCCAGGACCTGTAGTCTGTTGCTTCTATGTGCAGAGTCACTGAATAATCTTCTGGATATCCTTTTCCCAAAGGGAATTTCCTGGCTTTAGGGTTGTGAGACCTCGTTGATGCAGAGACCGCAGTTCAACTGCATGATCTCACCTTCACTGAATGCAGCCTATTGCAAACGAGGTCCTTCAGTGGAGCAGCAGCTCTGGTCCTGCCTGCAGCGGAGCTGGGAGTGAGTTCAAGTTGTCATTGCAGTGATGAGCAGCTTCCAATGTTCATAAATATCCAACCCTTCACTGTTGACTCTATCACTTCCCTTATAAACAGACGCACAGTCATTTTCCAAGTGAGCCATCTGGGTTTGACAGATGTCTCTGGCTTTTTCTGGGCCTATTGTTAAAGGGGAAAAAAGGGAGGGAATATTCTGAATTGAAGGAAATAGCTTCTGATGGCAGTCTGCAATTTCACGGGCTGGGAGATGAACTGTCCCTCTTTCCCTCAATTGCTATCAGCTCCATTGATTGTAATCTGCATTTGCTGCCTGGGAAGCATCACTTCTCATGGGAAGTGCTGGAATTGTCACTTTTTTTAGGGGAAGGAAGTTCAGGTCTACTTTTACCCTTGATACACTGGTATGAGGTAAGGCCCTCCCTCCTGTCAGTCTTAGAGAGCTGTGTGTATTCATACACTTGAAAGCTTCTTTGAATTGTGTTATTTACCTTGTCCTAATGTGGAAAGATCCCTGTGTCTGATTATTGCAGACAAATTGTGAAGCTGGCAAAGTTCATGTTACAGTTAAATACCAGTGACAAATGTCAGCATTATGCTATCTGTATTTTTTCATTTTTTGCTTTTGGATTTTATTTTTTGTTGTTCTTGATGAAAGCACATGAAATGCATCAGCTTCCTGAAAGTAATGATGTTAAAAATAGAAGGGGAGGTGCGTATGAAGTACTTTCAACACTAAAGGTCGCGCATCAGAAGTGTATTTCAAAGACTGTATTCAGATGAGAGACTGTGATGAGAGTCTGCTTCCCCTTATAGTTTGTGTGGGGGTGAAGTCTCAAGCTCTCACTTCACTGACACACACATACAGGTTTTGCTCTGCTTGAAGTGTTCTACCATCCTCTCAGTGCTGCTGGTGGTGGTTGCAAGGCATCTAGCACAGAAGACCAAATGTTTTGAATTGCAGGGCTGCAGGCATGTACTGAATGTGAACATGTGAATTATTGTAATGCTTCAGTGAGAGCAAAGTCTGAAGGATGCATATAGGACAATTTTGCTGAAAATGCAGATTTTATGTTTAGAGTTTGATTAGCTGAAAAGAGGAGGAGAGAAGCAGGGGGAGCACTGTAGTTATTCAATACTACATTTGTGGCAGCATGTCAAGTGTGAAACTGTCAAAGACAAAAGTCTGGTAAAGAAATCTGTCAATACTGGAAGCTTCACTTCCTCCTCAGCGTTATTGTCCCTGAGGGAGGCAATAAAAAGTGATATTGCATAACTCTTGTGTTCACTTGTTACAACTTCTCACAGAACAGTGATTACCAAATTATGATCTACAGATCACTGGTGGTCCAGGAGGTCATGGAAAACAATCCATGTGACAACACTCCATTGTTAAATTTTCACTTGAGGTGAATGTGGACATGCTCACTCCTTGAAAAATGTGTGGTTGGATGTGAGAAACCTTGAGTTACCAGTTGTTTGATGGTGCAGAAACTTCAGGAGCACCCCGTTACCCTAGAGGGAGGATGCCTGCTGAGATTTCCTTGTATTTCCTTGTTTCCTTTGACAACAGCACAGCCCATGGTTTTGGGTCATTCCTTGAGAGCAACAAAAGTGACATGGCTCATGGGGTCCAGCTGAAGGTAGTCCGGGTGCATGTTGGAAGATGTGCTTGATGAGTCTTTGGAATAAAGATTTATCTAAGTACTGCTGCCCTGTTTTCAGATCTAAGCCACCAAACTACATGTTTCTGTTGTTTTTACAGAAGCGTTTTTCCACTTTGTCAGCTTTATATGTGTGCTTAACACAAAGGTGCCTGCCCTGCATTGCAAACATTTCTGAAAAGATTTTATTCCTACTGTGTACGCATAGTTCAATGTTCTGCAAGAGAGCTTAGGTTCATGTTTTTTATGTGATTCCAGGGAAAAATGGTAATTTCTACGGAGGGGTCTGACTGCATAATAACTGTGATATGTGGGCAAAAAGGAAAATAAACAAACACTAAATGGCTAGCATTTTGTATCAACAGAAGTTTTTCTAATGTTAAACTGTTCAAACATCATTTGCATTTCAGGAATGTAGGATTCAGGGTGTGCACAGATCTTTGAGTGCCTTTCCCTGTCCATCTGCCAATTCTGTGGTGTGTGGCACCAGTGGGCCCTTCTGTAAGAGCAGCAGAAACATCAGCTTGCTCTGTGCAGCCACCTTAGGGAGTTACCATGGCTCTCGTACCTCTCACTGCTGCACTCTGTCCTGGGGAAGCTGCTTCTTTATCTAGCCTCATTCTTGTGCTCTTTTTATTTTTTTTCCCATCTCAATGTGGGGCATGTTCTCTGATGGTTGATGACACAGGAATGATCCTGAACTCCTTTGTCCTACTGAGTGTTGGAGAAAGCACTTCATCAGCCTGAGACATTTGAAGAACTGACAGAGCACCTCCAAGAGCTGAGCCCGAAGGGGTTTCAGGAGTGTGCTGACCTGCACATGCTTCTTAGGTGAAACAGGCAAAACCACTAAAATATAGTATGTTGTGGAGTAAGAAGGCACAGGTACTCCCCAGTACCCAAACTGGAAGGCATAGAGTCTGTAGTGCTGAATAGTGTGTGTGATATTTTCTGCTTGATGCATTTATTTTGCCCATCAAGATTGGCTTGCTTAGTGGTACCTGAAAGCAGGACCTTCACTGGCCTTGCTGGATGAGTGATGGTAACACAAAGTCTGGAATTTGAAGTGGACTCTGTGGAAATCACAAGCTTCATTAATAGCAAATGGTGGCATTTAACTTCCTTGGGATACTTGGAAAACCCTAGCCTGCAGATGCAAATCTATTGCAGCTTTGTGAAAAGAAGTGTGATAAAGAGGTTTGAGAAGCCCAGGAAGAGATGGGAGTGAGGCCCCTGCAGAAAGGGATCTGTGTGTTTAGAAGCTGAGATGCTGTTTGAATCAGCCACTGGATGAATTGGATTTATTTCAGGGATCAGTGCCCAGATAAATATTTGCAATAAGACATTCACTAGCCTTTATTAAACCTAGACTGAGGCTGGTTTGAACTCTTCAAGGTGGTGAAGAGATAAAAGGTTTGCATTAGCATTGATAGCTTAGGCAAGGTGGGTTTTTTTTTTTTTTTTTTTTTTTTTTCTCAGTGCAGGAAAGATGTATCCAGGAGGTGTTTGTGATAAGACAAAAGAGGTACTTTGAGACATTTTTCCTTTTGCATCAATTTTTAAAACAGCTGAAGCTAGAAAAGCTTTGCCCTCAACAGTGTACCATGAAGCTGAGAATTTTCTTTCAAATGAAAAGACAGCTGCAAAAACACACACAGGAAGGCACAGGGCAAAATGCTACTTTGAAGCACTTAACAAGCATGTGGAGCAGAGGGCTCCATTGATAAAGTCTGCTTGGGTTTTTCAAAGGCATTTGGCAAGGCTCCTCAAAGAAGGTGTTTAAGGAACTGAAGCAGCTGTGGAAAAAGAAGGGGAATGACTTTACTTAAAAAAACCCAAAAATTAGTTTGTTAAAAATAAACAGAGTTCAAGTAAACAATGAATAGTCCTGGTGGAGGAGTGTCACCAGCAGGATACTGCATGGTCCCATGCTGAGACCTTCAAACATGCATCAGGGACTTGAAAAAAGAACAATGGAAAGAGTTTTGGCAGCACAGCAAACTACTTTGAGTAGTAAAGACAGACAAAGTGTGAAGATGTGCAGGAGGATGTTCTGAAACAGAGTGATGAGATGCTAATATGACATGAATTTCAGGGTAGGGAAATGTGACGTGGTGCACATAAATGTAATTTATATGTACACAAGATGATGAGCTGTGAGATGCCAACAGGCTCTCGGGGCTGGAGGTCCTGGGTTATAATGGAGAGTTCTGTGTTGTCTCAGTGCACAGCAGTGATCAAAACCAAATTAAACGTTAGGAATTATTAGCAAAGGCAGTGGGAAGAGAACATGGTGCAGCTGTGTAAGCTTGTGGCTGTACTGCTTGGTGGTCTTTACCTCTTGGCTCTGGAACAAACCAGGAGAACTGCAGAGGGGCCCAGAGCAGGATTTTTTTTTTTTTTATCTGGGGTAGTTTTTGTGCCTAGGAGGTGTCAGTACCAGGATTCCTTATACAGAGAAAGAGATGGCTAAGGTGAAATACTTGCAGTAGTCTGTAGAACAATGGGAGACAATGAATGTGAATAGGGAGTGATTTGTGGTGGTCCACCTCCATCCTGGTACTAAGGGGGATTGAATGAAGGGTGAGACTGCAAGTTCTGTTTCTGGGGAGGGAGACATGTAGACCAGGATGTGCAATTGTAGTAATGCATGTGAAATAAAGTGCTAATCATGAGTGCTGTGGCCTTTTTGTAAATGTCTAGGAAGCCTTTAATGAAAGGTTAATTAGACAGTGGATCAGCAGAGAAGTGTCCAGGGAAAACAGGGTCTTGCTGAGAGAAAAGGGTGAGTGCATGAGTGGAAACAAATTGATTTTATTTCTGTATATCATGGTAGGATGGTAATTCAAGCTGTTCCCCAGCTCATGTTTACTGAAATGGCAATGCTACAATTCAGCCCATGGCTGTCCTGCAATCATGGCACTGGTGGAAATGGGTCTTGTGTTAACACACAACATTTGTTTGGCTTGATTTGAGTCTGATGGGACTTCAGCTCAATGGAGCACAGATCTTGGGAGAAGTGTGTCCTGGGAGACCTAGCTGCCTCACAGACTCACCTTATTGTAGGAGCATGAGTAATACTGAGCTCTGTCCCTGTTAACCTTGTTGAGACTTCATCAGAGCAGGGCTGGGAAACAGTAGGCTCCATTGGCTTTGCTTCTCGTCACCACCCACGTCATGGCGTGCTGGTATTGAAGAAGCAAAGCTGATGAGATCCTGTTCCTTAAAGTGTGTCTGGGATTTATCTCTCTTAATAAAAAGATTAAAGGTTAAAAGAAGCCCTGGAACAATCCTCAAATTAATTTTTGAACTGGACAGATACCTTGAAGATCTTAGTGACTGAATTGAACTGACATCTTTCTTGTTTAGGGAATAAAATTTTTCTGGGATCCAAGTGCTTGCCTGCAATAGGGCTGCAGAACATATCAGGCTTCATTTGAAGTCTCTTTTATTTCTAATACAGCTACCTGCATTTCATGAATTATCCCTGAGGTTGCTACTGTAGCATTATGTTGCTAGGCTGCACCCTGTGCACGCTGCTGTTTGGATTGCTGCTTAGTTTCTGACCTCCTAGCTCCATGTGATGGATATCTTCCTTTCATCTGGCTGTGTAATGGTTAAGGTGACTGTATTCTGTTCTGTCTCTTGGTGCCACCTAACATCTGTGTGGGCAATCTTTCTCTTACCGGAGGATTGTCTTTGGCAGGAGTGGCAGACACAGTAGAGCCATGGCCAACATCACTGAGCAATTCTGTTGTCTCTACCGTAGACTGGAAACTTGATGTTGAGGATCCAGTGGAGTTGAGTTGGGTCAAACCTGGCCAAGAAGATGCTGAGTCTTACTTAGAAAAATCCTACCTGGTGTTTTGTTGGCATTTGGGCATGGTAGACACATCTACTTCGATTCTTGTATATGCTAAGGATTTATGACTGAGCTGAAGATAAATTAGTATGTCAATGAGCAGGGTTTATTGTCTGTTCACTTACACATTGGACCATCAGTGCATCTGACTTTGTACAAGACTGAGATTGTGATTGATTGCTCTTCCATGAGGCTTAAGCTTCTTGGATTTACCCCTTTTCTTACTGCTGTTAGCTGAAAGTGCCCTTTTAGGCTTGTCCAAACAGAAGATATTTCCCAAGGAGTAGTTGGGGTAGCAGATGGAATCATTGTAGTTGCAATATTCTCAAGGAAAGCTGACTTCTGCTCTCTGAGGTAATTGCAGTGTAAGTTTCTGTATCAAACCAAACTTGTAAAACAGATGTTTTTTTTTTCCTTTCAGTTATTCAAACTCTTATCTGCTTTTGTTTTTTTCTGAATTGTTCTAATAAAAAGAAAAATGGTAATGGGGGAAGGGAGGGGGAAACCTGATGGTTACTGGTCAATAAAATTCTCTGTAAATCTGACAATTAATAAATCCAGGATAAGAGTGCAGGCATGTAAGATTTGTAGTATCATTTAATAACACACTAGCTTGGTGTTGTGTATGGGGGACCGTAGAAGAAGGTATTTAACAATATGCTTTTCTGTGCTACTTATGAACCAGTATTATTTCTTAAATAGAAACCTAAACAACTTAGAAATGATCACAAATATCTTGGATTTTAAGTTCTCTGCTTTGAAGGAAAAGTCCTGGGAAATTGCATGGTATCTGGAATTCTGGGCTGCTTTTTCAGGATGCTTCACCAACTGCCTGATGAGCAACTAAACTCAAGTTCCTCCTGGTGCTGGGGGTAAAAATGAGCATGATTAACCCTGATGAATGTTAATATGGAGGTCTGAGCCACCTTCTTCCCATGGAGATATCCATGCTGTGTGTCTTCCCATGGCTTCTAACTTGTAGACTGGAGGGTCTCCTATGCTTCCTGCAGCCCTGACTGTGCAGGTGGGACTCAGTGCTATTGCACCTGCTGTAGTGGGACCCTCTGTGTCTTTCAAAGCATGTTTTTTCTTGCTGTCAACACTAGCACAGTCTCAGGAGCTGGCACTATTAGCATGTGTGTTTTCCCCTCACACTGTGCAGGAATAATTACCCTTTCTCAGCACTGTGTTTCTGTTCCCTCTGATTTATGGAAGCAAAGAACTCGTTTGGGAGGATGAGTCAGAAGTAATTGAGCTCCAGGGGGGCTGTATTTCATGGCTTTTCCTTTCTTTATTTTTGCCCTGTACTGTACCTCACATTTACCAGTGCTTTGGCCTTCCAGAGAAAATGCATTAAAGCTCAGAAGTGAGCTTGGGCTTTGTAGTGTCTTGATTCACATTTTGAAACCAGCCTGATTCTGTAATTGAAGCATTTGACAGAAGTAATATTTTAGGCTTTGTAGTATTATCATAAATATGACAGGATTCATTGTTGGCTATTACCAAAAAGTTGGCACCTGGTGCAAAATGTGGGATGGGTGCGAGAGCTGCTCTCTGAGAGTGTTCACGTGTAGCTGCTGCTGGAGGGGGGATGTAGCAGGTGTGAGTTGCAGGGAGCAGCCCTGAGTTTAGGTACAGACCATGAAACAAAGAGAATTGCTAAGTGTAACTGAAGCTTCCCAAAAAAAACCAGTCATTAAGAGGCCAAGGAAGACTTTGAGGAAGGGCTGGTGCTTCTGCAGAGAGGAAACCAAAGACATGCATCTCACAGGGAAAGATTTCTAGCAGTTAAAGTACAATGCTTTTTCATGCTGCTGCTGTTTCAGTGAGACTTGAAGAGGGACCCCAAGAGAGCACGAACTGGATGGCATGGACTAGGGCAAAGATGGCATACAAAGTAGTTTGCTGAACTGACATATACATTAGGTAGACAGCAGATACATTTTGCATTCTGCTGGCTAAGGTCTGTGGCGTTCACCTCCCCCATGATGTTTTAAGAAGATGTTTGAGTTCCACGGTGGCTGGCTGAGCATTAGAGTAACATAAAGATCTGTGGTGGGGCAAGCTACTGGCTGGCAGCAAGGAAAGGGGTTTTTATTACCCTCTTGAAACATTTCCCATCCTGGTATGGTGGTGAGCCAGGCTGTGTTGCTCACAGGCATGATTAAAGATGAGGAGTTCAATGATTTCCCCTGCCTTTCTAGAAGAGCATGGAAGAAAGTCAATGTCGACTAACCAATCTGGGAGCTCTGGGCAGTGCCATTCTGCAATATCTGCCTTCTTGATGGCTTGGCTTGCCCTTGTGTAAGTATCCCTTGTTTTAGTTCCAAACTTTTCCTGCTGAAACTCTCTGGTGATAGGAGACAGTGAGATGACTCATGCAGTGCCTTGTTTCCCTGCTATTTTCATGACTCCTTTGCTCTTAGCTGAAATAGTCAACTGATTCAGCCACCAGCTTCTCCCAACTAGGGGATGATTGTTAAACCTCTGTATGAGCTGCAGTGACTGACAACTTCGCTCTCACATTTCCGTTACTGTTTACAGTCTAATTTATCCCTCCCTCTGTTGAGTGCTTCTCAAGAATACTTCAGTGGCTTTTTCCTTCAAGTGTAAGAAAACTAAACGAAAGAGTCTGATGTTTCTTTGCTAGGCTGAATAACTCACTGTGATAATGGGGAAACTGGCTTATAATCTGTCTGAACAGTGATGCACGTCATTAAAAACCGAGCAGACAAACTCCAAGTCCTCTACAAATCTGATGGCTTTGAACAGCAAATGATCTCTGGGGAACTCAGAGTGGGAGCTCTAGCTCCAAGAGTGCTTTGAAGCAAGAAGCTGAATCCATTGTAACAAGTAATCCTGAAAACTAAGGTGATGGATCAACAGTTCATTGATTTGTATGTGCCTTTGATGGGAGGAATTGTCTGTTGTAAATGGCTTTTGGTTTTTAGCCAGCAATCTCTTGGTTGTCCTGTCTTCGCCCCATCTTGTTTCTGTTAAAAAGACTGCACTGTCTCAGAATTAATCCTATTATTTAATTAGTCTTATTTCCTTTGTGGTTTCTTTAGACTGCAGATCCAAACCAAAACAGTGGCATGGATGGCATAGTGTTTTGGGGACTTTTTTTCTTTTTTCCCTGTGCTGTGGCTAGGTCAGGTTTGAGATGTGGACGCTCATGGAGACTGAACTGAAAAGACCAGTGCTATGGGCTTTCCAGCTATATTTTTCTCAGGTACATCCACTGTTGAATTTTGTCTGCAAGAGAATTTTAGGAACCAGCATTACAATGTAAATCTGGTTAGAGCAAAAACTTAAAACATGCAAGCCAGCACTTTTTCTGGTAAAACAGACAGGCTTCTTCTGGTACCTCTTGCAGACTGAATTTTGCTGGGAAGGCAGCCAAAGTTTGCCATGTACACAGGTTTCTGGTTCTCATCTGCCATTTAGGTGAGGAAATGCTTCCAGGTACTTGTTGTTTAAGCCACTCTTATGTTGAAGGTGGTAACTGGTGCTTTTCCTCCAGAGCAATCAAGTGATTGATCTATCTGTCTGTCTACCTGATGGCCTCCATCTGGTCTGACCTTTAAAACCATGCCATGTCCTGCCTTGTATAGCTTTCATAGATGGAGAGAATTGTTTCTCTTTTGTAGATTAAGGCTGCTAATCATTTACCTCCAGTCATGTTAAGTACTTGGATGAGATTTAAACCCAAATACTCTGACCATTGGACTGTCTGTCATCTCTGAGCTGAGTTCCTTCATGGGTAGTTTTGTAAATGCATGAGTTGCTCACTCTGAAGCATGGTCTCCCTTGGAGATGGAAATACATTCCCATTTCTCTCTGTCTCTTTGGGAGCAGCTGGTGTGCTCAAGACACAAGGATCTTCCAACAATTACCATGTTAATCAGAGCTTATTTTGTACTTTGCTACTTGGAACACAAATATCCCAAGATGGTCCAAAGATGCCTAGTTGAGTAGATGTGTGAAACAACTTCAGCCTTCTAACAAATCCAAAATACAGGTGGCTGCTAAAAATGATGTTGCCTGGAAAAACTTTGATACCGTTTGATTTACCAAGGACAGTTGCTGCTATCAGATGCATCTCTATGACTTATGTCAAGAGACTTGGAATGTTGCTAGTAGATTGCAAGTCAGAGATTAGTTTCTATTGTAGGGCAGTAAAGTTAGTCCCAAGCTACTACTAAATCATATCGGTTACCAAGAGGAGTAGAGGAGCTGCAGCAGAAGGTGTGGAAGAGGTGTTTGCTGATTCTTAGCCTGGAAGGCAGTGTTGTAATTCAGATGGTAGAGCTTTAGACACCAGATTGCTTTAAATGTGTTCCAACCCTGTGGTGTCAAGAGCTTGATGTGTCCCCAGGGGTTTAGTGATAAACAACCCTATGTCCATGCTAGGCTTGGGAAATGCAAGGCGTGCAGAAGTCTCTTCTCTGCAAATCTCCTGAGACAGGGTGGGTCCTTCAACAAAATGGATTGCTCACAGCTTTCAGGGAAAGCCTCATGCTGGTTTTGATGGCACTACTGGATAGAAGTGTTCTCACTGCTCCTGCTGCCTTGTTGATGTTGCACTGCTTCCCCGAGGCAAGGATTTGAGGATGATTCAAATGTCTGTGGTATTTGCTGAGTGAAGGAGGTGTGAGAATTAAAAGGGAAGCAGCATCAGATAGACGAGACTGGTGCAGGGCAGGCTGCTGCCCAGAGAAAGGTGTAGATATGGTAGGGGTCTGGCAAAAGTGGACCTGGGTGACAAGGGACAGGCAGTGTGGCCAGGGACAAAAAACTGAAAGCGCTGCAGGTAGGACAGGAAGCTTCCTTGCCTCTGTTGTGGGCTGCTGTGGGAGATGCTGCTGGACCATAGAGACATCACAGTGCAAGGCATCAGTTTTAGTTGGCACTGAGTGGTATTTGGTTTTTCTAAATTCAGATACCTGAACTGGGAGAGAAGAGTAAGAGTCCCTTCATAGTTCCTTGGGGGAAAGCATCTGTTAGAGCTTAGAGCTCCTTGTCCCAGGTAGGGGTGAAAGATTAGATAAAGAGGCCTCTCTCTAGGCTGTGGAGGGAAAGTCATGGAAACTTCCACCTCCTGTCAGTGGACACCATTGAGCACTGTTGTTTTCTTAGCAGTGGAAGTGTATACTTGGGCTTTCCCAAGAGTTGCTGTTAGTCTAGACCTCCAAACAGCACAATGCAAAACTCCCTTTTGCCTATTGCATCAGAGTGGTCGTGAGGAAACTGAAGCTTTAAGGAGGTGTAGGATGAGCCAAGAAAAAGCTCAATTCATCATCCTGCTGCCAATCTACTGCATTTTTGCTGTGCCACTGGCTTTCCTGATAATGTTGCTTGCAGCTGAATTAGGACAGGCAGTGAGAGGTGGTCAAGGCATATGTACTACCAGAGCACATCCTTAAGTGAGGCAGAGCCTAAAGAAAACAGACCTTGCTCTTTCCAATTCTATGTCAGAGTCACTTTTTTTCTCTCTGGAAAAGCTTTTTCTGAAATGACAATGACCCTGTTGCTAATGAGTGCATCAAAGAACATCAGGGGGCACATGAAACAGTGTGGTGTTTCTTTTAATTCCCTGCACTACTACGGTAGGGCAGGAGGGCTTTTAAATTTGATTTAAGGTCATTTTGCTGATAAAAATGTGGAACATGCATGCAAATACTCTTTCAGCTAGTGACATTTAGTACGTTTCTTCTAGATTTTACCTGGAGGGAATGTTATGTGTTTTGATTTGTTATGCTAAGTAACTGCAAAATATCTCTGTGCTGGGCAAAGGTTTGGTGTAATGTCACCACACATGTGAATACATTTCTTTCTTCTTCCTTTCTTGCCATCATATACCTTCCTTACTCTCTTCTTAGTATTATCCATGCAAAATGGATTTCAACAAGCAAGTGGGCAATTGTGAAACTCAGGACTCTCTGAATGTTCTCT
This sequence comes from Urocolius indicus, assembly GCA_013401255.1. Lineage (NCBI taxonomy): Eukaryota > Metazoa > Chordata > Aves > Coliiformes > Coliidae > Urocolius > Urocolius indicus. The sequence goes on along the minus strand of WBNH01009943.1, from coordinate 1,228,092 downwards.
TTCCTGAAAAGGACCCGAGAGAAACAATTGGGGTTTTGTTTCTCCTAGAACTTCAAATGGAAAAAGAAGAAGATACAGGTATTATAGCTGTGGCATGAAATGAGACATCCTTTGGGTTAACAGTTTTCCTCTTTGTGGTTTATATTTTTATGTTGGTATTTTGTCAGGAATGGTCACTTTTTTTTTTTAGGTGGCTTGAAAACAGAATTTCTAAGGAACGGAAGGAAGAGGTTTAGGACTGTTCATTCCAGTGAAAACTGGAGTTGGGAGCCATTACAGTATGTCAGGACTTGAACTGCTAAGCCTGGGAAGCTGGCATTTGTGAGGGCGTGGGAGTGGGTTGGAGTGTTCCTTCTGTTGGTTCCCTCTCACCAGCTTCAGGCCAGGAACAGGGAGGACCTGATTCTACTAATGCCTCAGCAAACATCAGACCCATTGGGCTGTGGAGGTACTCAGTTATTTCCATGAGTTGATTGCCTTTTGTGACCAGGGAAAATGTTCTGTGAAAGTATTGAACCCCATCAGCTTGATGTGAAACGGCAGCTCCACTGGAGACCAGGCAGTTTTGCAGCTGTGTGGTGCTTTGCTTTGTGAGAACATTGATGGTGATTTTAATGAATATCCCTGAATGAGAGGAGAATTTCTTGCAGCTCACAGAGGCTCCTGGGCTTGACCACACCCTCTGCCCCAGACACGGGGTCAGCTTGTCCCCACACTAACCTTGGAGTGGCCAGATGCTGCCACTTGCAGAGGAGTGTCTGTATCTGTCACCCCAACACCCTGCCTCAAGCAGGATTGCTTTGGGTTTAGGTATTCAGCAGAGCTGGTATTTCCCGAGAGGAGTTACCCATGGCTTGTTTCCAGCCTGGGATCTATGCCCTTTTTATTATTCAAATGGAATTAAATACATGAAAAATGTGCTTATTTATTTTTTATTAGAATACATTTGCTTTTCCCTTAGGAATAGAAATAAGCAACTAAAATGTCATTTATATATTTTCCACGCTTTTCACTATTTGAGACTAGAATTTGAGGAGGTTTCTTTCCCCCTCTTTTTTCCTTCCCTCAGGGACAGTGCCTGACATTGTCTCTCTATTCCAGCAGCAATTCCGGGGTAGATCATGGATTGGATATTATAGACTACCACTGTCCATGGATTATTGTGTGTCATTTCATAGATATGGTGGTGGGAAACCCATGTTTCCTCTGTTGTCCTCTATCCTCTTCATGAATTATTTATCAGCTCTTATCACAGCAGTGTCCAGAGACCTCTGATCAGGTTTCCAGTGTGCTGAGCCACGGTTCAGAGAATCCCTCTGGGAAGTTAAATCAGGAGTATGAGGAAGAAGAGGGTAGCTGTGGCTCCAGATGACGACTAAGGGCCAGGCAGATAAAGTGCATGTTAGCAGTCCACATAGCTGCTAAACACAGTGTTTTTTGGCACATGATACAAGATCTCTTGCTTAAAGGGTTGCTACAGAGAAAATCCTAGAGTTTATTGTGATGCTGGCATCCTGATTACCTAGACTTGCACTTGCAGGGCTTTATGTGGAGATTATAACTGTCTTTGTGGCCATGTGGATACCTACAGGTGACGGGTCAGGATGCTGTCCTGCTGTAATCTGCAGGCTTGGAAGGATTGGCACAGAGGAGAAGGGAAGATGTTTTGCTTGAATTCATATCTTCAGTACTTTATTTTTGCATTGTCAATTAAGTGGGGTTTTTTGTTGCATTGCCATAACTCCCTCTGGTGGCTAATTTAACAGTTTAACCATCTGTTTTGGTTGGTTTTTTTTGTTTTGTTTTGTTTTTTTTACTATCTAGATGCAGCACAGTTATGTCTTGGAGGCTGGCTTGGATGAATGCCTTCATGGGCATTGCTGCTCCCTGCTCAGATGGACACTTCTGCCTGCTGGCTCCCTGCTCACTTCCCCAGTGGGATTACATTTGTCTCTTCCACAAGCTGCTCATGTCCCTGGGCATGGGGCATTTTAACACACTGGCCCTTTTGTGCTGTAGATGTAAAATTACATGCAGGTCACTTTTGCCATACAGAAACCTCAGGAGAGTTGTTTAATAAATATCAGAATAAGTATGATATTCCTGCCAAGACATCAGTTGTTTTTCAGTTTTTATGTGTATGCACACCTTTGCAGGAATTCTGGTGTGAAAATGGTTAACAGGTTCCCCCCTACTGTAACAGAAAGAGAAAACAGATGCTCTCTTTTTGTTCTCTGGGTCTTATTCCTTGTTGCTTAGTATTGAGTTTAATTAAATTTTAGACATTTAACCCTTAAACAAAGTTGATGGATTATGCTTAAAACTACAGGCTAGCCAGAAGTATTATGCAGATAACACTGAAATGCTCAGGAGCTGTCAGGGCAGAACAATCTTCTCTCTCTTCAGCTCCTATGGGCTTAGGTTGATTTAGCGCAGAAGTGCTGAAGTGCCAGGTCCCTAATCTATGGCTGGGAAGCTGAGAGATGTGGGTGGTTTGGATCAGATTTGATGTCCAACCTATATTTTTATTTATTTAACCTGTTTAAAAATGGAATATATGGCTTTCTCTGCTTACCTTCTCTTTTTCTTTCTGCTGACATGACTTATACATGCACATTCACTGAGTTTGTCAAGCCAACATAGCAAACTGGAAGAACTGGTATTTTGGCATTGGCTGAGTTATTCCAGGTTTGTTTTGGTGTGAAGAGAGGATGGAGTTGGCAACTTTCTTGTGTAACTGGCAGGTGTACCAGGCTGAACTCTCCACTTTCTTACATGCATTCAACATACCAGTGTAGGAAGTCTGCTCTGGGATGTATCTGTCCTAGGCTGGAAGGTGGTGTGAGGATCCCCTGTCACTCTGATGGGGAAGCAGTGTGGGTGTGTCTGGGGATGAGAGTTTCTTCTCTGTGGACAGTTGGGACTTGTTACCTTTTTTTTTTTTCTCTAACTTTGAGCTGTTGAGGAGGAGTTTAAGGTGGCCAGTGTGAGAAGGAAAGAGAGCCAAGGAGTGGAAATAAGGAATACAGACTGAGCAGTGAAAAACAGGCAGAAAGTTTCTTGGTCAGGCCTGAGCTGAAATCCTTCTTGAAAAATCATCTTTCCCTGGTGGGTCACATAAGGAGCAGGTTACAGGCAAGAGGTTAGGCAATGCAATTCACTTTTCACATTCCCTTTCACATAAGAACACTAAATCTGCTGACCAAAGCTGGATCTGTAAAATTACAAGAAACACCTGAAAGGATCAGTGAGATTCATTACTGCTTGCCAGATCTGAGTTGGCATGAGGGTACTGCAGGGATGATGAATCCTGCTTGGGAGGATTAATCCTCTCTGGAGCTGTGGCAGGAAGACCCAAGATGTCAGTTCTCAGAGACCTGGGAAAACAGCAGTAAGGTGGGCTGGAGGAGATAAAATGCTGCTGCAGCAGCAAAGCTGTTCTTCACGTAGTTACCACTGCAGAAACACTCTGTCAAACTTGGAGATAGGGCAGTGGAGCTGAGCACTGGAAGTGCTGCAGTCTGAGTCAGAGGGCTCATGCCCCTTTATGCTTGTCACTGTGGATGTCAAAAGGTGGAAAAATCATTGTGACCTCAGTGAGCTTCTGCTGGTGGTAGGAAATAGGTGGGCTCCTCACCTAGCCCTTGCCAGATGTGCATCCCGTGTTCCTAGCTCTGCCTGCTTCTCACCTGTGCTTTATCTGCCTGGGAATTTGTGACTCTGGGGGTAATTAGAGATGGAGGAGCTACAGCTTCTTTGAAGAGTGTGCAAGGTTTTTTGGTAAATGCCCCAGCATAGTGCTTGGAGGATTTTGCCTCATTTTGAAACCTAGTGTTTGAGAACTGGACTTGGGGAGCTGCCTGCTTTATATTTGCTTTTATTTGTTGTGCTGGACAAAAAAATAAACCTGCAGAACTGGGGAATGTATTACAGTAATTAACTGTAGAGTGAGGAAAGTGAGCAATGTCCTGAACATGGAGGAAATTAAATGGAAAGTACTATTGAGCTTATGTGGGATGGAATTGCAAGAGCTCTGTTTGCCAGGTGGAAATTAATTATTGGATTTTGTCTAAAGCTGAGCTTATGCGACAGGCATGTCTTAGTCTTCCAAACATTACCACCTCAAGTCTTTGAGAGGCACAGGTAGTGATCTATGCTGCAGCAGCTCAAGCCCCCTCAGTGAGGCTGGCTCGCTGAGACTGCTGATATTTTGTTCAGGGATGTTTTAGTTTCAGGTGGAAACTTTAGTTGACTCAGGGGAAAAATCAAATCTGTCTGCCTGTCACCCAAAACACAAATCTCTGCAAGCCCTCAATGTGCTGCTTGATGATGTGTTGCCTTGAACAAGGACACAGTATATCCCGGTAGAAACAAGATGAGGAGGGTGTTGAGCTGACTGAGGTCTCCCAGTTCTTCCAGGGATGTGGTATTGCCTGAGCCCTTCTCTGGCAGCCAAGAAAAGTGGCTGCTTTAGCCAATCCTGCTCACACTTTGACTTCTCTGATGCTGCTGGACTTGGACATGTTCAGGATAGGACATCCCAGTGGCAAGCACAGGGCATTAATTGGCAGCAGTTGACTCTCTCCACTGGTGTCTATTCATCTACAAGAGATATTCAGAAGTAAAGGATTTGAACTGTTACAGTAGAGTATTATTACTTGCTGTCTATTTTTGTGGGTGTCCCATGGGAGCCCAGATCGCAGACCAGGGCTGGTAGGCACTTGTCAGACACAGAACAGTGTTAAATTCATTGATTGTTCTGCCAGAACCTTGACAGTTGTTCCACTTTTCCTCCTTTTTTATTTTCCCCATGTGCAGAGAGCAGCTCCAATATTTTTCTCTGTATGTTGACCTTTGTTTGAAATGAAAGTAAAAGAAAACTGTAGAAAGCCCCAGTGAGAAAGCCAGGAGTCTGTCTCCTTTAATGTGCAGCGTGGCTTGTATCTCACGGAAAGGCCATTTGGCTGGTTGAAATGTTTTCATCAAAATTCTTTTTTCTGGGAGAAATGGTTTTTCAAAGGAAGCAAAACATTGCTGAGAATTCTTGCTATTTCCATTTTTCATATTTTAACAAAACACACATTTGTTGCTCTTTTTTTTTTTTCCAGCAAAGCTGTAGAAAATATCAACTGTTCAAGACACCGATTTTGTTGTAGAATATGTCCTTCCTGATTTTGTATTTGTTCCTTATCAGTGAACACAGAAACTCTTTCTGTCTTTGACCTCGCAGAAATAATAAAAAAGATGTGGTTTTTTTTTTTTCCCCACTGGTAATTGATAGAAAAGCAAAACAAAACAAGAGGAAGGAAGTGATGCTTTGCCTCAGTGCAGTAAACAGTGCAAATCTTACCTGTGAGGTTGCTCTATCCTTGCAAGATAAAAATAGGAGAAAAACTAGAGCAGCCTTGAAGCTCTGCAAGAATGTATTTAAGTGGAAATAATAATGATGCAATTATTTTCTCCATAAAAGTAGCATTTAGTTGAAAATTTAATCCTTCCAAAAAGAAAACAATAATGACTAAAAAAAACCCATTAAAAATATCTTTATTACAAAATTACCTGGGAGATAATGCACTTCATGGTGGGAAGTTTCTTTAGTGCTGCTGTTCTTATGGAAGCTTCTTGTGTTTTAATGACAAGAATATTCAAAACATGTCAACAACAAAATCCATGTTCTCCTGAAGTTGTGTCTTCCGTTGGGTGTGCGTGGGTTTGTTCCTGGAGGATGGCAGGGGTAGTTGTACAATGCTGTGTGCTGCTGAGTCTGCAATCTCCTTTTATCAGTGGTTTGATTTTTTTTTTTTTTTTTTTTTGTTTGTTTGGTGTATCTATACTATTTATGAAAATATATTTTAATATCTACCAATCTCTAGCCTAAGATAGCACTGGGATGTTTTGAAAGTGTGTTTCAATATGGTGTTCTGGTGACTTTTTTTCCCCCCTCTTCTTTACTGGAGCAGCTGTGCTGCACAGACTCACAGAATGGTAGGGGTTGGAAGGGACCTCTAGAGATCATCTAGAGGTCTGCAGTCTTCCTTTTCTGTGGCTGGAGAAGTGAAACAGGGCTATGTTACACCTGCTTAGGTGATGTTATGCTCAGAGTCCTTCAGATTTACTTTCACGTATAATTCAACAAGGAGCTGAAATGTGACCTGCTGTAATGCACGGGCTCAATGTCTCTGGCCCTTTGTGTTAGTTATCCCTGTATGAAAGTTAGCCTTTTCATAGGGAGTAGTTAAACAAATGAAATAGAATGTAAGTACCTAGAGAAAGGGTTGTTGTCTGTAAGATTCCCAAGTGGTCTCTGATGGAGGCAGGTGCTTATTTAACCTTGCACAGAATACAACAAAGATTCAGCAGATCTCAGATAAGCTATTGGAACCAGAGGTCAGATTGTGAACTAAAATCCAGCCTTGTCATTTATGTATAAATATGCTCTGAATATAGCTTGCCTTTTAGGAGACAGGCTTTAACAGGAGCGCCCATGGAAGTGCTGTCAGTTTTCAGTGCAGCTTACTGCCTTCTGATCAAAGGGCTCTGTGCTCATACCACTCAAGTGCAGCATGTGAGAGGCAAAGCCTGGCAAGCATTGCTTCAGGCTCAGCATAATTAATGGTAAAGTATAACCCTCTTTAACATATTTGGAGGGAATGGAGGAGAGGTTTGTGACAGAATTTGACACCACCTTAATGAAATGTGTGACCTTTCTTAATGCGCAGCATGTGCTTACCAAGCCAGTGAGCTCTGCCTCGATCTGCACTAGACCATTGCTGCTTGGATGTGCAGCAGAGTGAGCTCTGCAGAGGTGAGAGGTGCCAGACACTGGCTGCCCGTCTAGGGTATCATGTATGGTACTGTCTCAAAATTGCCAGGCTTTGGTGTTTGGGAGAGTCAACAGGACTCCTCTGTGCTGCTTCCTTTGAGAGCATTTTGTTTTGGTTGTTTAAAGTGAGTGATGGATGAATTCCCGTGTGGATTTTGAAGGGTCTGAAAAATGTGACAGGATTGCTTCCATGTCTCACTATATATTTCTGACATAAGAAAACAAAATGAATGTGAAGCACCTTCCTTTAAATTGGTAGGACTTCTTCCTGATGTGGTTAATAATGAGTATTTCTGATAGAAACGGAATAAAGACCTGGAAGAATGGCCCCAGGAGATGAGTGCTGGTAAGAGTACCTATGCAGGAGTGCTGTGCAACTGGTACAGTTTTTATCCCACCATGGGAAGGTGGGAAGATTTATATGGAATATGTGGGTGAGGTGGCTCTTGGGAGCAGAGACTGTGGTGCAGCTGAGACTAGTTATGAGCTTCCCTAAAGGCAATACATGTGTGCAGATGCTATTTCCCCTCCACTTTGGTAAATTGAGAGACCCACTAATTATTTTAAACCTTTCTTTTCATCTTTTTGTTTACCTGAGAAATGTCAAGTGACACATCTGACTTTCTTTGACTTCACCTGAGCGCTTATTAACTCTTTCAGTCCAATCTGATGTCAACCCTTGCAACATTTGTTTGGAGGCCTGGGGAGGTAAGGAGTCTTTAAGCAAAATGATTTTTATCATCTGACTGCATGCAGTGCCATGGAGAGGCTAACAAAATAAAGTAAAATCAGAAAAGAACAGAAACTTGGTTCTTCTATAGAAATCCTTTCATTCTCCCCAACTTCTTTTCACCAGCATAATGCAGACTGCAGTGGGAACATGCCTGTTTTCTGTTTCTTTTCTATTAAGTGGGATACATTTCCTTGCTGTATGATGTCATGAGACTGGTAAGTTCTAACAATTCCCTGTAAGCCCATAGATTTTGAAATGGTGAAGCTTTATATGAGCTGTGATATAGAAATGTGGAACATGAACACACATCTTAGCTTGCCTGTTGATTATTTGCACTGAATGCACAAGTCAGTTACTTTTGTGCATGTAGTTGAATATTTGATTGAAATGTGAGGGAATGGAGCGGGAGAGGGATGATCAGTGGCAACACAGAAAGAGAAAATAAGGTTTAAAGCTAGCCTGACCCTCCTTTTATTTTCTCATTGCCTTCTGCAATCCATGGGGAGTCCTTACTTCAGTTTGCATGAAGTTGCCTTTTCTGTTCACTGTTTCTGTCTCTGAGTTTTTGGATGTTTTGTGTTGATTTTCTGACTGCTGTTTTTTTTTTCCCCTAATGTAACATAAGCTAACATATGGTATCTTTTATAGCTGCTGTTATATTTTAGTGCAGCTCCTGAAACTGATACCAAGACTAAATAATGAACTTTGTTAATCACCTTGGCACCATGTGAGTACTATACTTCATGTGGCAGGGATGTGTATGCCTCTAGTGAAGGAGGGTGCTGTGTGTTTGGAGGAGAGGAGTGGGTACTGATAAAAGCACAAGCTGGTGAGGGCACCACATAACCACTGAAGCAGGCAGCTGTGGAAGGGCAAATGTGCCCACCTTTTCTGCACTCTGTGGTAGATATGGCAATAAGCTTTCCCTGATGCAAAGTGGAAGAGGGCTGAACTTTATCTGCTTGCATTTGCCCTTGGCTATATCCCTATGGCTAGTCCAGCTCCTGACTATCCCATGTGAGTGACTGCTGCCGCACCCAGCACGTTTCAAAGCCCAAGATGTAGATTGCCAGTCTAATCACGTCAAAAGCCATTGCCTGCTTTTTTTTTTTCCAGTTCTTTATGCAATTTATCTTCTCTCTTTTCAATATCCGTGTCTGAAGTCTGCTTCATTCTGTGTGTGTCTGTGCATTGGGATAGGGTGGGTCTCGACGGTAGCAGAGGGAAGTGAGGTGGGAACAAATGCTTTTTTATTAGGATTGCAGTTTATGTAATGAAAAGAAGAGTTGAGGAGGTGCTGTCACTGTCCTGGGGACTGTATGAAAGGATGATGAGAAGTGGAACTGTGATGCCCCGGAAAGATTTTAAATCCTTGTTTAAATATTGATTGAATTAATATCAGTAGCACTTGGATTCCTTACCTTCTTTGGTGTGTAAAAGATGCAAAGTCTCTGGCATGAAAACTTTATAAGCAGAACACCTCTGCCCTTTCAGGTATAATTGTGTGTCAAATTGGACCCTTTCCCAAGGGTTGTGAGCATGATTTGACTCCTGGTGAGGATTCTCCAGTGATGTGTGAGAGATGGCTATGGAAGTAATTGCTTTTCTCTTCCCAGTCTTAGAAAAGACCAGATTGTTAAAAGAATGTGCAGCTTGGGTCAGTCATTGGTACTGTGGAAGACAGTTGCTTTGATTCCATCAGTTAATGATTTTTTTTTTGAGGCAATTATATATATTGTCTTTTAAGATGTCTCACTATTGAGAGTTCCCATATCCTCATTATATCTGCCTCTCCACACACTTCCTCACCCTCACCAGCCATTCCTCTCTAAATGACAGTAATTTCCTGTTACAGAGCAGCAATGAGTAGTGTTTCTGTAGTGATGGAGAGGTGCTGCTGATGTTGTTGTTGGAGGCATGTGGTTGGTTGTGCTACAAGAAAGAAGAATTTGGCTCTTTATTATCTACTTCATAGAGTAGGGTAAGACTATGGGTCCTTTTTTCTCCTTTGAGATCTCTTTGCGTGTCCCAGGCTATCTGAACCCATGAAAGCCCAAATGATGTTCTTAGCTAAGGGTTTTACCCCTCTGTGTTGTCCTTCCTTCTCATCCTTTACAAGGATTTGTGCTCTGTCAGCAGTATTGTGCTCAACTATAACACTTTCATGTTTCAGCTGGGTCATGGGGTGTGATGTAGATCCAGAGATTTGTCTCTTTCAGCAGCTGGCAGAAATGAAGATCTCAGTTGCATGGTAAAATTATATCTAACCAACTAGGGAGAATGCTCTCCAAAAAGTTGGAGAGTAAAGTGACCTAAAGCGAGTTGATGTAAAACTGAAGTTGGGGACATGTTGAGAGAACAGGAGACCTGAGGTATTTGGGGTGAGAAGGACACGTGTAAGATGTGATTGGACTCAGCCTGGACTTGCTAACCTCAAGCAGCTGAACTGCTTCATATGAAATCTCACCCTTCCTCTCAAATTATATCTATACACAAATGTATATGTCTGAGTGCATATATAGCCTGAGGCAAACACCCAACATGAAAAATGTCATCCCAGTCCACTCAAATTTGGTGATTGAGGCAGCAAAAGACAGTCTTATAATGGAAAACAGAATACTCCCAGCACAGCTTAGAGTGCAGAGTTGAGGAAAGTGCCTCTGGAGCTGTATTGACTGGACTGCGTATCGAACAGATCGGGTGTTGAGCTGTGCCAGACAGATCACTGAGGGCATTGTTTCCAGGTGATGAGTGCTGCCAGTTGGTCCTTTCAGAGAGGCTGAGCAGAGGGATGTGTAATTGTGTGGGCAGGTATTTAAGTGCCCATGGCTGCATTTTACCTGGTGTAAATCAGGTTAGTTCTGGGGGCTTCAGAGTGGCTCTGGTGATTACCCTTGGCTTAGGCTGGAGCCCTTACTAATGGGGAGTGCCAGGCTCTTGCCCTTCTCAGACTTTGTTTATTTATCATCAGCCCCTTGGCTGCCAGTTCAAAACTCACAGCTGGAGCGTTAAAAAACTCAAGAGATAGGATTAAAAATAAAGTAATTTAAATGTTTAAAAAAGATTTTCTTGCTATGTGACAGTGGTTCCAAAACTTTGCCATACACTTGGCTCACAATTTTAAAGTTTTCTATCACTTCCTTTGCAAAACTAGAGGCTATCTTGTATTTGCAAGAATTTAGGACCACAGAGAAAATGTAAATATAGTGAGTCTTGGGATAAAATTAGACTGACAAAGCTGAGCTGCAAAGTCATCACTATTTGGATTTGCTGAAGTCCAGAAAAGGCTTTAGCTGATGTTTTCAGCAAAGCCAGCAGTCACATCCTGCTTTCTTAATTGCTGTTTGATGTGAACCATGATAACTTCCTTTATGAAGCAAATTTTAATTAACCAAACAAAACCTCTCTCACTTCTTTCTGGCCAGGTTTTTGATGGCTGCTTCTGAATTGTGACAGTCAGGTTTTTATGTGCTCTTCAAACACAGCAAGGTTTAGAAGCTGTAATAAAGCAGAGAACCATGTGCAATGGCCTGAAGCAGTAGTGTTGTGTGGTATGGAGGCTGTCAGTGCTTGCCACTGGCTACTGAGGAGGATTTTAGCCATTGGTACTCAGGTACTCAGCAAGTACTGTATTACTTGGGGGGTCTGTAAGGTGATATGTAGCTGAATGCAATCGTTTAGGGGGTATCAAGCGGGCTTAAACTGGCAGGGAAATGCTTTATGCTGAGTGTTGCAGCTTCTGCCCAAGACTACAACTCCAACTGTATTGAAAAGAGCCATAAATTCCAAATTACTGTTGTGGTTTTCCCTCAAATAGGGAGAACCACTCCTGGCCCTTATTGCAGAGGAACAGTTGTGATACAGCAGGCTGTGGCCAGAGCTGAGGTTGAGACTGTCAGATGTTTGAGCTATTTTCTGCAGGATGTCTGGATGGGTTTGTATGCTCAGATTAGGACTCCTCAGCCTCTACCATAGGCTTTGAAATGAAGGGCAGCCTGCCAGGAGACACCTGAATGGGCTTGTGGTGCTACTTGTGCCACGTGTGACCTGCAACCTCTTGAGCCCCAAAAGATGACTCCAAGAAAAGCAGGATGCCTATCCAGATATTGCTTATCAGGGCATGTAGGGAGCTGGGGCTGATGAATTGCAGCAGCAACATGAGAAAATCACTTGCTGTCAAAGGGCAATGAGATGGTTTAACTTAAGCAGATAGATATAAACAGCAGGTAATTTATTTCTCTCTGTCACTAGTAAATATTCATAGTACATGAATAATATATACCAGATAACCCCCTACCTGACTAAATAATGGCCAAGGTAGAGCACAATTAAGCATGTTGACTTGTCTCACATCTTGTGTCCCTCAGGACTAGCAAGAGACTTAATGAGACACTCAGGACTTACTTATGCAGGTCCCTGAGCATGGCCGCAAGAGTCTTTAGATTTAAAAATCTTTTAGGTCTTCAGGCTGTGCCAGTGCTTTGTGGGAGAGTGGGGAAGATGATAGCTACATGAATACAGCCCAAGGAACAAAGCTGGATGAGTACAGGAGAGGGAAGATATTCCCCTATATTCCCCTATATGGTACCATCACACTGCATCTGTGTGAGGAGAAGGAAGATAAAGGAGTGTTTGCCAAACACTATTTCTCCTTGCACAGACAACTAAAGCAGTTCTTCATTGTTTGTGCATTTTTAAATGATCATGGAACTCTTTTCCCAATGATTCCCTGTGAAAAATTAGAGCTCAAGTAAGACTTTTAGAGATAATCCCAAATGAACCACTTGGAATAATTTACATCTAATTATAACAATCCTCTGCTTGAGTCCTCCTTCATCCTTATAGTTGTGTGATGATATTTAGCCATGAGTCGTCTCTTCCTGAACCGCTTTCTACAATCTCTATGATATTAACTGGGTTCCTTACCATGCTGGTGGTGTGAACAGCCACTGAAAATATTTAATACCCTTTTACTAATAATAGTGGTAATTTAGCTGGGGCTGCTTAGCCATGATCCAGCTGTCCTAGTGGGATGAAATATATGAAGTACTGATCCCCAGTGAGACTGTAATTCATAAATGCACGGTGTGTTGTGCCTGTCTGTGTTTTAGAGAACATCTCTGCTGATTGCTATAGTTTAGGAAATGGGAAGAACATTTCCCCAGGACATATAAAGTAGCTGTCTGTTAGGGACATGTAGAGGATGTGTCAGGCTTCTGAGAAATGTCCTAGAAAGAGAAATTGAGTTTGAAAAAGCCAATGCACTGAGGAAGGCAGGCAACTTCTTTTTTTTCTCACAGAGAATTTGAGTTCTATTTAAGTATGCATACAGTTTTAGAGCTGCATGTATGGGCTCAGAAGGGATCAAAATAGCATTTTCAAGAGGTTGGAAGAACTTGTCTGAAACAATGGTACCTCATTAGCAGATACTGATCCCATCAGGAAAAAAAAGTATATGTGTCTTTTGCTTTACTGAAGAAAATGCTGCCTTAAACCCTCTCTGGTCCAGCAGGAAGAGCAGAGTCTCTAGGAAGCAGCGATTAAGGGTTTGATCAGAGCAATCCTGAGTGGGACCAAGGATTCAGACAAACCTGGGAGACACTGCAAAACTGTTAATCCTGTTTGATTTATTAATGGGCCACAATGCAGGAAGGAGATGTGTTTGGAGTTCATGTACTCCCAGTGCCCTGCCTGGGGAGCAAGCTGGAAGGCATGTTTGGGATGACATGTGAAGTCTTGCTTTTAAATAGTAGTTGTGTGGCCATTGAGAGGGTTCCTGTGGAAGACAGAAGGTGCAGTCACTGATGTGGAGGAGGATAGGAGGTGTGTTGGATGCAGCATGTAAAATCATGAAGGAACAGGATGCAGTTTTAGCTGCTGAATCTTGTGATGAAGACGCTTATGTTGGTGCTGGAAAGTTACTTTGAATCTCAGTTTTTCTTTTTGCTGTATGTTTAGTGCAGCCATCAGCACAGTGAGGGGGAACAGGCAGATAGAGGAGGAAAAGGAAGACAATTAAGGTGGTAGCCAGGGTCCTGGAGTTGGTCTTTCATTCCTCAGGTACACAGATCAATTCAGGCCCAGATGGTACAAATTAGCATTGCAATCCTTCTAGTCATTAAGAATAACTGAGCAAAAGAACCCAGAAAAAGCAGTGAATGTATCCTTAGCTTTTAAGAATTGTGGCTCTAATTTCAATGCTGAGGGGCTGAGTGGTGAAGAGAAAGAATAATGAAAAATTCTGAGCTCTGCCTAGTATATAGAGGAATCTTTTAGCCAATCTTTCCACCACCATCAGCCAGCAAGTGGGGAGGGAGGAGTAATGGAAAGAGCCATTATACCTAGAGTAGGTTTTGTTCATAATTGCTGTATGGTATGTACCTGTGAAGGGATTCTGCTTGCATCTTCATTTCTTTCATCTTAAAGGGTTTCATTAACACCTAATTGCTGCTTGTTTTCCTCCTTCAGAACATCCAGGTGCTGTACAATGTTCTTAATCAAGTGTGAAAAGACCATTTGTCAAGACAGCTCCTGCTTCTTCAGGAAGGTGCTTCTGTAAACATTTGGCTTTTGTCTAGGGGAAAAGTAAGAGCCAAGAGTCTTGAACTTGACTGAAATCTTGGCTTGATCCTACCAACCTTATCTCTACACACATATCACAGTAGCAGAGCAAGGAAAGTCCATTTAATGGAATGGCTTCTCTTGGTGAGCTTCCTGAGCAGCTGTTGGGTTAAGCAGGTCACTCAAATGAGAGGGTGAGAGGTAAGCAAGGTGAAGTTATACTAGAGCCTCAAATCCTTTGCACTGTGGAGAGTTTTGAGCCCAAGGAGCAGTGGTGTAATGAGAACAGAAGTTATATGGGTTCCTCTGGCCTCATGCATCATGTTTCAGTCAAAAAGTGTGAAGTGTGAGAGATGCTTTTGAACTGGCATAGCAAGGGATGTCAGGTGTCTTAAGTTCAGATCTCCCCTTTATCTTTGCACCCTGTTGGTTCTGTTCATCAGTACGTGAGATGACCAGATGGCACTGCCAACATGCAAGGCTTAAGGACTCAGTCGTGTCTGCCTACACCATAACCAGTGACACTGGGGTGTTTGAAGGATTAGTAACGTCATGATAGTACCATATTTTGTGAGAAGGGACAAATGTTCTCGTCTGCCTGATTGAAACTGACTGTAGGAAACAGGAAGAGTATTTTCCCCCCTCCATTTTACAGAATTAATCCATTGGAAACAATCTGGATTTAAGCTAACATAGCTGGAATCAAAATAAGTATTTCATTTTTTTTCCTCTGGGCTATTAATAGGCTATTTCTAGCTATTGGCCAAAATCTGTGCTGATATGACTTCACTAAATTCAGTGAAGCTTGGATCAAGGTCTCCAATTGGCATATTTTTCATCCAGTTCATTAAGCAGCAAGCAGTTGAATCAGATAGGAGACAGAAAGCACAGAACACTTGCTGAGAATGTAATACCCTTCATTAGTCAACTGGGCCTGGAGAAGACTAAGGAGAGAGTCGTGTGCACATCATCTGAGTCCTGTTGGCCCTCAGTGGGTGTCTTGTTATGTGTCTCCAGCCCCTGTGTGTGATACTGTGGGCGAGCTGTGCGGGCGCAGCTGCATTGATCAGTGGTCTGAGATGGTATGCAGCTTGCTGAACTGAAATGGTGTAGCAAGAAAAAACTTATGATGGAATAAGCACCAAGGGATGAAAAGAAATGGTTTAAAAAAAGGGAAAGCACATCCATCCCCACAGAAATCCTGTTGATGCCACATTGCTTCCAGGTACTGCCGTTGGCAAAGGGGAGCAGCTAGGATGGCTCCTGCAAAGCAAGAGCTGCAGCACACAGCAGTCAATCCAGGACCAAAAGGAAATGGTTGTGGTGCTTTTTAAACTGCAGATCCATGTGGTTTTGCATTTTTGGTGTTTTTTTGGGTTTGTGTGTTTGTGTGGTGTGTTGGGGTGTGGAGGTTTGTGGGTGGTGTTTTTAGCAAATACAGTTCACAGGAAGTTTCATCTTTGGGAAAGGTTGACAGTGAATTTAGCATGAGCTAAACATCTCTGTGGACTTGCAGTGAACTGTAGCAAGTGTGCTGGAAAGGGTAAACATCCCATGTGCCAATCTGAGAGTGATGTGCCAGTCTCTCCAAGCCCTTCAGCACAAACATCTTGGCTGTATGTCACTGTGGGAAGAGGAAAAGCAGGGGTGCAGGAGGGAGACTGCAGTTCCTTAGAAACATAGAGAGGAGGATTACACCCACAGTGTATGATATGGGAAAGCAAGGATTACTGCCTGTGTGTGACATTGTGTGGGAGAGATGCTAGTCACTCCAGGCAGGCAGAAATTGGATGTAAAACAGGAAAAGAAAGAGGGATTAGGCTGTGAAGGCTGTGATACAGGTGGAAGGAGGAGCATTCTCCTTGGTGAAACATGGGTTGCGTAAGGTGATAAGACTTGGATGGTGTGGGTAGCAGGTAAGGTTGCAGCAGAGGTACAAGGATCTTCAGGATAGAGCTGGTGTCACATCCAGACCTTGAACTCCTGGAAATTCCTGTCTTTCTAGCTCTCTGAAGCAGGTAGCATGAGGCTTACTAGGACAAGGCTTGGATGTTTAGCTCTTGAGATTGGAGTAATGCAGGATGCTTCTGAGTTAGGGTGTATTGTAGCACATCAGGGGTCTCTTTTTCTCCAGGAAGTGGTGGTTATCTTTAGGTGAGACATTAGAGACTTTCTCCTTTTGAGTTTCCCAGATGTCACTTCTTATCAGCTCCACAGACAGCCTGCTGCCACTAAAGTGAAAGAATCTCTAATCACTGTTGAGATGCCCAGAAATTTCAAATAGATTAAGTCTCCATTGTGTCAAGTGCTACATTATAATGTAATAAAGGATAGGTTTTACCTTGAAGACACTTTTTCTGCAGTGCCTGGAAAAGAAACAAGTATGGTATAAACCAGCCCCAAAACAGAGAGATTGTTTGGCTTGTCAGTGCATCATTTCATAGGTAAGAATATCAGTATGTTTGGTACAAGGGAAGTCTCTGAAGATAAAGCTAGTGGGATTTAGACCTGAATGGAGTGCTTTACAGTGGATTAAGTGTAAAAAGTCAGAGAAGACCATCTGCTGAGTGTCTAAGGATGATGCTCAAGTTATGTTGCATGGAGAGTGTCTACACTGTTTATTTCTGCTTAAAATCCAACCATAAAATTGTACTTGGAGTGACTGTTACACATTTCCTGCTCCAGGAGCTGACTTTCAAAGCCCACAAGAAGCATTCACTTATAATTATGTCTGATTTAAAGGGAAAAAGATCTGTAGCTTTGTAGCCTTAATAATTTGCTCAAACAGCTGTAGATTAATGAAAGTGTTGCTGAAGGCATATTTCCAGAAATAGCATGTAGCTTGGCCCTCTGAAGTCACAATGGGTTAGGAAATGTGTTTGTGTTTTTAATGCTGGGAGTGCACGTAGGAGGCAATACTCATGGTCTAGCTGGTTGGATGATATCTGGAATGTCTTCAAAACTGCTTCTTTATGGATTTGCAGAGGTCTTAAACAGCTCATGTTTGGTTTTACAAAGGGGGCATGTCAGAATATTTTGCAGAGGGAATGTCGGCATCATCTCATCTAGTGATTGCCAAGGACTCTGCAGCCAGAGCACTTGAGAGCCTGATGTGATTTTTCTGTTCCAGGAGTTGGAAAGCAGATGTAAATCTGCTATTTGAAACACTGAGATTTTGAAAGAATCTATAAATTCTTTCACTGTGTTGTACACTGTTGGGTTCCACAGGTTGAGTCTGCATTGTGTTCACTGGAAAAATTCTCTGTTTTCTGTATATTTTTTAGTCCATTTTGTCTTAATTTGATTGAAGATAGAATGACTGGGGACAAGAGGGTATTTGGTCAGAAAACTAGTCATCAAGTGAAATCTGTTCTCATTCCCCTTGTCATTCTTCTTGCACACAGAGCCACAGAGACCTTGCTCCATAATGAGCGGCGTGCTCTCTGCAGAGAGATGCAGTCTGTTAAGGACTGCTTTAGCCTGTTATATCCCAGCTTGTGATGGAGTAACTGCAGAGATTGTGCAGCTGCGGTGATACAGTTGTTGCTCATGTCACAGGAGTCCCTGGTGGGTGCTGATGGATCAGAGTTGTGTTGTAGGTATTGCATGTGCGTATTGAGTGCCTGATCAGGTGGTCTTACGGTGCTAGGGAAGTGCTGTAGGGCCACAGCCTTTCTGAACAACGTATCACTGTATTGCCAAAGGATGACTGGAACACAAAAGGAGCAAACATCCTTCTTGCTCTCAGCGTCCTTCTGAGATCTCTGATCCATAGCCCTGAATAGGGGCTGTTCCTCACTTGTGAGCCATGGAGATCTCCAGGGACTCTGGCCATGCTTGGTTCAGCTATGGATATGCTTTAGGGTGAGAAGATAAACCAGATTTTTGTGTGGCTAGTCTGCATGGCTGCAGATGGATGATCTCTACTGCCTTTTGGAGGATTTCTGTTAGGACTGATTAGCTTTGCCTTGGTCAGTCAGTGGTTAGTGTGAAAGCAGAAGCAGCGTCTTCCAGTGAGGTCCTGTAATGCCTAGCTGATCACACACCTATACTGGAGACAGCAATAGTTGAGTACCTGTTTTGACATGCTGCCACTGTTATCCCTTGGGATTTTATGCTTCTCTTCGGAGCCAAGAGCAGTAACTGGTGTAAATGGTGGGCTTTGCCAGGGTCATGGGTTTGCTCTGATCATGGGTTTGTGGACCCTAAGGTAAGGTATAGGAGTGTTCCAGTGGGTACAAGAGCAGAGTTAAATAAGACTTGCTAGCTTGTGAAGATCTGGTGAATTGCTGAGTTATGCTCAGTTGTGGGGATAGCACATGCTGCCCAGTTGTTGCTGCTCATCATTCCTGTGGTGGAGAGCTGAAGATCTCTCCCTCCTGAAACTAACACAGCACTCCACTGCTCCTTCTTTAGTAAAGAAACATCCACTATTCTGTGTAAGAAGCAAGAAACCTGTTCAAACACTGCTGCCCTGCCATAACACATGCTTTTCTTCTTAGACACTCACTTGATTGAGATTTTTCCATTGATGTCTGGCCTGATTTATCTGGTTCAAACATGACTGCAAATAAAAGCAGCGCTCATTGAGCTGAGCCAATCTGACCTGACAGGGACAAAATGACTGGAGCTGGATGGAAATTCTCTTGCAACAGAAAATGACGGTGGGATATGTGAGGAGATATGGCTTGGTTGGGATTTTCCATAGAAGTGAACCACCTTTTTTAATTTCTTTCATGAGCCTGAATACACTTTAAAAAAAAAAATCTCAAATGAGAACAACTTTTTTGCTTACACATATATATATACACACCTCCATATATAGATATTTATTTATTCATGTGTGTATATATATATATGTATATATATATATATAAAATTTGCTCTATTTAGGAAAAAAGCCTGATGCTGATGGGACATTTTTGACTAGCCTTAAAAGGCCTGCTTTTGTGCTATGTGTCTGCAGAGTGCAGTGGCTCTTGGTCATGTATACTGCAGAGCATACTTTTTTTTTTTCCAAGAAAAGAAGGTGTTTTTCTTTGAACAAGTAGCTTTTCTGTGCTGCTTTCTGAGAGAAGACTGATCTCTTTGGGAAGTGGAGAGGATTCCACTACCTGCAGCGTCTGCTGCCTTTGAGGGCATCACCTCCTGTGGCAGTTAAATTCTGCTAGTAAAATGTCTTCTCAAAGTCCTGAAGAGCAACAAGGCTGGCAGCCACTAAAGCAGCTGGTGTGAATTTGAAGGCATGAGGGCTTGCTACGTGAGAACTGCAGAGAAGCACCATCAGAGACAAGCAAGGAGTCGTTACTATGCTAAGGTGCAGTACCAGACGCTGAAACTGACTTGAGCAATACCCATAGGGTTAGCAGGACTTGGAATGAGGAAAAATTCCTCATTTTCTCCTCTTTTGCAAATAAGTGGGCCAAGATGCTCGTGGCTGGAAGTGTCAGTTCGAAAGATCAGTTTTATTTGCTGAAGTAGTGCCAAAAGGACTTACTTTCTTTCCCATGCACAGGTCACCAGAGAGAGGAGAGGGATGGGGATGGCAAAGAGCTTTCAGAGTTTCACAGTATTGCATGTTTGGTTTTGCTTAGAGATTTAATTGCAGGCTTCCTGCTTGCCACTAGATGACAGCCTTACTCTCTGCACCAGGGACTTGGTTACCATTATTAGGGGCCAGGGAAATGATTCTCTTAAAGGATATGTCCTGCTTGTCTTGCTTCCAAAGGCAGCCTTGAAAGGCAGGGAACTGGGCTGATGTATCCACTGAATGGAGAGCATTGTGTTTGACTTTTGACAACACTTCAAATGTGGCCAAATCAAAAGGTAAAAGCAAGAAACTGCATTTCTTCCAAGAATGAAAGGATGGATTTGTCTTTAGGTGCAAGGCCGTGCTCTTGAGATTGTTTCTGCCAACCTGACTCAGTGTGATCTTCAGACTGGCAAGCTCTGAGCTCCATGTGTGAGCTCCAAGCTGGTCCCCATCGATGTTCATGGTGAGCTTCCCTGTGCAGGGACCTGGCAATGCCTCCTCCTTCCACTGAGCAAAGGGATTGAAATGCAAGGACTCTTCTCTTTGAGTGTGTCACTGAGGAAAAGACACATCACCTCTTGTTGCACTCCTTGATTTTCTCCTCTTCATTTTTCGTGTCTTAGGTTTAAACCACAAAGCTTGCTGACTCCTTTGCTCTACTCTATCTTGTACATATGCAGGAATCCAGTTGCATGGTGTTATTTTAGGCAGAGTATCCTCTCCCCTTCTTTCTGCAGGCTCTTAGGATCTGGATGCTGCCCAAGTGCAGGGGAGAGGAGATGCGGATTACCCAGATAACATGACTCTGCCAACCTTTCGTTAGCGTGGCTGTAGTATATAACGTGATAAAGAGATCAGCAGGGCAGATTTAACAGCATGAAAGCTTTCACACTGCCACTAGTAATAGCATCACATCTGAACAGATGTAGTTTATGTCTGGGCTGGCTTTGGGACTCTGGAGCTGCATCTGAAAGGGCTGCAAAGTGGAGGGGGTATATGTGAGAGTAATTGGGGAGATTTCATTCTTAGCGATATGTGACCCATCTTGGCGCTTCTCAAGGATGGCTTTTGGAGAGAGATCCTTGCAGAGGTTTTGAGTCTTTGGTCAATCATTAAATCATATTTGTACAATTGCTGGATAACTCCTCTGAAACAGTTTTTTTTCCTGGGTGTTGAGCACTAACCTCTGTTTTGACCAAGAGCGCTAATTCATTTTTACATTTTACTGCTGTCCACCTATCAGCTGAAGAAGAACGTGTTTTATGAGTGCTGAGTTAGCTGTTTTTAATAGGTGTAAAGTATAAATAGTAATAATGAGAGGCAAAGGAAGGTACTATATGGAGTGGAACTTATTAATTACTATTTATTAATCATTAAGGAGTGAACAAAGTGCTATTTGAAGTATATGAGCTTGACAAGCCATAAGTTCTCATATGACTGTAAGAAAGTCACTGCTTTTCAAAACCTATTATTTCAAATTCTATTAAATATTTTTTCTATCCTTGATCATTGAAGATTTTCAAACTGGGATGTTACAAGAAGATCTCTGCTAGTCATTCTCAGCAGAACTTCCATCCTCTAGAAATTTGCTGGAGACTCATCTTTGTTTGAAGTACTGTCTTGTTTTGTATTTGTTTTCACTAGCTAGAACATGACTCCACAAAAACACCTCTTCATTTTTTTTTTGTCCAACTGAACATCATGTCTTTTCTCAGCCATATTCAATGTTTGCAAACACATATTTACTGACAGAGCTGAGGCTGGATTGTGTCCCCAGGTGCTTGTGTGTGCCGCTGCCTTCACGTGTGTGAACACGCTTTAGTGTGCAAACGTCTGTCTCTTCATTACAAGCTGTTGTTGTAGATGGCATGTTTTCCTGTTTATTTACAGTTTGTTACCTGTCCTCATTCTGTTTGAGGGAACTGCAGAGAAATGCTGATCACTGCTCTGCTTTGTTCTCTGCAGCTGCCCTTTTCCTCTCTTGTATCTTTTCTCCCTTTTTTTCCCCCATCTGTTCTATTATTTGAGTGTTGAGCTGTGCTTTCTCCTTGCTTGTGAGAATGCCTATTTGGGCACTAGATTTGTGGCAGTGCATCTCGAGCGTGGCAGACCCAGGGGCCTGGCTGCAGGAGCGGAGCTCCTCGTGTGAAGGGGCATGTTGCGAGATGCCCTCAGCCTCGATGCCTTCCTGCTCTGATGATTCCTGACAGCTGCAATCGTGCCTGGGAGGAGCTCTGAGCAGAAGTGTGGCTCAGCCCTTTGCTCTCCTTTCTGGCTCTGTTGCAAGGAATGAAGCTTTCCAGTGCATGAAATAATCTTTTTGGGAAACACACGCAGAGAGCGCTGTGTCCCAGCCGTATGCCTGGTTGCAGGACAGCACAGGGTGCTGTGGGAAATAGGTAGCAGTACCTTTTCAGCTCTTGGTGCTGGTGATGCAGTGGCTCCACAGACTGTCTCCTTGTTCCTGTTGAGCCAAAATTTAGTGGCTGCTTGTCCTGGTTTTGGACAGTGGCCTTTGGGAGGCACTCAAAGCACTAGGGAACCCAAAGATGATGCTGACTGCAGAGCAGGAGACAGACACAAAGGACTTGCTCTTATTTTCCCAATGGAAAAAATAAATATTTGGATGAAAAAAACCTTGGCTGTACTAAAAGAGAATGCCCCAAATCTGTGAGCTTCCCTCTTCCCTATTCTGCTTTGATCCCTTGCAAATACTTCAATGGACAGACTCCCTCCTCCTCCCTTGTGAAGGGCAGGGGGGCCATATAGACTGACTTGGGCAGTGACTGGACTGTCTTTAGTCCTTCTTGTGTAATTTATAGCATACATAATACTTTGTAGGACTAGGTCCTCTAGTCACTATCAGAATATTCTGGGGTTGTGTGGCATATATGCCTCTCTCCTTTAGCAGAGAAGCAGGAGAAGACAGCTGGCGGGGGCAGTGCAGGTTTCACCATGTCCAGCAATACTCCAAGCCCACATGTCTGCAGGTTATGAGCACAGACACTCCTGCACTATGCCCATGGTGTGCATATGGCTGCTCCTGTTTTTATTATGAATGAGCAATATCACCAGGATTTCTGAGCATGGACAGTCCCTCTTAGAGAGGAATATCTCCATCTGTATTGAAGTTTCCAGCTGGACTTTGGTTGTTCCTTTTGTTTGTTTGTTTTAATATGAGTTTGTTAATTGTCCTAAAAAAGAAAGCTATGTTTGTGCTTCTAAAAATAACAGACCCTTAAACGCTTTTGTGCCTGAATAATCTCAATTTGGCGCCCCACAAACTATAGGCAGAAGCATAAAAGAAATAATTTTCTTCCTCTCTTAGGAACCAGATGGCTCAGTTTAATCTCTGTGACATTCTCCAGAGAAATTGTGTTGTAGACACTGAGCAAGAAACTAATTTCTAGAGTTTAGGAGAAGGAACCAAACTCACAAATTATGTATTTCAACACAGGACAGGAGAGAAGATGTGGGAGGGAGAAGGAGAAAATCATTATCACACAGAATTTATTCTAAGCTTTTTCCTTCTTTTTTTTCCCCTCTGCAAAGAAATAGCAGAATTTGCATATTTATTCAGTGCTCATGTTTAATAGCAAGCTTTTGTCAGTCTGTAGTTCTTGGCCTGAAGCTGTTAATTGAACAACTCCTTAAAGCTGTTTGCATTTTATGTTGTGGCAACTGACTACATGCCTCATCTGACAGTGCTGCGCTTTCCCTGTGTGTGACCACAGCAGCGTGAACTAGGAACAGCATATTTGAACATAACGTTTGCAGATGGATAGCTGTATGGTTGGAAACTAGCCTGCAAATGTTGGAGTGGCTGAGTGTAAAATGTGCTTTTGCCTGAGTGTTCACACTTGTAAACTCAAATGTTGAAGCTGGTACTGTGAGAAAGACTTAGGTTTGAGGAAAGGGCGTGGAAGAGGATGGTTCAAGTCAGTCATTGGGAATATCCAGTGCAGAGAGCATCAATCTACTTGAAGGCAAGAAAGGAAGAGTAAGGATTCTGTAGAGAAAATGAGAGTGTGTAGGAAGGGGAGAACTGCCTGATCTGCAGTTGCTGAAGTCTGACCTAACAGAAGGAAATGGCTAATCCTCTGAGGTAGGCAGAGGATCTGGATGTGATGGAGAGATGTGGGGTTCTTGCAGCCCTCTGGCTGGCTGGGTTCTCCGCTCACTCCTCACTGGTGGGTGGTTTTACTACTGCTTGTGGTGAGTGAGAAAGGTGCATGAGGTCAGTGGAACCATGGGAAGTTACAGCAACTTTTAACTGTGGCAACTCTGTTGCTTTTAGTCACATGCATTGTATTTTAGCCGAGAACAAAATTGTTTGGAGTAGATGAGTGCTGTAGGAACAGCTTGTTTTTAACCGCTCCAGTAGTGCAGGGCTGGAAAGCAGACCATGGAAGGAAAAGGCTGTAAAGGCCTCAAGGACTGATACATTTAAAAATGTACAAAGCTACTGAGTTGGATCTCTGGCACTTAAATGGAGTCATTGGTGATGATTTCTATCCTGCTTGTAAGGATGCTTTTCAGTTAACTAGGATGTCTGTGTTGCTGTGTGGTGAAAACGGGCTGTCTCTGGTCTCTTAAGCATCCTTGGAGAGATGTGAGGCATCCCGTGCTTCAGTTTCCCCATGATGTATGTGTGTTTTGATTATTCTTTTAGGATAAATTTTGGCATAATCTACTGTAATATTACAAGGCACTTGTGAAGATCATAAATATTCCCTGCTGCTATGGATGCTCTGGAGAAAAGAGGGTGTATGCTGTAGAAGATATCAATGCAGAAGCATGTTTGGTCAGAGCATAAAACACCAGGGCAGAATAATAGGAGGTAAAAGAATGAAATGAATGTGTATTCTTGTTTGTTCTCTAAACATTCTTTTCTTCTCCTGGGGCAAAATAAGGTACAATTAATGTAACAAAATCTGACACATTAACAGAGAGGTGCAAAGGTTTGTGAAGCTGTGGAAGTAATTGATTTGACTCTTGCACTGCAGCTTTAGGATAACTTAAAAGCTGGATGACATGTTTCTTTTTCTGCCTCTGTCATTGTCTCCTTGTTCCTGTGCATCACCTAACACAAAGTATCATCCCTGCAGGCTTTGGAAACTGTGGCAAATTCATTTCACCATTACTGACTTTTCCTTTAACAGCCAGTTTGTATTTCCATAGCCTGGAGCTTCTATTGCTGACTTCCTAAAGAAAGGAAGGAGTGTTTTGTCCATTTGCTCCTCAATTTCTATATTTTCATAATAACATTTTCTCCAAGGGGGGCTGCATTTGCTTCCATGTCAGGAGAAAGAGCTTGCTAAGAGCTTTATAACTGTCATTACTTTGCTGCAGGCTGGAATCAGTGCTGTGCTTTATGGATTTTCCCCTTTACCTCCATCACCAAGGACTGTTCTTCCAGCCTACTGTGTCGGGTAGCTTCTGTAGTAGCTCCCCAGTCTTTGGCAGCACAGGGGTGCTGTCAAAATATTATCCCTTTTTTGCAGTGAAGAGTGTTTAGGTAAGGAGAGGTTCAGTGGCACAGTGGAAGTTGAGGCAAAGAACATATTTCAGGCTAAGAAAGGAAAATCTTGATATTAACTGTACTTTGTCATCTAGCTTTTCTTCTCTAATGAAAGATCATAAAATGTGACCTTTTTCCATTAAAGTTTCCTATCTTGTGACTTTTTGGATGGTAGAATGATCACAGTCCTGGAATCCTGTCTCTCACCTGGAAAAAGGTGCCAATGAAGGTGATGTATGATTAGGTGTGAAGATATAGTTTTATGGTAGACCTGTTAGGCAAATTTCAGCCAAGACCTAAGAGCTGGGCAGAGATAATAGTATTCAAACTCGATTTCTGTTGGGTGTTATGATCAGTGACACCAAAATATTGCACACCCCTTTTGCAAGCTCTCTGCCCAAAGCAGGAGTTTCCTAGGTTTAGCTGTCATTGTGCATTATCCAACACACTGAGTTGAGAAGTCCTATAAGATGAATCTTAGTCTTGAGAAAAGTCTCTTTGGATGGTAAATAAAGCTTGAAACCAGAGTGCTAGAGCTGACCTAGGGGTTTAAATCCAGCCCTCATCCTTTGATTATTGAGGTAATTCAAATCCAAAATTGTTTTTTATCTTATGTGGCCGTTAGTCATATGTGCCAGCAGCTTCCAGGACATTGAGATGTGCCCTTTTGAAACTGGAATAATGTGCATCCTGTGGGGCCTGTGACATTGCTGTATCACGACCTACGGCTTATGAAGAGTTACTGCAGTTTTGCTTCTAGACAGTGTTGGATTTAAACCTGCTCTGGAGGCGGGGGACCTTGCATTTTCTTGTCACTTCTCTGAGTGTCTCATTCTCCTCAAAGTTATGAAAGAAGTCTTTTGCTGTAATAACCACTGCACTCTTTGAAGACAGGTGAAGTATGTGAGCTCCAATTGATTGTTCTATTTAGCTCTGCAGAAGGGTTTGGTCATTTCAGTTCAACGCTATTGATTTTTTTTTTTTTTTGTATGTGTGATATTCAGCCTATAGCCACGGAACATCTCTTGTCACTGACCTCTCTGAACAGCCCTGCAGTACCACATGGCAGAGCTGTCTTTGTATGGATGATTGGTTTTGAGTCTCGACAGCCAGAGAGGAAAAGCAGAGTGGAAAACCAATCCTGATGAGCAGTGAAAGATTAGCTGGGGAAAATGTATGCTGTAAATTTGCATTTCCTTTCCTAGATAGTCCCAGGAAAGACAGAGGAAGAGGAAGCACAAACATCAACAAGAAAACTAATAGTCTAATCTGGTTTTGAACTTCAAAGAAACACCCAGCGAGTGTTTAGGGCAAAATCACAGGCCTCATTAGCCAAGCTCATCAGTGCTGTGGGCCTGGTGTCTTGGAGCTGTGGAAGAGAGTAGGTTGCTTCTCTTTGCTGTATGTATCATTAATGACAAAAACCAGCATGGTTCTGACTTGTTTTTTTTTTTTTTTTAAACATAATGTTTGGCAATGATGCATGAAGCAGAAAAGAAGTTGTTTTGATTTTTTCCTTTCCACTCTTCACCTCGATAACCAGCCTTAGCTTTCTTTTTGCATGCTTTCAGCCCAGGAAAAATCATGTTGAGACTTTAAATGCAGTAAATAGGATGAGTGAATCATTAGGAGGGAAAGAAAAGAAATAAGGAATACTGAGCTTGTTTTTAGAGCTGTACAGTGGTGATATCTGATGAGATGTGGTCAGTACTGGGTGGGAGACACTGTAGGAGCAGGAGGGCAATTGTAGTGATGCTAGTGTGGGTACCAGTCTCTTCAAGGCAGGACTGAAGCATTGGCTGCAGGAGCAAGATTTTTGTCACTGGTCTGAAAACCTGAGGGAGCTAACTGCAGGGTAAAGACCACTCACTGGCACTGTTCTGTCTCTCAGTCCCTTCTAACTGGTTATGAGGGTAGTAAGATCTTGAACTGGATTTGAGAGCTCTGTTGTTACCCAAGAGAAAAATAGCCTCTGATTACCAAGGACCCAAGCTCTGAAAGGTTTCAGGCTCAAACCCACAGCCTCTGACTGAGGAAACAGCCAATGAAGTTAATTCAGAACTGAAGCACCTAGAAATGAGGCCTGGAAGAAGACCTGAGGACTAGTTAAAAATGTTTGATGTAGGAGACACTATGGCTAGCAATGTTTTGCAGTCTTCATCATAGCTTTCTTACTGCTGTGAGCTGGAGGACACAGATACCCTCCACAGTTTTCAAACTATTTCTCTCAGGAACAGTGTGGTTGGCAGCATGCTAAAAGACACTAATCCAAATAAACAGAATTTTAATCTATTATTAGATCATCAGTTATTGAAATGAATGTGGCTTCTGTCCCAGCTTTCAACTGTGTGGCCATTAAAAAACTTTTAAAGAGGTGTTCAGAGTTGCTTTAGTTGTCCATGGAGGTCATACTTGTAACTGAACTTTGAACCTTCATCATCCAGCTTTCCGTTACAAGCCCACAGCAACCAGCGGAGAAACTCCCACTGACTTTGAGCTTTTTCATGCACCAGACTGTTGTCTTTATTGCATGTTTTGTTTGCAGTGTTTCTTCCTCAGATGCTGTTCTCGGTGCTGTGTTCTCTAGATGGCCTCACTTGTAGTGTGCAGGGCACTTGTTCATGCCCCAGAGAGATTATAAATTTTCATCTCTTTGGTTAATTTTCTGACTCTGGAGAGGTTTCCTTTTGAATTCAGAAAGATATAGGCAGCAGAAATAGCTGTTCATTCTTCTACTAGTTGATTAGCTTGGTTTAATTTACTATCATTTTGCTCAGCAAAGGATGTTTTGGCAGTTGAAAGGCATAACCTATTGGAACAGTCCTTCCTGCTCCTCACCTGCATCGATTGCCCTTTCGACATTGTCGCAGGGAATGGGGAGTAAGGTGCTAATGCCACGTGAAATGTCAAGCACACAAATGCTCTATTACTTTGTACAAGCAAAGGGCAGATTACACAGCACCACTGATTAAAGACTACACTGGAAGCAAAATCCACAAGGAAATGAACAGTGGGGCTGTGGTGTAAACTTACACAGGGCAATAAGATCAAAGCTGCTGCTGTAGCAGGTATCCCCTTTGCAGAGCATGTTGTGGCTGGACATTCAAGCTCTCCCAGGAATGAATGAGGGGTTAGGTTATATTTGCCTGTTTCAAAATTGTTTACAGGTGGCCACCTTTCTCTCTTTGATCAAGAGCTTAACTCCCTCCCAGCTAACACCAACAAGCTGGGACATGGGTCAGTGCCAGGCAGTAGGCAAGGTGGCTTGTTGAGGTGATGGCAATCCAACCCAAACTATTGTCTCTTATGATAGGGCCTTTACCTCCTTCTGGGACATCCTACCCATCATATGATGTCCATCAGAGGTGACATGGAGACCCAGGCTGCCAACACACCGTGGCTCTTTGTGAAAATGGTCCCATTCCCCAGGAGCCTTTAAGGAAAATGAACTGTTTTTTATTGGGAGTGAAAACCATTATCCTCTTGTTTTGTAGGGTTGGCTGACCTAAGGAGAGCCCTGCATTTTCTGAGCTTCTAAACTCAGGGATGGTCTCTCTCCTGAGCTTTTGTGAGCTCTTTTGAGCTTCCAGGTTTAACCTTATTTCTACTTGTGTAACACTAGTCTGGTTTTATGTTTAACCAAATTGAGTCACCACAAAGGGAAAGCACAAAACTCGGTCAACTTTAAAATGTGCTTAATGGTGATTTGAAAGAAACAAAAAACTCAATGGTGTGGGCCTTGTTAACTCAAGGCACTAGTAATAAGATACAGAGTCTCTCCTTTACAGATTGCCAGCCTGAAATTAGTCAAACTAGTAAAAATTAAAAGCATATTGCAAGTAACAGTTCATCTCTCATCCCACCAGAAGCCCAAATAAATCCTGTTGACAGGCCAGTTTTTCTGACAATAACCAGAATGCTACCAATAGACAGGGAGGCTGTCAAGAAGAATAAGTAGTAGAGGAATAGCCTGTGACTACTTCTGCAATGGAGACTTTATTTACACAGGAACCCTTCAGGAATAATTGATAGGTGAAGTATTTGAGCTGGTATTATGGGTGTAGCAATGTGTAGAGGTCTCTGGAGACCTTTGGAATTTCAAAACAGTGGAGGGGAAATATGGCTTCTCTGCCCGCAGACTTATCTGGAAGTGATAGATGAACACCTTTGTGTAAGTTTAGATCCATGTTTCCTAGACCGTGCTTAGGATTAATGCATTTATTCATGGTGATGGAACCCCAGAGGAGCTTATGCATTTAACATTAGCCAGAATCTAATCTCCATATACTCCAGCAAAGGTCTGACCCATTTTTAACATCAATCAAGTAGTGTTGATGCCTTTCACAAACGTTCTTTGCTTAAAAGTAGCAATACTTTCAGGAAAATATCACTGTAAGCTGAACTCTTGGTCAGTTTTTTCTTCATTTAAAGATTCCAGCTATTTGGAGCTTGGGTGTAAGACACTGTGAAGTGTGTGTGCTTGTAGTTTCTGAACTGGCTGTTTTCTTGGGCACGGATATGAGAAGACTCCTTAAGGAGGATGAACACCCTTTGCATTGGGTAATGACATGACAGGAAAATTGTCTCTACTGGAATATTCTGGCATCTGTACTTTCACTTTTGCACTGAAGGAGGAAGAAAAGCAAAACTGGAAAATGAGGAACTATTTCTGAACATTTTGGATGGCCACATGCTGTCTTCAGCTGGCAAGTAGTAAAATGCCATTTTCTCCAGTGCAGATTGGAGGGCACTAGTTGACATTATTACATTTGCTACAGCAAAGAGCTAATGAAGTTCTTGGATTGGTTAGCTGAATCCTTAATTGAGCAGTTTAATTTGTGAAATGAACACGTGACCTCTTTTGCCTTTCATCAGCTTGTAGCTACTTCTTACTGCACAAGTGAGGTTCCATCTTCTTCAAAAATCAAATGTTTGTTGTTTTAGTTAAAGTATCTGGAAAGGGTGTATGACCAACAAAAGCGCAATCCTGAATCTGTCCACTGGAGGGAAGTGTTTGACACACAGTGTCTAAAGTGTCTGCAATTTTTTCCTCTTGAATCTAGTTTTATGCTTTTTCAAATGCATACGATGGGAAACTGCAGCAAAAAAAAAGGAAAGCAATACCCTTGTCTGCAGACTACTTCAACAAGTTCTGTGCCCCTGCTTTTATCCCAAAATAGATGTTCTGGTTTTCCAAGACCTTCTCTGTTTAAGATGCTTAAACTTCTGGGGGAGGAAAAAAAAAAAGTCAAAATAACAGGTTTTGGGGATCTCTTGCTTTTCAGAGCTGATTGAATTACTGGCATTATCTCTTGACCTAGACCTTTGACATTTGACTGTATGTATGATATTTTCTTTCAAGAGGTGGTGGAAATATTGGTTATGTCATCTTAATGTCAGACTAATCACCTTCAGAGACTGAAGAGACACATTCCAGCTCTTAACAATTGTTTTCTGCCTACCAATGAAGTCCTGTTCTCAAATGTTTTCTCAAGCTGTGTTAGCTGGCACTAACATTTTTATTATTAACAAGCTTAAATTTGGAGGAAAACAATTAGAAAGAAAAATAGCCCTGGAAAATGTGCATGTGCTGGGTGACAAATGGCAGAGCTTGGCTCAGTGGCCATTGTGCTGCTGACTGTGATTTAGTCTGAACCCTCTTTGGAATGAGACCTGTGACTTGCCAGTTTGACAGAGGTTTTCTCAGCTAAGTGTTGTTTCAGGTGCTCTGCTCCACATCTCTTTTGCAGGCAAGAGTAAGTCCTGAACAAAATTAACAAGAGAGACTATAAAAACATTTCCAGTAGGTCTCGGTCCTAGCACAGTTGTGTTTTCCATCAGAAAGTGTTTGATTTATAAATGGTAATGGAGGATCAGGCTGGGTTCAAGCCCTGTTAGGTGCATGTTGTGCTGACAGGAGGCACAAGTACACTAATGATCTCTGTTACATTAAAGCAGCATCAGCTGTGTGAAATATAAGAAGATGAGACTATTAGAGAGGTTTCTTGGTTGGTATTTGAGATACATTGGTTTAATTCTCTCCTTTTTCACAAGTTCCCTTTGACCTTGGAGGAAACCGTAGCCTGATCTGAGATTCTACATTCAGAGGCAGTCCTTGGCTGTGTTGACATCTTTGGGAACACAGAATCCACGTGAAAGCAAGATGTGGCAATGTTTAGAGTTGAATCCAAGTCTTACCCTCTGTTTCAATTAAATATTCACAACACAAGGGTGGCAGCTAAGGGCATTCCCTTGGGAATACTGTGAGGGTTGTAAATGGTGAGTGGAAAGGTTTGATACTGCAGAGAATAAGGAGTTAATAGGAGTGAGCTAGAGGAATGCCAGAAAAACAGCTGTAGAATTAAGACACAGGTTAAAAAATAGTGACACATACTAATGCAGACATTTGCTTGTACGTTATCTCTTCTCCTCTGTGATCAGACAAATCAGCTCCCTCTTGCTCATAACTGCAGAATTATCTCCTCTGGTCACTGCACACAGAGTGACTCAATGGTAATTTCTGATTCTGAGGCAGGAAAGTGTCTGTAGGAAAGTGCCAGAGATACTTTTAGCACTGGATGAGCAATTGGTACTGTATTGGCTGGTGTGGTGTGTAGAGCTGGGACTGCTGGCTGCAGAAACACTAGTCCAAGCATCTCATCTCTTCATGTGTTCAAGCCCCAGCAACCTTTTCTCTATCATGCCACACCTTGTAGGATGCTTTAAAAATCACACTATCAGGGGGCAGTGCCATGCATCATGATAGTTTTCTGCTCTCAGCAGTGTCTGCTAAAGGACTGTTGGTCTCATCTGTGCTGTGGCATGAATTTATGCCTTAGTCTCCTGCCTAAAATGAAGCTGACATTGCTTCTCTTTGGCAGGTTGCTGGAAATTTAAGTAATTAAGATGTCATAAAGTTCTTTTCTGTTGTGAAAAGTACTGAGTCTGGACAAATTTAGTTTTAATCCTTAAAATTTGTGTGTTTTTGCTTTGTCTTCTTAAGGAGCAATAGTTATAAATCTGGACTCTTTGCAGAGGGTAAATAGTAGAAAATCTGGCTGAGGTTGTGTTTGTCAGGGTAGAAGGCTTTTCCTGCAAGCAGTCTGTGTTTGGCTACAAGGTGTGCTGTGCTCCCCTGCACACTGGTGAGCTTTCAAGGTGATGGAAAAAGAGGTTGCAGCCTGGGCTGACTTTTCTTCTGGCTATGTTGCCTGTGTGCCACATAGGGTAGAGAGACCAGAGATTGTTCTGTGTTTTAAATGTGGTTGATACCCACATGTGTGCCTTGCTATTGGTGCCAGGTTTGCTTGGTGTATTCTGAGGTTTGACTTCTGATAGCTAAGGAACTCTGAGTAGTGAGAAGCCCTGGGAAAACTGGGAGAGAAGCAGCACTGGGAGAACTTTCCTCTCTGAACTGTGAAGTTTTCAATGTAGGGCTGATGAAAAAAAATCTTGTTTTGGTTTTCACTCTTCAGCTGCAGCAAAGAGAAAATTCTGCTCTATGCTGACCTCTGCAAGCCTGAAGGATCTTCCCACATGACTTAAACACCCAGATCTTTGGGAAGCTGGGAGTAATCCCAGTAGTGATGCAGGTGTGCTTGAGCAGCACTTCAGCTCCTGGACCATTCACAAATGTTGCCTATGCCCTGGGAAACAGCAGAGACATTTTGTATGCTCTGCTCTTTACAAGGGGATGTTTTTTTCTCATTTTGTGTCGAAGTGAGAAGGCTTTCATCTTTCCATCAGTGACTCAAATAAAGCTTGAGTCACTGGGAGAGAAGTCTTTACCATCTGATAGTGCCTCTGTAATCTGGGAAGAATAATTTGGTGAGTGTTGGTTTAGTCCCTACTGGGACAGATGTCTGCATCACAAAAAAATCGATTTGCTGTTTGAATAGAGAGGTTAAATGGACTGTGAAGTCTGCTCTCTTGTCAGCTCTAGAGGCAATGATGTCTTGTGATTTCAGGATATCAAATGTAAGGCACCTTGATAAGAGAGTGGGACAAGTCTGTGTTGCCAGGGCACAGTCTGCAGCTACTTAGTGGCCAAAATGCTCCTTTTTTTTTCTGCTTAAAATAACTTGAGTATGCCAAGAGTACATGGATACATGTGTAAATACATTCTTGGCCACACAGACCTGTGCACACTCATATGCACATTAAAGTGTTCATAGTCCATATGAGAAGGATGAGTCAGATTCAAATGCCAACGGATGAAAAGAAAATTCCCTTTTAGTTGAAGCATCTGAGGAACCTCTGGGAAACTGACAGCTTGACTCTCAGCCTTGAAATGTTCATTGGTGACCTGAATAATATCATGATGCAGACCTGTCTTCATCTTTATCCCCCTTTTAAACAGGCTTTTATTTGCCTGCCTCATTTTCAAGCCCACATCACAGCTCAAATCACTTTAGTGAGACGGCCGTGCTTAATCTGACTCCCTGTGCCATGTGTATCTTGTTGATTACAGACCCTCTTAAGATGCCATTATGAGTGACTCTTTGCATGCCCCCCCTGTCAGCAGCTTTTCCCTTCTTTAAGCCTCTTGAATGTCTTTGCTCATGGGATTATAAGCCTTTCAATAAATACAGTATGATTACTGAATTAGTGTAAACTTGGCTCTGGGACTGCCAGTCACTTGGTATTTGAAAAGCAGCAGCAATCAAAGGCACCTGTAGATGGCCTGTGCCAATGTCTGATGGAGGCCAGAAAAGTAGCACAAAGATGTCTCTATTTCTGTGCAAATCATATTAGGAATTGGTGTTTGGTCTTGGCTAATGCCTGCTTTCATGCTCCAGGAGATCTGGGAACAGGTGGAGCAACTGTCTTTTCGGAGTGCACAGGGACCCTTGGTGCGCTCCAGTGCAAGCCAGGCTGGGGTGTGATGGGAAGGTGAGAGAGGCTAGTGGGCAAGAGAGGAAAATAATTCATTAAGGTCTGCACATTTCTACATCTCTTGTTGAGAGCTCAAATCTTGCAAAGCACTGTGCCTGCAGCAGCAGCAAGTATCAGGATATTCAGAGAAGAGAATTCTTTTTGAAAAAAACAAAATCTCGGGCCGGGGGGGGAACCTCTTGGAACATACTGAGGTTAAGTGGTGTGACTCTGCTGTCTTTCAGCAGCCACCACAAAGTAGGTGAGGTGCATCTGAGTGGGCAAATATCCTATTCATTTTAGACCATGCTGAACAACTACTGAACTTCTCCTTGCTTCAGTTTCTTGACTTCGGTGGTGTGAAAACATATTCCAATGGGTTCTCTATCTGACTTGCACTCTAAGATGATGACATTGCTTTGTACCCACACTTTAAGATAAATCCTGTACTGGCATGCTTGAGCAGTTCAGAGAAGTGCAGTTTTTTAACTCCAAAGTCCAATCTTGGTCTATATCTTACTTCATGTAGACTATTGTTAGAGGACATCATGTTAATTCTTTTTTCAGTTCTAATATGTTACACATTTTGGATGCCATTTTTCAAAACAGTGAAGCAAGTTAGGCACCAAGTCGCACTGACTCTTTGTGCACCCTGCATTCTTTGCCTTGTTGGCTGCTTTTGAGAAATCTCCTAGCAGTGTTAGGAGAAAAAAAAAAAGCAAAACAGCAAGTAGGAAATTGCAAAGCAAGGACCCAGTGTATCTGAAGAAGCAGCTGCTCTCAATCTGTGTTTTGGCAGAGTAGCCATAGGTAAGAGCTCAGGGCATGAGAAGCACAGACTGGGGAATGCAGCTGTATTCCTTGCCAGGAATCAAAAACCAATCACTTCCCTCTACTTTGAACTGTCTTGAAAATTAGTTTGATTTGGTTTGACTCAAGTTTACCTTCTAAAAACCAACCTTGGTTTCAGGTTGCTGAGGGAAAATTTTTATGGACTTGCAAGTGTGACCCAGCTCGGCTCTGGGGGTGTGTGTGGTACATCTGTGTTGTACAGGAGCATTATTAGGAGGCCCCAAAGACTTGGCATTTCTGCAGACTCAGGTATGCCTCGAAGGACTCATGTTCATCTCTGTTCTGATCCAAACCTTTTGTGTAAAAGGCATTGTGCAGCAGAGTGGGTTCAACCCTAGAGGAGAGGCCAAAAATTAATAATCCAGGAAGAGCGTGAATGTAAGTGAGCCTGCAAATAGCTATTGGAGACACAAACTGCAGCTGGAATTGTTGATGTGTGCTTTCCCTTTCATGTCATAATCCTGGTACGGCTAAGTCTTCAGGCATGTTGACCTTCTGCCTAGTGTTATGAAGTCAGTAGCATTCTGCTTGGAGCCCATATGCAGAGAAACATTTGCTTGGGGATATAGTTGATGCCTCAGGAACTGATTTTACAAAAGCAAGTAGTGCAACATGTGCACTATTCTGATAGATATTGTTCTGGGGAGGAAGATAATACCAGGGTTTTTTTTAGAGTGGGAATCCTGAATTTGTAGGAGGCCACTCTGTTTCATAATATTTTTTGGTAATTATAACAGAAATTTTCAAAGAAATATCCCTCACTGCCTTCTCCCTTCACTTGGCAGAAAGCTGTGAAACTTTTGGGGGTTATCACTACTTTTATTCCACAACAATGCAAGTACAAACTCCTGAAGCTTTCATTGTAAGCAGGTAATGAGGAAAAGTGTGCATGGGACACTATCTCTGAGTGCTTGCACTTCAAGCAAATAGCTTACTGCTCCTTAGCTGCAGTTGGCATTATGTCTTTCCTCTCTGGTAGCTTTTGGTGGTGTTAAATCATGTTATGAATTGGACTTGACCTTTTTTTCTTTCTATTCTTTTGTTGCCTGTCTTATGGCTTAATCACAGGCCAAGCTGAACAGTAGGACAGTAGAGTGAATGGAATCACAGAATCGTTAGGGTTGGAAAAGACCTTTAAGACCAGAGTCAGAGTGGTGTTTCCTGCACTGAGAACAAGTGAGATCTTCCAGATCCCACAGGAGACACTAGTTCATTCTTGGAAATGGCAATTATCAGCCATTTGACTATGTCTAATCAAATCCTTCAGCTGTATTATATGTGTCTGTGTGACTGAGTGCAGTTGTCCAGGCATATTCTCTGAGTATTGTAACGATTTTGCTAATGTAGCAAATACTTTCTATTATTTAAAACTTTTTGCCTTTGCTTTCTATTCTATATCTTATGACATTTCACTGCTCTGTTAAATTGCCTGTGTACCTCTCCTGAAGCATGTTCATGACAGATGAATGGGTCTGACAAATGGGCTTCCACAGCTTCAGAGAGCAGCTGAGATGAGCAGAACCCCATTTGCCTGCACAACGCTTGCATGGCTGCAGTAGCTACAGCCATGGCTGTATTGTGTATATATACAAATGCATTCTCATTTCAGATCAAGATATGGAGAAAGTAAAAACTCCAGCTGTAAGGAAACAGTGCAGTGTGTCTCTTGAAGTTCTTGCCTGCTGTAGGAACAAGAGAGATTGAATGTCTCATGTGGTGGCATGGGAGGTAGCTGGTGTTTCTTTCTGCAGAATCCCTCAGAGAGATTTTCCCCCGGTGCTGCAGGTTGGATCCTCTTATCTACAGGAGGCTGGTTCAGGGTCAAATGTTACCAGTCAAGTCTGTTCTTGGTGGTTTTATCCTCTCCTTAAAGGTAGAGGAGACTCTTTAAACATTGTATATAACCTGCCTGTCCTTTCTTCCTGTGTCTCCCCCCAACTCCTTTGCTCTTGGTTTTCTTAAAACATCTCAGAGCTTCCACCAAGCCTGGCCCTGCTCTACTGCTTGATGTTTCTCCTGTAGTTGAAAAGATCAGCAGCACACCTTTAGAGGGCAAAAAGCAACACTGCTGTGGCAGTAAGAGGAGATTTGAGAGAACTCCTTTTGCTAGTTCTATATCAAGATCATCTGATGAAACAGTGCAGTTCAAGTGTTCCCATGAAGCGGAGCTCAGTGGCATCCAGCTCTGTCTGAACACGGAGCAGAGATGAGAATGAATTCACGGCTGAGCCATACTGATTTATTTTTTCAATTATTGTTTAAGGTCAATATTGTAACAAAATAAGCCACAGCATAAATGTGCTAGACATGGAGGAACCTGGGAGGTAGGATTTATGGTCTAGCTCTGCACTCTTACACTTTGAACAGACTTTAATGGGAACTGTGTGTGCTTAGCATCTGGGGAAAATCGAAAGCCATCTGCTAAATGTTTGTGGGAGCAGATTTTCTCCTATTCAGACAACTCAGAGTTGGACTAGTAATCTGGACAATGGAACCTATTCAGAACCAAACCACAAATCAACTCAAGGACATCTTTGTTTTGCTAGCACACATTCTTTGAGTTGCCTTTGGTTAAAAGAGCACTGGCTTCTAACAGGATTTGAGGAGTGGTCAGACACTTGACACTGCCTTTTTTGTTATCTTTTGTTTGTGCAGTGGTAAGAGAAATAAGTTGAAAGGTCTAAACCCTGTGCTCCTTACTTGGCCCTTGAGTTTCTAAAAGCTTTGGTTCAACTAACAGGCTAACGTTTTGGTAATTGTTGCTTGCAAGGAATGAGGCTGAAATCATAGAACATGATAGGGAGACTTTCAAATAATTCAAATAAATTTCAGTGTGAAAGGTAACAGGACAACATTGATTTTGTTTTGGGGATTTTTTTCTTTTTAATTGCCAACAAACTGATTACAGCATTTTTGCTTTTATCCTCCCACAGCATTTGACTCCTAGGTGTAACAGGGACCACTTGCTATCTGTGAGTATTGTACTTTGCAGGGGAAAATCAAGCCTTATAAATGATGGAGGCACAACCCAGCACTGGGATGCTCAAGGGACATTGTGCATCTTGAAATTATGGGCTTGTGGTATTCTGGTGTAACAGAGCTGTTCCTTCACACACTCATAAGTTTGTTCCTTGAGTTCTTTGCCTACCTGTTAGTTTTCAGTGCCATTTATTCCCAAGTGTTCCCATTTCAGCGTATGGTTTGCCAAGTCAGCGCACAGTTAACATGTTTCAATCTTTGTGGGGAATTAAACAGGTGAAAGTAGGCTGAGTTTGAGGAAGAACGTGAGTAGCAGCAAACTGCCTGACATGAAAGGCTGCATCTCGTTTCTGTGCTCCTGATTTCTGGATAATGATGGGTGCTTTCTACATCAAGGTAAGAAAGAACAAGAGAAAAGAGATGATTACTTGTTCAGGGGGCAAGTGTGGTTCTGCAAGGAGTGTGAGGCCAAAGCATTCAGGTTCAGCTCTCTGAAATGAAAGATCTGAAATAGAAAGAATAAAATCCAAACTGAACCAGCACCACAGTTTATGTATAGCCTAGTGAGTGCTTTTTGCACTGTGGTAGTAGAATTCTTTCTATTTTCTTTAAAACTTGAAGGCAATTGCTTTCACTACTCTGTGCTGTTCAACAAGCTGAAATGGTTTAAAGACAGTGTTGAAGAAAAACTGTTGTCAGCCAGAAATTGGAAGAGATGTAAGAGCAAACAGTATGTGAAGCAATGAGCAGTTAAGGCTGTCTCTTCTACAGTACTGCTGGACTTCTGCTGCCTGCTTGGGAAATGCCTTTGGGAATGGAGGATCTGAGTACTACAAGACCTAGATTTTTACATCCATAATAAATAAGGATTAAATGAAAGACTTCTAATATTTTATTCTGTCCTGTATTAATGAGCAAGATCTTATTTATAAAGGTGCAGCTTTATGGTTGTTCCCCATGTAGTGTTTGTGTTTGCTGGCTCGTGAAGGGAGCAGAGATATTATGTTTGCTTTTCTCCATGTACTCTTTGATGTTTTTACTTAGTAATGGATAAGATGTTTTTATTCACTAGATGATGCCATCTGCTTTTGTATGATTTTTGTTTATAGTGGAACAATGCTGTTTGAAGCACATACAAAATGAAATTTTCCAGTTAAATATTGAAGCTGCCTCTAGTTTGTGGGTGCTTAACTTTTCAGTCACGTCAGGTACGATTTGCAGATGGCAAATGTGAGGCTCTGGGCATCCCTCATGTCTGTAGTGAACAGGTCAAGAAGGAATAAGCTTAAAACAGGAGGCAGAGAGGATAAGGTTAGGAAGGAGTTTTAGGGTTAGGAAAATAGCCAAGGCTTTTTCCACAGAGTTAGCTGTTTTTTGTACACATGTGGCAGCCGGGTCAGATTTACAAGTAGCTGAGCACCCAGCATCCAAGATAGGTGAAGGACAGGCACTTGTTTCTGGTGTTTCTGATTAAGGTGGTGTCCCCACACCCCCAGCAAACTCACTCCTAAAAGTGCCTCACATGGCCTGAGGTTAGAGAGGGAGGAGGAGAAGGAACATGTGCCAGTTTCCAACATGAGTTATTCTAGGATTTAGCCTGCACAGAGCCAAGTAACTGCCTCTGACAACTTCTGAGAGGTCCCTTTTCACCTAGAGACAGCTAAGGGCTAATTAAAATGGTGCCCTCCAAGACTTAGATTTAATGAGCTGTATGGTGACAGGGAGGAATAAATACTTTACAAAAAAAGAAAAACAACCCAGAAACTTTTCAGGAGGACTAAACCAATTTTCTGATGGTTTTGAGATGCACACAAGTGTAAAAGTAGTAATAGTTAGGAACTCCTCATCCTGGGCTTGAGTGTGGAGGTGTCTCTGACGACTTCCCCCAACCATTACCTCCCTGGATAAAAAAAGTAGAGCTCTGTGATGAAGTTGGGCTTTGCCTTGGTGATGTATCTTCTGTGACAGTAACTCTAGTAAAAATGCATTCAAAATGCTAGCAACAGCACTGGGACTCTTCCATCCCTGGTTTTCAGTTTCCTGTGCACAGCTTAGATGTC
Source organism: Urocolius indicus (assembly GCA_013401255.1). Taxonomy (NCBI): domain Eukaryota; kingdom Metazoa; phylum Chordata; class Aves; order Coliiformes; family Coliidae; genus Urocolius; species Urocolius indicus. Next base: position 1,188,156 of record WBNH01009943.1, on the reverse strand, counting down.
CAACTCCAGGTCTGTGGGTCTGGTTTACTAAGGCTTTGCTTTGCCTTCCTTCGGTTTCAGCAGTGAAAATGAGAGAAAATACTGCATGTAGCCCAAAATAACCTGTGTTCTGTGCCTTTTCCCCTTGATAGAAAAGTCTGAGGACACCTCCATTTTTTTTTTTTTATAAGGTCAGAAGACAGTGGAATGGCACTTATGAAGATTGCTGGCTTTGACTGAGATGCCCAAACTTCACCTTGGCAGGCAAAGCTCTTTGTTACTACTCTCCTTTCCATGCCCTGGCATATTTTCCTCGTGCAGTAACTGTAAATGTACAGATGTGAATTCTCCTTCTGCCTCCATTCTCTGGCATGGTTAATGTCTCGCTGGGGCAAATTTGCATTGCATCTGGTTTTACAGATAAACCAGAGCAGTTTCAGGGATCCGTTTTCCTGCTGATCAAGTGAGTATTGTAGCATATCAATGTTGAAGTTCTGTCTGGGTTCCTCTTTCCTCCCCTCCGACTTCAGGGAGGTGTCCTGCTTTCATCACTAAAGACTTCATGCTGTGCAGTATGGAGGGCTATCTATTCAGCCAACATAAAATGACCAAGAGTAAGTTCAAAATAGTGTTTAGAAGGTGAGAAGACTCTGTCCTATAATCTTTAGAGGGAGAGAAGACTCTGCCCTTTCAGCTTCTGGAAAGGGAGATGTGGAGCAGCACTGTGTGTAAAAGAGAGCTGCGTGGGAACCATGGGCATGATGCTGCCTGCTTTGGACCAGGCTCAGGCTGTTTTCCCCTGAAGAACTTCCTTTGTATTGTATCTTGCATTCTGTTATCATTGCTTGGAAGGATGCAAGTTAAACCTTTAATGAGTTTCTGTCCAAGAGGCATTGCGAAAATAAATGCAATTCAGCCTCCTTGCTTTCCTCCCCACACTCTGGTTCCCTTCACCCTCCTTGTGTCACAGCAATCACATAATCATATGTTGCTGAATAAACAGAATGGCCTAATGTTCTGAATGTGGCATAAACAGAGCAGACACAGATTTTTAATTTCTTTCATAAACAAATGTGTTCATGGAACTGGTTTTGCTCACCGAAGGGACATAGTGGCATTTTTGTCCCTGTTGTGTGCTCGTAGCGCTGGGTATGCTGAAGGACCAAAGCAGTGGGATCAGAGGGGCTCACACAGCAGTGCAGCTCTTATTCCAGCTAGGTTTTTGCATTAGCATTGCTGTCTGCTCTGCTTGGGATTGTGTTTGCCATGGGCTCTTTCCCAGATGTGCAAAGTTTCTCTCAGCTGCTTTTCACTTCCTGGATGCTGCTTTAATGTTTGTTGCCAGAAGGACAAAGAGGAGCCTGGAAAGCAGCAGCTGTCATGTGAGAGCTGTGGTTGATCAGATAGAAGGATATTTATTTCATCATTCTCTTTGCAATTTCTTCACAATTTCATGGTCCCAGATAGGGCAGCAGGAAAGCTGAAGTGTACCTGTCACTCACAACATTTGCTGAAGGGCAATCAGGAGCCAGAGAGAATGTGAAAAAGAAGATAAAGCAACGTAATCAACTGGGTTTCAGTGGGATTTTTCATGCATTCCATGCTCCCTCACCTTGTTTCTGCTGTGATTCCAGTCAGCATGGTCAATGGCTGGCCAAGGACCACATGAGGCTTGATTGAGTTCTCACTCAGGGGTGACCAATCTCTCTGGGCAAGTTTTTACAGCTCGGGAGAAGGTGTCTGTGCTCTTGACCATACACTGTTGTAGTGAACCTTTTACTAATTAATTAATTCTTTATGTACTTTACTGCTGGCAGCTAACTCTGTAATATTCACATTGAGTACTGATCCAAACTCCTGCCTGTGAAAACTGACCTGGGAGGTTGTGGAGACCTTTGGGATTTTGGGTTCTAGGGCAACTGAAATGTCCTTTTATTGTGTTGCAGATGTGTGTTACCGCACCTGGTTTGCTATAAGCTCATAGTGTGAGATGGGGAATTACAAGTAGAAACATGCTAATTATTATAGCCAGATCAAGTCTGCAGGGGTCTCAGATCTGAATGAGACTCGATACCTTAATTTTGCCCTTAACTTCTCACCTTGAAAAGTAATGAAGCAGTTTTCCTTCTATTGCTCTGTTTTCTTGTGTGCATTTCAAATTGTTCAGGGGAGAAAGGAGATACGAGGCTAAACTTCATTTTTTCTGTGACAAGCAAGTGAGCCTGGGTAATGGCTGAATGCTATGTTGAATGAACAATAAAGAAATAGAAAATTTGCTTAACTACATGGATATATAAACCCCTTAGCACCCCACTGTAAAATGGTCATGAATTGTACAGGGGGCCTCCATGCACTGCATAGCTGTGGGGAACCCATATAGTATGCTGTCATGATGAGTGATACCTTGTTTTGGTAGGAACAACAGGAGTCATTCATTACTTCAGGAGCTCTTTTCAAGCTGACAAGGTGGCAGCGTGGGCTCGTAATAGCATCTTTTAAAGCTGAAATTACCCTTTGTGTGCTGTCAGAGAAGAGACCGGACACTTAAAGAGCTTTTTCCTGCTGATTTGGCATTGGCACTGTCTGTGGGGCAAGCACCTTCCTGGCTGCCCTGCAAGTTGCTGCAGCATGTGGAGAAGAAATGGATGGTTTTAATGGTTATTGCTGTTTTTGTAGCCTCACCACAAATCCTGATTTAAAGGCAATATTTGCAGAAGTGATTTATGAAGCTAGGTGGCACAAAGTGGCAAAGGGGTGCAGGCATCAAAGTCATTTTAGAGTTTTTGACTCTTTCGGTCCTCTGGCTATAAGTGAAAATGTACTTGAGGATCTCAGTTGGGACATCGTGACTCATAATTACAGAAGAGATAAGAATTTTTGGATGTTTAGTTTGTCAGATGCATTTCAAAAAGTGCTGGCTTTAGCAGAATCAGGCCTTTGGCCTGCTGAAACAGAAAAGGATGATGGCCAAATTTGGCAGTGGTTCTTGGAGGCTCATCTGTGCTCCAGACCTGCACACAGGATGAAGTTATCTATGCAAGAAGGCAGTGGCATGCAACAGCAAGTTGCAACCAAGAAGCAGGACAGTGGGAGGCACTGGTCAAAGCTGTGCGTTCACAAGTGAGAAAGCACCTCATCTTTGGTCATTGCAGCTCGTTAGTCCCTTGCTTGCAAGAACAGGAAAGTAATACATAATGAATTAGCTCCTATCATTTTTCTGGGCACGTAGTTACTGAAACCCTCAGGTAGCTTTTTCTGGCTCTGGTGGCTCTAGTGTCAATGCACAAATGCTTTACAAACATGTTTGCACATTCAACGTGGAGCAACAATCCTTGTGGGTTGCACTGTCTTGAATTAGAGTAAGAAGCCTGTGATGTGTCTCTGTGTCTTTCCTCAGCCTTCACTGATGTTCTCCATTGCTTTGTCTCCTTAATGTTTTTCTATGTTTATTATTACCTTTAGAGCTGGGGAGATACTTTGAATTGTGCTTTTTGAGGCTGTTTGCTCACATGCAAAATTCAGTTGTCTTAGACTCCTTTTGTACCTTTCATTATCTAGTCCTGAAATATTACCCTATATTAATTCTCTTCAGCCAGATTTGCTGTCTCTAATGACTTAAAATATGAGTTTAGATGTCGAATTATTATTTTTCTTTATAAATAATACATCTAGAGTCCTTGATATGAGTTATGATTTCTTAGCCTTTAAGCCACAGTCAGTTTGTTTTCAGAGCTTTTATGTTGGCAATTGTGACTTTAAAAATGTGGCATTTTAAAGAATGAAAACTGAGATTTTCACATAATTACTTGCCCTCAGGAATTTCACATTTAAAAGAAACACCAAATGTTGTGAGACTCTAAGGAAAATCATAAGGTTTGGCTGCTCTGGGAATACCCTCAGATTTTTAATTTGGCAGGTTAAGCACTGACAGTCTTCTGAGTGGTGTTATTTCATCCAAGAGGAACGAATTTTAAAAGACTTGCATGGAACTTTTCCCAAGGTGAGCACTGAGACTTGCAAATCAAAGCTCTCACATGGGAAAAGCGTGTCCAGTCAGCAACAGAGAGAAAAACAAAGCCAGGCTGGGAAGCAACTTGTGAATTTTCTCAGAGCTGGCCTGCACAATCTGAATGTTGAGAAGTTGTTCCTTGTGATAATTTTTACTTCTGGGGGCAACTGTCGTTCCATCTCAGTCAATGTCAGAATCCCTTGGGGCATCACTGGAGCACAGCTGTCAGCCTTGTCTACTGCCTGTGCATTTCTTACATAAGAGTGGTCAAGTTCTGCAGTCAGGAGCTGTTTCCTTTGGCGTTGAACAAAAATCAAAGACCACTCATTCTCAGTAGCTCTGTAAAATGGTTTGCTTTTTTTTTCTAGATAACTAGATTCAATCACAAGGCTTCATTAGGGAGGACCTAAATACAGAGGCTGTGTTGATAGCTTCCCCATGGTTATTTTGTGTTTTGTTTTTCATTTGCCTGATGTTGGGTCATTTGTCAGCATCTGCTGCCTTCCTTGCACATGACGTTTCTCATGCTGTTGTGTATTCTCAGAGGTGACTATGGCTGTGCAAAGAGATCAACAGCCTTGGTATGTTTGAAATGAACATTTAACGTGTGTCTAAACTGCTGTGGTTTAAGCGAGTATCTCTTCAATACCTATGGGAGATCTATGTGCTTTGGGATTTGTCCAGGACTTCTGTCCCATCCACAAAATGACCTTTGGGCTGCAGAGCATGGCCCACAGTGGCACTGATCTCATGTCTGGGCCTTTGGAAATTCATAATGGGAGCTTCATTTTTGTATGAGCCATATGTTTGTTCATTCATTCAAAGCTTAAGCAGCTTTTATGAAACTCCTATTTTTAATCCTTAAAGCAATCCTTTCTCTCTTATGAAAGATGATATATAGAAAATAAATCTTAGGGTTTAATGTTCCTGATCATTAACTCTACTGCCTGAAGTGTTGAACCATGCTGTGCACCAGCCCGTTGGGTCATTTTTAAAGACACAGAAGCATAAAACTTTCCCTGAGGTTTCTTTCTTTTTTATAAATTTTCTTTCTTTTTCCTCATGAGGAGGCTGCAGATATTTTTCTATGGCCTGGTAGGCTACAGGGTTTTGGTATGAATAGGTGGGAAGGGTGCACGAGTGTTTTTTTGCTGTTTCTTTTTGTAGTATTTGCTGGTGTTAAGAGTGCAAGTGTCAAAGACCAGAGGTGAGTTAGAGAGGGCAGAACCTGTGGCTGGCCTGAAGTTTCATACTCACCAACTCTTCTGGGGATGATGCAAAGTCATCTACCCACCTAGACTGATCCAAAAGCTGGCAGTTGAAATGCTCACCGGTCTGTTGTCCTCTACCAGCCACGCTCAAACTTTGGGCATGGCAGAGACACTTTGTCACCATCCTTCCCAAATGAGATGTGGAGCTGGGTAAAAGTGCCTTTGTGTTCTTTGTGTGCCTCATCATTAGCCCATCTTTCGAGAGGAATGAGCTTCTGCTGCTGCAGATCCATTGTGCTCTAAGTCCTTGTTGCTTAGCTGGCAGAATAGAACATTATGAACATGTAAGAGAGAGGGGAAAGACTTAGATTTTTCTGGTTTAGATTTTGGCTGGATTATATCAGCCAGTAGCTCAGCCTGTAGCAGATGTACAAGACAAGTCCTCTTTATTTGTTTTTGGGTTTGGTGGTTGTTTTATTTGGTAGCTGAGCTTCAAACTTTGTTTGACCAAAGGCAGAAAAACATCTAGATGCTTGGGTACACCTTCAAGTTTTTATCTGAGTCTTTCTTTTTTGTTTCCTTATCAAAATGATTTTGCAGTGGCTTAGTTACAGGATATAAATAAGTATTCCTGCAATGGGAAAATACTGAATATTAAAAAGCTCTTGAATGTAGCAGAGAAATGCATAACAGGAACTAATAGCTGAAAGATGAAGCCAGATGAGTCTATGGCAGAAAGGCAATGAATGTTTTAAATGATTGTTGAGAGGAAGGAGGTAAAGAATACAATGGGGTTACCATCTCTCAGTACCTTGAGGTCATGGTCGAACACCTTTCTGAAGGATATTTTTCAGGAAGTTATGTGCTGCTGAGCTCAGTATAAAGATAACCAGGCAAAAAGTAATGGTCTATGTCGGAAGAGAGTTGTCACCAGTTACCCAGTGGGGCCTCCTGGCCTCAGCTGTTGTGAATTGAAGCAGTTGAGGGCTTGATACACAGTGGTGCGAAAGGCATTTTCTTGTAATATTTCCAGGACTTCTGTATGGGCTGAAAATAAAGGTTATAAGGTAGCTCTGAAGAGAGGTGAAGTTTTATCTTTAAAAAAACAAGGAGGTGTGTGTGGTGTGGATGGAATTTTCATTAGCTGCTGCTGCTTTTTTAGCTTTAATTCCTTACTCGGGTTTTTGGGGGTACAGTGTGGCAGGAGAAGAGGAATACTTCACTATTCTTTAAGTTACGCATATCTTTCATTCCACTGACAAATTAACCCCCTTGTTTAGTGTTTAAAATTATATACTGGAGCTAAGGCTAATCTGGTGCCAGGACTGGTGGTATCATCAGAGTTAGAGATGAAGCCTTTTGTAGGCTGGTAGAGGATCTCTTGCCACTTTTGGTCCAAGCATGCCACTTCCAAAGTGTTTTGCATATAGTTTTGAAGTGGAATATTGAAGTCAGTCCCTCTTTTCTGAGAACTATCACATTGAACTCCTGTTTGTTTGGTTTTGTTTGGTTTTGATTTTGGTTTTTTTTTTTCACTGAGATGTTCCCTTGAGGATCTTCCCTGTCAAACTATCAAATCTCTGCAGAGATGTTGGGTTTCCTTGCTCTGGGAATCTCTTCTGCCAATTCTTGGGACACGTGGATCTGAAAGTTGTCAGAAAGGACAGTGATATGTGTTAGTGAAAAATGCTTCTGACAGAGCATCAGGTGTTGCTCAGTATCATCTGCCCCGTGGAAGCCAAGAAAAGCTTGATGCCTGCTGAAAAGGATGAGATAATAGTTACTGGTGGAGTCCAGTGCCATCCTCCTATCCCAGGCATCTCTGCAGGTACTACTCCCTCTTACAGCCTTGCAGAGCAGGTGTTACTTGAGGTGGATATATGAATATATGCTGGGATAGAGTGACTGAGACTGAAGGCAGAAGATGGAAAGGACTAGTTTCCATATAGGTTTATCCAGTTTTCTTCTTTTTTTATCATTCAATTATGTGTGGTTACTGATTAGCTAAGTCAACCTTTGATCTTATCTGCTGTGTATTTACCTGCTACATCTATGTAAGATTTTTTGTTGATGAATTGTTAGCACAGCAGCAGTGAAATTCTTCATCTTTTAGGAGCAAATAGTCTTTTTTTTTTTTTTTGTTCCCTGTGGGTGGTATTGGCTGTCTGGCACACCATACCTCATTGCTCCTTGTTAGGCCTGTGTTTTAGTGGATTTTGTCTTATGAGACTTGGCACTGAGATACTGCAGTGATGGAATTAGTACAAGTCCTTCAGGCAGGTACAGTGGTTCATCTGGAAAATGGTGATACTGAAACAAAGTGAGAAATTTTGTCTCTGACCAATGAAATTTTGAGAAGCTTGGAACCATATGCCAACACATCTCTTGTGGAGGTGCATGCACAGGGTCTGGTCTCCTGCTGTCTCTGCACTGCACGTGACTGCTGCAGGACTCGTGCGATGGAGAGCCACCTTCCTACTGCTTATTTATACACACAACAATGCAACTCAGCTTCTGAGCGAGGTATTTATACCAGTGGGATCCTAGTGCTGTATAAATAATTGCAGTATTGTAGGCATTGCCTGCTGACTGTATGGCATAACCACACTATTTATATGAATCTGACAATATAACTATAGCCGTAGAAGACGATTTAAATACAGCTGGTGAAGTAAGTATACCCTTAGGAAGGTATAACTAACTACACAGATAATAGTATCTGGTAACTGTACCCACAGGAGAGCATAAACATACAAATAATAGCCACAATGTAAGTATAATACGGAAGTCACGGGGTCTCAATATTGATATAATAGCAGTAGGGTAACTTTACTCAGAGGAGAGGAATATAACTGTCTGAATAACAGCCACAGCCTAACTGCAGTGATGGGAGGGGGTAACAGAGAGAGTTATAGCTGTGATACACAACTGTCCCAGCAAAAGGTCATCTGCATTTGGCCAGAGCAGCATTTGAATTTGAAACTTCAAGGAACTGGGACTTGAAAGATGGGCAATTAACTGCAGAGAGGGTTTGTTCCTAGGAAGCAGAGAGCTGAGGAGAGGGTAGTTGTGTTTTAGCATGGGATGGATGAAGGAGTGCAGTGGACTGAACAAGTTGCTGTTTTGCTGGACACTTCCCTAGGGCTTCAATAAAAGAACATAGTTTTAAAGAGAAATGCAGACATCCTCTAAGAGAAATGTCCCCCATGTCCAATGTTTGAAATGCTGATGGGCCCTTCCAGCTGCAGAGCAGCAAAATTGTGCTGAGTATGGAGTTAGTAACTTCTGTCAGAAAGGAGGGGATAGGAGAGGAGAGAGACTCAAAAGCAGAACTTTGTGCAGTGACAAACAGCAAACATAAAGGGAAACTGTCAAAAGTAATGTCTAAACTTCATCTCTTTAATTTTTTCAAGTTGGTCCAATTGACTCTCTAAATATAGATGGCTTCATTGTTTTATTCCTGTGCCTCCTATAACTAAAAAGAGAAACTAAAATCATTGCTAATTACCTTTTTTTTTTTTTTTTTGGTACAGCTCTATAGCAACAAAGACATCTGACAAGACAACAGAAGGAATCTTCTTTCTTGCTGGCTGCCATGTTAGACTGTGCCTGGTGCTGTGTTCTCTGAGCTATGTTCAAATAGAATTTGGCTTGAGTAAAATAATGTGACTGCTGCCTCCCCTAGACCTTCACGTGGGCTTTATGTCTTTTGTAAGATGTACGTTTGAAAGTGGAAGGGGAACAACTTGGTTTTAAAATAGAATTCATTTAAAACTTCACGCAGTGCTGGTCAGTGCATTCTTTAAGGCAGGAAAGTGGCTTTGGGAGTGTTTTGGGTTTTTTTTTTGGAGTTAATTTTTTCATTAATTGTTTGGAAAATTGAATACCTGAGTTATGCTGAGAATGGGCTCTGAAACACCAATAATTCCAGGGCACGGTGTTTCTGAGGTTGATAGATCACTGGACTTATTTCTGAGAAGTTGCTCTGATCAGTTCTGATTTTTAGAAACAGCAAAATAAATGCCTTGATATGTCTCTGGAAAATACATCATTATTAGATTGAGTTTTCCATTATCCTTGGTGCAATGGCAGCTGTCTGAAGGCTAAGACAGCTCTGTAGGAACTGCTGCCTGAAACAGACTGATGGTTTTCCAAGGAAGTATTATCTCTTATGAATGGCTCATTGGAAATATGAGAGTAATCTCTGTTAGAGAGGTGAGCTGAATTGTCTGGTCACTTTACCTTCATGTGCCAAGACTATCCTTTAATCTGCAAGCAAGATGATTAGTAAACCCTTGAGGGTTGTTATGAAATACCTACAGGATGTAGGGATACAGGCGCAAAGGACAAAGACCAAATGAGATAAAAGAGATTTTCTGTTTGAATCTTCCCACTTAGAGGAAGAAGGATGGGCACTATTCCCTGAAGAGAAAGCTTCTTTGGGAAGGTGTCTCATTAGCAATGCATATTCTTCTTTTTAAATTTCAACCTAGGAACTTTTCCTGATTTGAAGTGACTGGAAAGCAGTGGGGCAGCATGCTGGTGGGTTGGGCACAGGTAGCAAGCAGCCCTACAGGTAGAAGGAAGGGCTGCCAAGAAGGAGAGGAGGGAGGAAAGTGACGCTGAGCACAGAGAGATGTCAGCTTCATTATTCACCAATTTCCTTCAGGCCAGCTGAAAGACTCCTGTTCTGCTCTGCTGCGTTCAGAAATCACTGTGGCGAGTGCTCTGCACAGTCTCCCAGCAAATTTAACAACGCCAATGGATAGATTTGCCAGATGGTATCAGACATGAGTAGCAGTGTCTGACAGGCCTACATAATCACAGTTTATACTGGTTGAAACCAAGGTTTCTGGAATGACACAAAGTACTTAAATGTTTGTTGCACAATCTGGTAAGGTCTAGTCCTAATTAGAATCCTAAACAGGTCAGTAGCTGTAGAAATGAGGCAGACTGGAAGATATGTCTGTTACAGAGCTAACAAAGAGACTTTTAAGGATTCCTTTCCCTCAATGAGTGATGTGGGCATCTTAATCTCATTCTCAGTTTTGGCCCTTCCTCCAGAAGGTACCGATCTAGCTCTTGCATTGTTAAAAAGAACAATTATGGATGACTTGTTTAAAAAAAGCTTAATTATTCCAAATCTCTGCAAGAATAGCAAATTAATAAACCAAATCAAAGCCAAACTACTGATAGACATAATTGCCAACCTGTTGGAGTTGGCAGTGTAGGCAGTGTTCAAACTACTTAGTTTCTGTTGTTCATTTAAGCAACTTGAGTGCCTTGTCCCTCTGGAATTGTTCTCAAGTTAGTGGAAAGGGAATATGATCCTTTGGAGAGTGATTTAAGACATGTCAGCAAATGCTTAATTATGATGTTTTGAACCCTCTGCCACTTTGATTGTTTCTCCTTTGGTGATTGGTCAAAGCATGGGAGAACTGGCCTGTGATGAACAAAGAAGAACTCAAGCTGTAGAAAGTGTGAAGCCAAAAAGGGAACAAGTGATGGACAGGAGCATCTTTTAGCAATTTAGCTTATATAATCAAACCTTGGTAAATCCAGGAATCTCTTTTTTGTTACAGACCAAATGCATCCTGTTTGCTAATGAACCCCCTGGTGTCACTGCATCACTGATGGTGCACAACTGATGGCATTGGCAATGGCATTCATCATGGCTTGTGTGAGGATAAGTGTCTTCCCCTGCAGGTCCCAGGTTCCTGCCAAATGATAGTTTCTTGGCAACTTATCTGACAATCTCAGCTCAGTTCTAAATAGACTGAGACAGTCACTAGCGCTCTTATCAACAGCCCTAGCAGCACTGTTCTGTGGAGTGTAAACTCCCTTCTTTCACCTAGATAAGGCTCTTCCAGGGCAGGTAGAGCAGAGAGGCAAGCTGGTGCCATACTGCTGAGGAAATGCTGGCACTGCTGTAATCAGGAGACAAACTTCTCAGGCCTTCCTTAAATGTACGTAAAACATTAATAAAACAAGTTGCTTGTCTTTCACAGGTTGTAGCCCTAATGAGGTGAGTGCTTCTCTGTTTTTGCAGCGTGGAAATAGTGAAATGCATTCATGTGCTCTGATAGTACTTCCCATCTGAAGAAATTGATGTGTTCAATTGCCCAGCAGTCTGCTGCTGCTACAGATGCCCATTAGCCTCGTTCACTGTGGCAGGGCTGTGCATGTGCTTCATATCCCTCTTTAGGGGCTGATACAGTCCTGAAACAGAAAGGAACAACGTGATTCCTTAATCCTCTACTGAGCGATTCAGCAAATCTCCAACACTTTTGAGACTAACTGAACTTTAACATTTAACATAAGAGAAAGGGAGTTCTGACAATGTGCTTGCTTTCTCTATTAGTTCATTTCTATGCCTATTATAAAAGTGAGTGGAAGCATGACCTGTGGCTCCAAGCCTTTTGCCATTCTAATATTATTTGTTTATCTCCCCATAGCAGCTGCCCCTGCAGACTTGCTGGGTTTGGTTTATTGTATTTTGTTTGGATCCAACTGATAAGATCTGTTGCAACTTGTTGTCTTTATTACACTTATTTTTAGTGATTAAGGAGTTCAATATGTTTCTGTCTAGCTAATGAGCAGAAATGGTGCGTTGAATGTTCCGGTCCCAAAACTCCACCAGACAACACTTTTTTTCCACAGCAGTCAGCTGCTTTTGTGTTAGTCTGACTTTCAAAGAAGTGCAATAACAATTTAATGGTAATGGTAAAACAATTGTCCTTCATTAAATGCAGTCATCTTTTCCTTTAGAATGTCAGCATTGCAATTTTTATGTGAATCTGAGTACTGTTTCATAACCACACCCTTAAGGCCATTTCAGAATATCCCTCCTCAACTCATACATGTTTTCTGATGGTAACGGGCCAAGTTCTACAAATAAAAAGAGGTGGTAAACTTGCAGAATTCCTTTCCAAAGGATATTGTAAATGCAGGAGGTTTGTATAGACCACCACAGGCCTCTGCTCCACACACCTAGAAGTGGTGCCTTGGTAGAGAGTTGTGCTGATCAAGATCAGGCTCAGAAGAACCCAGACCAGGAAATATTTGAAGCCTGGGAGACTGCTTAGAGCTGTCATGTATGTCTGTCCTGTTCTTGTTCTTCATTGGATATCTTGTGTCCATTGCTGAAGACAACCTGTCAATGTAGATGGAGCCTTGGTCTGAGTCAGTGTGGCTGACGCTGCATCGTTAGCTACTGTGAGAGAAGCATGAGTTGGCTTTTTTAATTAGTGACTGAGTTTAGGATTTCTTAATTTTTTTAAAAACCGTGTATCTATATTTCTTTTTTTCCTTTTGTCACTGAAGACAATGACCTTCTCCACATCAGCTGGCCTCCTGGCACTGGTTACAGCCACACTTGCCTTTCGCTGGTGGTGAGAGGCAATGTTAAAGTTTGATTAGTCTCAAAAGTGTTGGAGATCTGCTGAATCACTCAGTGGAGGATTAAAGGTAGTGTAAAGCTGTTGTCTGGATGTCAAGTCCTCCTTATTTGGTGGCTGTTCTTAGCAGAGAAGGGGAAAAAAAAGGAGAATTTGTGTCAGTTGACAGCAGTTTTCATCAATGCCTTAGAAAAACCTATGCTAAGCCTGAAAAAAAAGCAGATGTGTTTTGACCCATATGAATTCTGTTCATCCAGTATTGTCTTTCTTTTCTGTAACCAAGTTCTCTTTATGTTTACCATCTAGCCTAAATACAGTGCTTGCTTAGCATAGCAACCTCTTTTTAACTGAGGTCTTTCTAGCTCTAATACCCCTGCATTCTTTTCACTGAAAATGCTGTTGCTATACAAAATTGCTCTCAAAATTATCCTGTGACCCAGAGATGATGCTTCGTGAAGGCAAACTGAAATGCTAAGGATGTGTCTATACAAGGATGGGAAATCTCTATCATAGATCTGTGATCTTCTAACATATGAACATAGTTGAATACCATAATCACTGTTTTAAGGTGTTTGTTGCTGAATTGATGCCTGTTTCAACAGGACACAGTTAACAGGAGAAGGTTCTCACAGTAATATGGATGTTATATGGTTTGGGAGAAATGACACTGTGGTCTCCATTTGTTCCCTTGTGGACAAATCCATATGCAATAACTGGATATACTGATAGGAGAGGCAAAAGAGTGAGAACAGGAGTTTGGTGCTAGAGACCAATGTTGTTTATGGCAGGTGAGGTGCCAAGCGTTTGTCTTGCTGCTGTCTTCACCATGTATGCCATAGGGTAACATTTATCTCTCCATACTGCCAGCCCAGTAGAGTTCTTCCATGCCAAGTGAGAAAGACTGAAAGCCAGGAGAGATGTCTTGCCTGGGTCCCTCTGGAGAAGGAGCTCCCTAGTAATGAAGGTAACTATTGTCACTTGTTACCTCAGTGGATCTCTGTGAAACCAAAGCCCTTGTCCTTCCCTCACTAGTGCTCAATGACTTTCATGCTGAGCTTTGTCCCTGCCTGAAGCCAAGGTGTATTTTGCTGCATGCAATTGATGCAGTGTTTCTGAGCTGCTGGGAAACAGTTCTCCAACCCAGTTTTCCTTCTAATGTTCATTTCTGCATGATGATAAAAAGTTTTTTTTGAGGATTCCCTTGAGGAGCAATTTAGAGTTCAGTTTTGATTGAATTAGTTGGATGTATGTAAATAGAATCACGCATTTAACAGAAACCAAGATGAAAGACACTTTCAGGAGGGCTCAGGGCAGATGTCGTCAGTTAGCCTGCAGCAAGCACCTCAGAGCAAATCCTGCTCTTTTCCCTTTTATGATGGTTTATTCCCTTTGCCTTCACATCTCACTCACTGGTGAATTCTGTTGTTGTGGGAGGCATCTTTGTTTTGGGCACTTGTGCCTTGGATCTACCTTAGGTCTTTGACTGGCCTCTTTAATGTAGTAATGGGCCATAGAAAAAAATGCTGTTGTGCTGTTCCCAAAGCCCTGGTGTTTGTGAAAAACTGGAGATGTCAATATGGATGGCACAATTTGTTTGGTGTAAGCAGGGAAGGAGGTGAAGATTAAGGCAAACTGCTTTAATTAGCTGCCTCTGTGCTGGGTGATGTGCACCCTGTGCATCAGCAGCCCAAAGATGGGAACATGGGGGATGCCTTGTTACCTCCCTGCTGCGAGCATGTGGCTGATGAGGAACAGCTGCCTGTGAAGCTGGTGGCACAGGCAGGGCACAGAGTGCCCAGGCAGCAAATGCAGTGAATGGAGCAGGGCCTATGAGTACGGCTGAGACTGTAAAGGGCTGTGTGGTCCTGCACCTCCATTGTGCAAATCTGGAGCATAGGGACTGGCAGACCATTTCCACCTCAGTGCAGTAAGCCTAGAGCACCAGGCTCTGTGCTGGACATCTCCAGTGAATCACTGAGGAAGGTGTCTTCCAAGGGCTCACTTCTACTCCTCATACCAACAGCCTTAATTTCAGCCTTCTTGACTGGCGTTTTTGCTTCAGTGGGGCACCTCATGAGGTCATAACATGCCTACATCACTGCTTTAGCACCTAAGCACGCTTATTAATCTTCCTGTGGGAAGCCATGACTTCTGCAAGAAGTACCTGCTGAGTCTTAGCTGGGAGAGGTTTATGACTGCAAACAGGCAGTGCTTGCTATTAATGTGGCAATGTTGGGATCTACCTGCCCAACTGAAAACACTGGGAAGGCCCTGAGACACAATGCAGGGGACAACACTTGTACTTTCCTAGGTAACATGGAGGGGATCAGCTTGCTGCCTTTGCACCACAGATCTGTAAGGGACTTTAATTTCTGTTTCCTTGACGTTGCAATGCTTGGTGCTAGATGCTGGAAAAGGTAGGCTTTCCGTGGCCAAGAGGACTAGGCACTTAAAAGCAGATGTATATAATCAGCTATGGGATCAATTATTTCATTTCAACCAGTTCATAGAAGCAATAGTGTTTCCAGTAACAGCCAGGCTTTTTGAGCCTTATATGCAGAATAATCTCTAGTGCTGCACTCACTTGTGTCCATACTATATAGCCAGGGCCTTATCCAGTTCACATGAGGTTATACACCTTCTCTGGCATGTCTGTATGGCACATGGTGCTATGCAACCAAATATCTTACATTACTTTTAAAAGCAAGGTAAATAAGAAGCTGTTCATCTCCCTCCTACTCCTAAACCTGCCCGTCTCCCTGAATTTAGACTCTTCTGAGTTATTTAGCTAAAGGCTAAATCACATCGTCATACATATTCACTGGAAACAAAGTAAGTCTCAGCAAATTCCTGAGCAGATGTCAAATGTCATTTGATGGGAAGTGCTTAATTACTTCTCCCAAGCCTACTTTTTCCCCCTCCCCTCCTTGTGTTTTTTGAAAATTCTTCTCTTGCAGTATGAAATGTCTTCTGTTCCTACTCTTAGTTTAGATCTCTAAGCTGGGGCTGCTTCTTCCCTGCAAGAAGCTGGGAAACTTGGATGAAGGAGCTTGGAAGAATAGGATCATTTCATCATAGTCTTTGCAACTTATTTTTATTCTCAGTTTCATGGTCAACTTTCTTCATCACTTTGGGGTTTTGAGGTTTTCTTTCTGGCCCTCGGCTTTACTTTGCAGTAGATTTTTGCACCATATCTCTTTGGCTGTGTTTTTATCACTTACTGTATTCTATGAGAGGGAATTGCAGGGTGCATGGTGGTGATGTGATAAAATCTGGGAGTAGAGCTGCTCAGGACTAACTCTGATCCTGGGTGAACTTAGTGGTCCAAGTGAGATGGTGGGAACTTAAAATGCTTAAAAACTTTGACACAGAAACTAGGTATTGTGCATGTGAAATTCAGGTGAGTTCACTGTACTAAAGCTGATCAGGGCACAGTCTTGAAGCTTGCATTCCACAGGCAAGGTGAGTGCACTGTCCATGAGGCAATTCTGGGGGGACCTCTTTTGTTTTCTCTATGTGAGCTTTTCCTGTTGGTTTAATGATGAAGTCAGAATGATTTTTGTCCTTAGGTAGGAAAAATTGTTTATGAAACCACAGTTACTCTTGCAGGATAGAAAATCTGCCTCTACAAAAGCTCAGCAGTGAGGATTTGAAAACACAGCCTTGATTAGAATACATGGTCTTAGGCAGTGTATACATACAGGAGCTGTGTTTTAGTTACTGCAGAGCTTTATGTGCAGAGAGGTTGAATGCTGCATCACAAACAGAAGCTTTGCTTATCCCAAATAGTGGAAAGAAAGGAAAAGACAGCTACATAAACCAAGAGGCCTTTTGGGAACACAAACAGTCCTGGGGATGATGAAAATACCTCAAGCCAATCCTGTCCCTACGAGCAGGGAAACTGCTGTGACTGTGACGCAGGTTCAGTGCTCTGCAACCACAGCTTTGGGCTTGAGCCAGCGGGAGCAGAGACCATCCCGCAACACAAGCAATGTGGTTGTAGTTTCTTCCTCATGCACACAAGAGGGAAAGAATGAGTTCAGAAGTCTCCTAGAGGAAATTAAGGTTACTGTCCTTTTAAGCTGCTGCCCTGTTTTCAGGTCTTTCACCCTTTCCTGTTCTTGTCCCAGCCGACACTGAGCACTGCAGTTGCTGCAGAGCAAAACCAAGGATGTATAGTGTGTGCAAGGAGCCTGTTTGATACAGAAGTGAAATGTATGCATTGGATTTTTTTTTCATATTAAAAATCCTTTCTGTGATAAAGTGAGTTTCCTTTGCTTGGCTTTCCCTGCTTTCTAATCTATCTGTGTGTCTTCCCCTAATATTTTCATTTCTTGAGCCTCCCCTGCCTCTCTGGGCCAGCCTAGCAGCACTAGAGCTGTTCCTCACAGAGGATCTCCCAGCACACAGGGAGCCATGATCTGGGAGGAGGGGAAGGGGTAGCAGCATGTGAAGTTACTGTAGTTATGTTTCCACAGAGGCAAGAAACTAGAAAGCATATTGTATATTCGAAGGACTGGAGGGATTCTCCTTTGCTGTATGGCTGAGCACAAGCAGCCTGTTGCATGAAATTATCATAAAGTGAACCTAAAATAAGCAAATGAACTTGTATTTACTCTCTTTTTAAAGGGTAGTTCCTTACTGCTCCACTTTCTTAAGGTTCTCTCCTGCACCTGAGGATCCTTTGCCATCTTCAAGCAGTCCTTGCCCACATAGCTGTTGAGACTCATGTCGAGGCTCAGATGTCCTCCCTCACCCAGCTCTGGTGATTGGAGCATCTTCAGCCCTATCCAGAAAAAAAACCCAGAGCAATTCACTTTGATGTGCAAAGTCTGAATTAATGAAATGACTGAATTAATGTTTTTGTGCCTCTTGGGGAAGAGAGTAAGGGGAATGTGTTGGCCTATATTTCAGCAGAGGAAAAGACTTGTTTAGTTGCATGTCCAGAGCCAAGATTTCTTCAAAAGTATGATCTCTGTGTTGCTCAAGTGCAGATCTCTGAACCTGCTCTGTTCCCCATGGAGCAGTCAGGTTTTTTGCTAACCTATAAGATGCTGGCCAGAACAAGGATGAAGTCAAACTTTCTTTTATTTATTTCTTTCCTTGAATGTCAAAACAGGATTTGAAAGCATCTCCTCTGGTCACTTGTGGCTGTGTGCAGTTGAGACCCTGTTGGAGAGGTGAAACCCCCTCAATGTGAGGAAGATCATAAGGTTCAATTCTTTAGTAGTTGTGATGCACTTGGGTGCTGTGGTGACAACTGCCATAGAGAAGACGTGGCCACAGGGAGCAGGGCATCCTGGATTTAGAACAGACTTTGATTGGGGTGAGGTGAGTCGAGTGCTGAGAAACCTGTGGCTCTGTGGTTCCATCAGTATATGATGAGGTTGCCTGTTTGGTTATCACCATTAAACCACTGAAGAGACAGAAGAGAACCTCAGTTAAAAATAGTACATATCCTATAATTAAAAACATGCACCTTCATATTTATGCCCTTGGAGGCTGAATTAGTGTAATAAAAATACTCTTAAGCCTGCACTTCATAAGGCCTTCATCATGCAGTTTATAGTTTTAATATTCTTGCAGTCTGTTCTGTTTTTTTTTAATGTGGATTTTATGTGCAATCTGTCTGGAGTGATCAGGGATGGAGCACAGGCCATGACTGTATTTGCAGATGGCTTTCTGATCACACCAAAGCAGTAGCTGGCAGCCCTAGAGCTGGTTGGGGCCTGTCTGCCAGCAGATCAGGTTCCCGTGTCTAGGCACGATGGTGCCTTCCTAAGCTGTGATCCAAGCCTACTCCACACAAGGTGTGCTTTACCAGCAAGTTGAGCGTATCAGTTGTTCACCTGAATCTAAGCTGAACTCTCACTTCACTGGAGAGAGCAGAATACTTTACTGTCCTAATTAATCATTAATTAGGGGAGCAAGGTTTCAATGTGCAGTGTTTGGTGTGTTGCAAGAGCTGCTCAGCGCCTTACAGGATGAGCCCCAACTTGTTTGCTCAACTCTAGCACTGAGCAAAGTGCAAATGGGGAATTTCATAATATTTTCTTTGTTGTTTTTTTTGAGAAATGAGTCATCTTTTGCCTTCCCCACACAAAATAGCTTTAAGAGAAAGCACACTTTTCAGCAATATCAGTGATTCTATGATTATTTTTCTGTGATGCTTTCTCACAGGAAAAACAGCATTGCTGGGGTTCCTGCTCATTGTTTCAGCAGGATATTTTTAAACTATTCTATTCTATGCAAGGTATTCCTGGGAACTGATCCAGAATCAAAGGTAAAGGAACAGAGCAGCATTGAGAGGGGTGAAACAGTAAGTTGTTTTGTCCATTTGCAAAATTTCCTAGATTCTTCCTGGTCCCTTATATTAGCTTTACTTGTTTGGATAGAAACCCATTGACATAACAATCGCATCTTCTAAGGTGACTTCTCCCAGGTTTTGAGTACTGTGGTCCCCAAACTCAGGGGTGACACTCTGGATGTTCACTCTTGCTGCTTGCAATCTGTTATGCTGCTATAGGAGGCTGTAAATGGTTTGTTTGCCTTTTTCTTTTTTTTTTCTACACAGCTCCTGTAAATCTTCCCTCCCCTGCTCAGGGTGTGATTTATGAATCATCAGAGGGTTGGTGAAAATCACCCTGAGAGGGATGGGAAATACCAATTTGCAGGTCAAACAGCCAGTATGTCATTTAACAGAGCAGGAAGAAGAGAAACACTCCTTGAAATTACAGCTCTGTTTCTCTTAACAGCCATCCCCCACTCTTCATGATGTAGCAATGCTGTTGATTACAATGCTCTGCTCTGGTCTGAGTCCACTGATTGTGTGCTTGCAGAGGTCTGGGCTACCAAAGGGAGGAGCAGAGGCTACATTGCCACCCTTTGTGCAGACCCTTTCCCTCTAGGTTCAGCATGAAAACGGGCTTGGCGAATCTTTGACCATTGGTACTTTTCTTCCTCCATGGGTCAGATGCTGGCAGTCCTAAAAACCCTTTTCCAATAGCCCATAGACCTGGCAAACCTGCATGTGGAGGATGCCTTTGTTTTCCCACATGCAGCCTGGTCAGGTCTTGGACAAAGGTTAATGGAGTGAGAGGAGTCAATGAATCACCTGAGAGGTGAAAAGGTCACAGAAGAGGTCAAAAGGCCAAAGGCCACACAAAAAAGACAAAAGGTCACCTGGTTAAAGGTCATAAGAAGTCAAAGATAGTCTGAAAGGTCAAAGATCACACAAAAGGCCATTCAAGATATCAAAGGTCACACAAAAGATCAAAGACCACTAGAAAGGTAAAAAAAGGTTACCCAAAAGGTCACATAAAAGGTCAAAAGTAATCCAAACGCTCAAAAGGTTAAAGGTCACCCAAAGGGTCTCTTCCAGCTGAAACAATTCTTTGATTCTATGCATGAATGCTGTGCATGCTCTGAGATCTCTTTGGAGCCTGTATCTGTGTTGCTGTGGCTGCTGGCAGTGCCAGGTTTCATCCTTTTACACTGCTGGGGATGAGGAAGGAGATGAGAATCTCTTTGAAGTGTTTTGCTCTCAAGTTGCACTAGTCAGAGCTGTGCAAGTGTCACCTCTGGTATCAGTAAATGGCCTGGGGAAATGACAGTGAGAGAGAGAGCTGGGAGCTCCCACCAGTGATTCAGTGGCAGTGCAGAAACAGGCAACAGAGCTGCAAGAGATATGTGTGCCCTGGGTGCTTCTCTGCTTCTGTGACCCATGGAAGTGATAGAGAAATCTGGGATGGGGGAAAAGGGTTGCATATTCCTCAATGGAAAATTAGATCTTCCCCTAGCAATTGTCTGAAGCATGGCATCTGGTGTTTTGGACAAGCTGAGTAGTTGTCCTTCCCCAAATAGTGCAGGCAGTGAGGGTTGCTTCACTGGAGTGTACCAAACACCAGCAAGGCAAAAGAGCCAGCTCCAACAGGGTTTTTTTTGTTGTTTGGTTTTATTTTGTTTTTAATAATAATAATAAAAAAAACTTTTAAAAAGAGAGACAAAAATAGTTGGTCAGTCCAACACGCTTGATGCCTCATCTCTTGTGCTGACTAACAGTCTGTGCTTTACAGGAGAAACAGACAGCCTGCTGATGTACCCACTCGTGTGGATGTTACATCATGTGTCTGAGCAGTCATTTGCTTCTAGTCTGGAGCTTTTTCTCCTGCACAGGTGCAGGAGGAACCTTTGAATTGAGGAGAGTCTCCTGTGCCATCTTTACTTAGGGTGGGGAGGCAAATGCCGGCATTTCCACATATGCTGTGACTTCAGATTGGGGTAGCCCCATTGTGGTGACTGAGAACTGTGTTGGTTTGCAGTACCAGCCTGCGGTGATGCTTTTGGAATTTGTTGTTTGATTGCAGCCCTTCTGGAAAGCCCAGCTGTTACCCTACTCTTGTTATACTTCAAGAAAAAAATGAAAAAAAGAGAAAAAGGTGAAAGTGCCTTTCGTTGTGTGGGGTTTTTAATCTATTCAGCCCCGAGGAAACCTGTCTGCTCTCACCCTCTCTTGGGTACATAGCTATTTACCTGTTGTTTGAAGGAGAGTAGCACTTTTATGCTTCATGTATTTGAAGTTAAATAAATAACACCTTTACTCCTTTTGTTTGGTCTTTAGACTCTTCATACCAAAGAAAATGAGAAGCCAAGTCGAATCAGGGAAGGGCTACCTAGCAAGCAATTTGTCCATGAAGTGCATTTGTTTTTAATTGCCTCATTAAGTCAAGTTATGATGGATTATATGACCTTACCCAATGCAATCTGACATAATGGGATACTGTCAGAAGTTGTGGAATAACAGAGTGATATTCACTTGAGTGGGGTTTTCTTGTGTTTATAGCCGTGTCGATCACTCGCCGTGGTTATATGCATTAAGAATGCCTTGGCATGAGAAAAGGCAAGGTCATTAATGCTTTTTGTCATGATTACTTGATGGGGGTGTTGTTCCACCAGGAATTAATGGCTTGCTGGTAGCACAGGAAAGGCGTGGGACTGTCATGCTGTGGTGCTGGGGCTATTAGGCTCACAGATTTCTGATGGCGCCTTCCAGGGCTCTGTCCATCAGCTGCTATCAGGGATCACAGCTGGTACCAGCACAGCCATTCCCTGCAACTCACAGATTAGTTTTCAGCTGAGAATAATTGAGATATTTTGAATTCTTTGACTGATGTTTAATAAACATGTTTTGAATAGGCTCCTCTATGCTGCACATCTATTTCACAGGGGTAAAGCAAACAGAGGTATCATGTCCAAGGCAAAGCGAGCTTACCTGGCAGCTGGGGCTGACTTTACTACTCCAGCCACGAGGATTGGTGGCTTGTGTAATGGAGAGATGAGAGAATATCCTCCTCTTTTTTTTTTTCTGTAATAAATGAGTTTTGTATGTCTCAAACTGTTTAAATAACTTTTGTTCACCCAGGAGCTCAAATTATTTCCCTCCCTCAAAAAAGGGAAGAAAAAACTTCCACTCTCAGGTAAATCATCACACTGCATTTGTTTTCCAACCCTGTAAAAAAGAAAATAGAAACTTTCAATACAATTCCTTTTGACTTTTTCATTTCTTCCTTAGAATCTTCCAGTTGTTAAATTAATTTTTTGATTCAATCCAAACTTATGACTATTTCTTTTGTCCTTCTTCACTTATCTTCCTCTCCTCCCCATGCTTTTCCAGAGTTGTTTCCAGTGGATGAAGTTTTTGGAAGCAGTGTTTCCATACTGGGTTCGACTCAGCATATTTTTTCTTAAATAATATAATACTGATATTCTTTACATCATGAGTGGTTCTCTTTAATTATCAAGAGCTGGACTGTTGACTCAGATGAAGCCCCACTATGCTCTTGCAAGCATTGATTAGGATGACAGGTTTTGACAGCTGAGTCAGCCAGAAACCTTGAAATATGTCATTTGGGGCTGTTTGTTGGTGATAATGAGCCTCAACTGCCACAGGCTTTATTCTTTTTTCAAAAGTGTAGAGCTCTCTCCTTCATCAGGACAAGGGCATTCTCAGGAGTCTCTTGAAACGGATGCAGCACACTCTGCTTTCCTGCGGTGGTCACTGTAGGTATTTGTGAAGGAAAGAAGTGAGATTAGGAGGTGTTTGGAGATGATCTTATTTGCATTAAAGTTCACTGAGAAGTTGATTTCCATAATCACTTTTGAGGTTTGTGGGACAAAAATGAATTCTGAATCAGAATACATCTGAACTGAAACTTCCCAAGAAGTTTCCCAGCGTTTCTCGTGGAAACACTGAAATGTGTTGTCGGGAGAGTAGATTGCTCTGTGGCATTTCCGTGGGATGTTGGCTGAACTGGGTATTATTCTTGTCAGCTTCATTTGAGCTCCTGAGGGGGAGGAGGTAGGAGACTGAGAAAATTCATGTCAATTCCAATTTGCAATTGTAGGGGCTTGCCGCCTCTGTGGCTCCATGAATCCTTGTGCTTCCAGGCCAGTAACGAACTGTCAGAGAGGGCTGAGGAGGCTGTTTAGCCCCACAATTAGTTTGGCCACCATGGCATGTGCTTGTAACATGGGAAGTGAAAACACAACTGCCCACCCTTTTTGTTCAACCTCTAGCATCCACCTGACCCAGACTCTGCACAGCCTGATCCATGCGACAGCTGATGGAGATCCTATCTCCTCTTTCCTTCCTTGTTGAGACTGCCCTGATCAGACCCACAAACTAGTTCTGAGCATTGCTTATGTTGTGGCTATTGTAGGCTTGGATACCTTGGAGAAATGCAGCAGAGCCAGGCAGTAGCAAGGCTCCCAGGGATGCTTGTGAAAATGGAGCTGTTTCTATCAAAAGTTTTTGTAGAACCTGCTAGTCCTTCGGGGAAAAAAAGATCTATTTCGTCAGAATCCTCCTCCATTGCTGTTTCTCTTCTCTACTCATCTAGCTCCTCATTCCTGCTGCCACTCTTCCTTTACTTCCATCTGAAGTTCTGGTACCAAGTGCTGGTATTAGGCTGTTAGCCCCTTGCAAGCAGTCAGAATTCCTTCAGAGATACTTTGACTGATATGGATGTTGCATCTAAGCCACCAAAGTAAAATAACTTTAAGGAATCAGTTGTGACTTTGACTCTTCTGTTGAAGCTTGAGCAATCTCACAGGCAAAATACTTTCTTGCTTTGGGAAACTGCAAGCCCTTGAAACAGCATGGAAATGTGATTCCTTCTCTGGAGACACAGAGGAAGCCATGGAGCTAAAGCCTACTCCTGATAAAATCCAGGGAGCCTTTACTGTAATGATGTTCCTTAGCAAAGAACTGTTGTTTTTTTGGAGCTGCTGTGTGGTGATTATTTCTTTCAAAAAGAAGCTTCAGTTTCACCTGGTTTTATCTGTAGTGTTTGCAGGACTGAACCTAAATGTCTGCAGAGAATATGCTAAACTTTACTGCTGTTGGTGACAGGCTCCGGTGTTACTTACCTCTGCATGCCTAAGGGTTTAGACATCTGCTTTATTTGGGATTCTTGCAAATTACACCCCCAAGGAGCTTCAGGGAGTGAAATGTCCTTCTACAACCACCCTGCTGATGCATGACTTCAACATGGAAGCAAAGGCTTCCAAATTGATGGTGGAGAGCAAGTGGAAATTACACTGAGATGGATTTGGATTTGGCCTGGGAAAGACATTGGAGAAAGAAATAAATGGAAGAGGGCAACTTGATCCAGAAATGTAATTCCTTCTGCTTCTTCACTGTCTGAGATGGTGGTGAGGAAACTTGGCTTCTTGTACCAAAAGCTCTGCTGTGTATTGCTTCACTTTGCAGTGCCAGCTTTTCAGAGTATGTTGTTTCAATTCCCTCAGTACCCTACCAGGAGAGCTGTACCTCTGCACAGCTGCAATAAGCCTGTGACTTCATTTCCAAATTGTATTTTGAGAATATTAAGAAGGTGATGGGGTTTAGGAGCAGTGACCTGTCTGCTTCAAACTGACGATGGCAGCTTCAGTGGTCCAGAGACTGTAATTAATCAGGAATGATGAGTCGGCTGGGACACAAGCTGAGGTCCAGGGTAGAACCTAGGAGGGAAGGCAATGGGAAACTTGGGAACAGCCTTCCTTTTAATGTCAGCCTCCTCTCATCAGTGCTGACGGCTGGCCACAGGAATCTTTAATTTGAAAGTGAAAGAAATGAAGGTAGTTGCAGGAACGGACCTAGGAAAGGAACATGCAAGTCAGATGAGTTTGTATTTTCCCCAGACATGTTTAATCATTTCCCATGATAAACGGCCACTATCTGTTCCCTGGTCTTAGCATTGTTATTGTTACAGAGAAAATACTGTGCCCACTGTCAGACACTGGAATTTATTTATGTGACTGGTACAATTTTTGTCATCTCTAACAGCCCTTTACTCATCCACAGATAATTTGGAAGAGGTTTGTTTTCCTGCCCCTGAAAAATAAACAAAAAAACCCCAAATCTACATCTGATGCTTTTAAAAAGGGGAAGATTTTTAAAGCTACCTGAGCCTGTTTTTGGTACCAATTTTAGTTCTGAGACCACATTCTCTTGAAATAAGCATGAGCTTAGCCTGAGTGAGCGGAAGAAACTGCAAGAATCCTTAATTGCTCTGCCAGGCCTGTACTCCTCCATTGCTCAAAGATTTTGAAATCCCCAACTTCCATTTCTATAACTGCAGTCAAGCTGGTAAGATGCTGCACACAGGTGGCAAACCTCCAACATCATCATCTTTCTCTGTTGCTTTGACTTATTGTCGTGTTTATTATTTTGTAACAAAGCCAAAACCCCAAGGTAATTTGCTTGAAATGCAGCAGTTGCAAGACACCGAATGGTTGTCTTTTCAAAAGCTTCTCACCATCTTTGAAACACTTAGAAAATATCTAAGGGAAGGGAGTTAAATGGTAGGGTGCCAGGAGAAACTTGTAGAGGGGATCATGAAGCCTACCAGTGGTGCTGCATGGTGTGATTAATAACTGCATCAAGCAAGATGATGTTTTGTGCTGTCTCTGGCCTCACTCAGCTTAGCAGAAACTCAGGCTTACGCAACGAGCAAAACACATTGTGTTAGAGAAGGATCATGGAAGGGCTTACTGGTGAGGTAATGCCTGGAGCAGGATGTATCCCCTTGTTTTTGGAGGCTCGGTGTTGAACAAGGACGTGGTGTCTCTACTCTGCAGCAGACCCACGTGTGATGTGATTACTGAGCAGCACACTGCAGTGGTTGGTGATGCATGGGTTGGCCTGTTGGCTTTGGGAATGTGTTTCTAAGCACTACCTCTGGAGAAAGATGCCTTCGGTTTGGCCTGAGGACTGCCTGCCAAAAAACAGGACAGAAGATTTGAGTGTGCTTAAATCTGTCAGCTGTGCTTTGGGTGGCCTGGCATAGGCAAAAAGGGTTGTGTTTCTGTACCCCTTACTCTTTAGGGTCTGCTGAAAACGTGGTAGATGCTCCACACCCACATGTTATAAAAATTAAGGGCAAGAGCATCATCTGCTTTCCTGTTTAAAATCACCTGGAACACTCTAATGCTGAGAAATACCTAATAATACTGCTGGTTAGGGAGCAGCCTTTTCTGTGGGGTGTTGGATGACTCTCCTGTCAGGGGTAGGATTAAACAGGAGCATGAAGGAGAGGAGGATTGGCCAGGCTGCAGTAGAGCAGAAGGCTGTTTCAGTCTTGTTAGGCAAGAGGCAGGCACTGTGTGCTGCTGACTCACGTAATGACCCTTGTGCTAATGCTGTTCCCTATCATTTAACACCAAAATAAAACTGCTAAATCGAGACCAATTTGAAACATGCATGGTTTGCTTTGGAAAACACTTAATAGCTGCTATGCTTCAACTCTAGGACTGAGATTGGAAAAGGAGGGAAAGGTAAATAATTTGGATTAACTTAGCAATATTAAAATGTTGTTATTGAGCTTTCCTAAATTCTACCCAAATCTTGGCTGAAATCAAACAGCTTCATATAATTTGTGACAAGTAGAAGGTGAAGCTAACTAGGAGTAGGACACAAAAAGAGAGTGTGATTATCTGAATGGAAACCCAAGTGTTTCCAGTACTCACAGTAGTTACTGAGTTGCTTTGAAAGATTTGTCACTGTTTAAAATCCTTAGTGCTTTGAGGCAGCAATTTCAGCCTTTAAATGAGTAGAGAGCAACTCACTGCCCCGACTGCAGAATAAGTTTTGAAAGCAGTGTCAGTGCAATCTAGAGGATTAACAGCCAGGCTGGCCAAAAAGCAGAAATCTTTCCAAAACAGGTTATTAAAAGTTCTCATGATTATTTAATCATGATTATTTAATCATGAAAAAAAGTAGCCTACAAGGCCTGAGTGGTTCATGGTAGCTTCTCACCCAGCCAGACTCTGTTTTAAGAATGTGGCCACAAGCCTTTCTACTGCAGGCAGCAGGAGCTCTCCAGGCACTTGCACATTGAGGCAGGCAGTGATGTTGCATCACAGGCTATTTTGCTTATCCCTGCATGATGGGCCATATAATGCTGTGGCAGGTAAAAAAATGCAGAGTCAGCTGAGTGTAGGTAGCATCTGCAGTCACAGGGAACATGAGTTGTATCTTTGGTCCCTGAGAGCTCATCTTGGCAAAATGCTTTACATAGCTCCACACTGCCTTGCTTTCCTGCTGCTCACTGTGTTGCTGCAACTCTCCTAAAATATTAATTAGATGAGAAGGGGATTGCCCTCAGATGACCCTCTTTAACACTACTTGCTGAATTGAGAGTCTGGGCTGCAGTACAGCCCCAAATCTGTGTGGGTTTTTTTTTGTTTTTTGTGGGACAAGTGGTAATGGTGACTCAGTATGGACAGCAACTTGAATTGGTTTCGTCAGCTCTAATGATATTGAAGACCAATAAAGTGACTCTTGGATTGGTTTGGCATTGTTAGTCTCATTATTAATTATGTAGACATGACAGCAGCATTAGTGCTGGTATTAACCATCAAAATAAAATGAAATTGTACTCATAAATCTCACTGATGGGGAATAGGTGAAGGATTGCAGCCATTCTTCAAAAGAAAAAAGGGGAAATGGAGTGAGTCTGGGATAGGAGTGAGATGAAGTTGGGGGAAAGTTTGGGGAAAGATACTAGTATGCTGAAGATTGTGCAAAGAAGGAGCCTAAGCAAAGGGGAGCAGGACTAGGGGTGAAGTCTGCTGTTGCCCTGTGTGGATAGGTTGGATTCTCCGGCATGTTAGTGGGAATTATAGATCCCATCACCCTTGAGCTCTGCTGCCTGCACAGTGCTTCCCCCTTCCCCTTGGGACTCTGCAGCTGGCTTGGTATCTAATCTGAGAACCACTGTAAAGGATTTCTTAATTGTGTGAGGCTGAGACAGGCACTCTGCCCATCTCTTACAGTGCTTATAAAAGCATTAATGCTTGTGAAGAGCACAGGATCATAAATAGCAGAGAACGATGGGAGGCTAGCCAGGAGCAGGCTCTGATTTGAGTGCTGCCCATGGACAGAAGGAAAGGGAAGTAGGCACAGCCAATCCTTGCTCAGCAGAAGAGCTGCCTTTGCTCTTGAGTAGCTGAGCCAGCTCTGACTGTAGTAAACTGCTGAGATGAGGCAGTGCAAATTATCTCCTGCCTTGGAGAAAGGTGGGAGAAGAATTATGCCTCAGAGGGATGCGTGGGAATCTACAGTTTCCTGGGGTGGTGCAATTTGCACAGCATTGCTTGTCTGGGGCCACATCTCATTAAAATCTGGGTCTTAATGAGCTGAGAAGACTGTGTCTGCCAAAGCTTGCCGTTGGGATCCACTCTGCAGTACTGCTGACATGGCCACGGCTGGGTGTGGGAGTTCAGGCCTGAAAGGGTTTAAGGGAGGCTAATGGTGGCCGTCACTGGTGGGCCACACTGTGCCCTGTCCTGGCCTTTGCATGGGGGTGGTGGGCATAGGCTGCATCTTGCTCAGTGGTGAGAGTAATGTCTCTATTTATAACGCCTTAAATGAAGTGCATGATGATTTAATTTGTACATCCATTAACACTATCTACTGCAGGGTTTGTTCTTAATTATATCACTCTAAATGGAATTTTGGATGTGTTAACGGGCTCTCAATCCTGCTGCCAGGCACAGCTCTGCCCATTCCACACATGGCTGATTGGAAAAAGACCTTTCTGCTCCACTAACCACACTGCCCTGGGTGGAGAGGGCTCTCAGGCTGACAGTCATTACCCAAGAATCACCTTTCCTCCCTGAAATGTCCAAGAGACAATCACAATGGTTATTTCGTGGCATCAGTGTGGGAGACAGGATGGTGTTGACTCTCTTCAAGGTCTGAGAGCAAAAGGGTCCTGTGGGACCTGTAACCCCAGAGCCAGGAGCTACCTCAGCTCTTAAAGTTTTCCAAGGGAAGCTCATCTAGCAAATAGGATCTGAGCACCCACGTATCTTTGTAAGTTGGCTCAAGATTAACCTGACTACTAGTGAACTGATTATCTGTCTTGGTCACTGGTTCCCACAGGTAAGAGTGGGTTAATAAGCATCTAAAGTCATGTCTCATGGTCTGGTTTACAGCTCAGAAGCCAGCAGTAAAGGTGTTTGTCATCAGCCTGACTCCCATGCAGCCTTTCCCACGCACACAAGTTTCTTTTCCACTCAGCCTTCTGTCTCTGAAAACTGTTATCAAGCCAAATGATTCTTTCAAGAAGAGTGCTCTTATGCCCACCTTTTGTTGCAATGCCAGAAAGGCAATAGTGGGAGGGACTCTGAGCTCTCCATCTGTGGAAATTGCCATGAATGGGAGTTCATGTCAGTGCTCCTTGCAGAGGATCCTTGTATCCTTCTCAGAGGTTTGACTGGTGCCTGAGAGCAGGTATGGCCCTGGGTGGACACTGCAGGCTGCACACTGATGTCCATTAAAGTCTGTTTCAGGATATCAGAGTCATTTAAAAAAGCCTGGAGGCTCTAAATTATTAGAAAAAAAATAGAGAGTCTAATCTTCTGAACAGAGAGAGAAGCTATTTGCAGAGACGTATGCAGTGGTTGTGCTAAAAATGTCTTGACTAGCCTCTGCACGTCGCAGAGCTTCAGCATCTGCAGGAAACTGAGGAAATTACTTACCTTTCCCCAAAGATATCAGTGAGAGAGTGGTTGTTGCAAGGTGCTGGATGAATGTGAGTAATTACTCAAGTCCAGGAAAGTCAAGGTTCTTTCCTACAGGCTGTACAGTTATTTAGCATTTCTCATAGATGCAGATATTATTTGCTGTCTGCATTAGCTATTTCTAATCTTTGAAATGAAGCCAGAATTCTTTAAGAGTCACTGCATTTTCTGAGCTGATGCTGGCTCTTTTGCCTGAGGAGCATTTGAAATCTGCCAGAATGCATGTATTGTCAAACCCAGAAATTGAAAAACGCGATACAGGATCTGCTGCTTCTGAGTTATGAGCTTTCCCAAGTCATCAGGAAGAAGAAATGCCTGCTCTTGTTGTCTGTAAGAGCTGTGGATGGACAGAGGCAAAAGATAGCCTTCTTTCTCCTTTTCCTCCTCCCCCTGTCACCCAAAACTCTCTCTTTGGGTGGAAAAGAAGCTTTTGACACAGGCGCATGCATGCATTCACACACGAGCACTTCTGTGCCTCCCAGTGACCTGCCTGCTTTTAGCTGTCCCTCCTTCCCAGGGAACTGGAGCTGCCGAGACACAGAAGTCGGGGAGATCCCGTCCCTTCTCTGCGGCTGTGAGACCCAATGAATCAAGTGATCAAGCTTTTGAGGATCCTTAAGAAGTCATCGAGGAGGAGAAAGAGATGGAGAGAGGAGCTGAGGGTGGAGGAGGAAGGGGAGAGACGGGAGCTCTGTGACTCAAGTGGTTTGTGCCACCTGCACCTCTGTACTGGTGGTAAGGAAACAAGAATGCTCCTGCTTGCCTGGAGATAACATGCCTGTTAGATATCCATTGCTTACGTGACAGGAGAGCTTCCTACAGCCAGCTACTGCTGTTGTGCTTTTCAAGGGTTGAAATATATTGGTGGGAGAATCAGTAAGGGCAGAGAATTGGGACTCCACTGTCTTCTTTATAAACCTTCTCTTGCTTTCAAGGTGGCATTTTGCACATCTGTGGAGGAAGTCTTCTTTCTGGTGAGATGGTGTTCCTAAAAGTGCAGGGAGAATATGTAGCTCAGAGATTTTTGTTTCATGTGTGTTGTTGCATTTTGATATATTTAAGCCTGGATGTTTATATTATGTATAATTGTGCAACAGAAAGGCAATGGGAAATGAGCAATCTTAGCTGAAGTTTTCTTTTTCTGGGAGATGTTTTTGTCTCCAAAAGTGTGCTAGGGCCAAATTTGGTCTGGACCCAGGTCCATTATATTTATCCTTATCTTCCAAGCAAATTGTGCTGTGGCTGTAAATCATTGAAAATTACTCTGATTTCAGTCTAGCTATAGAAAAGCCAAACAAGAGAAGCCCAGAACACGAAAAAGGGACATTTACAGCATTTACAGACATGTCCTCAGTATACTTGAACTTTATCTTCTGGTGGCTGTAACCTAGCAGAGGAAAACTTGAAGAGCTGTACACTTGGCCATCAGATTCAGCATCCTTCATTTTGCATTGCCAGCATCCAAGGGTTATGAAGTGCTTATGAAACTGCAGTTAAGATGAAGCTATGCTCGTGTCTAATGTAGGTCACTTCTTTTCACTGGCACATTTGGTAGTTTGTTTGCAACAGCATTGTTGCAGGTTTTGAGCATTTTATGGGCTTGTTCTTTTTCTTTCTCGCTCACTTAATTCTATTGAGCTGCTTTTTTGACACTGTCCTGGAGTGTCTGATGGCCCCATTCTCACATGGCCTCAGGCAGCAGCTTGGCTTCATTTACAGCTGGAGATCTGGAACACAAAGATGTTTTTGGTCTTGCCTGGGGTTACACAGATTGGGGCGGGCCTGGACATTGACCTCTGAGCTTGAGCCCAGAGCCAGCACCATGAGAAACAATGCTGGTGTTTATTCTGCTCTTGCCTTCAGCATCTACGTGAAAAATGTTTTCTGCTAAAAATCTGTGTTGCAAGGGTGGTTCAGATGAAATGTGTGAGTGGTAGAAAGCTAGCAAATACTGAAATGAAGATGGCATGCACAGCTCAGACCATCTCTTAGTGCTTTTGTGTGTAATTCCTTCTTTAGTTACATCATGGTAATTAAGAGATCACACCCTGGCATGTCTTCTTTCTGACCTAGCTCCAGCCTAAAGCCAGTGAGCCTAACTGGGCTGCACATAACCCTAGTCTTACCAGCTTCCCCCTGCTTCTTTTCAGTCATAAGACCAGATGAGAACAGGATAGTTATCCTATCCTGTCCTATCCTATCCTTCCTGGGTGTTCTTTGCTTCTAGGATTTGATTTTATTTCATTTACTGACTTATTCATTCTGCTTTCAGCTGCCCTGTCTTATCTCTTCAGGTAGTTCAAGAGTCTGAGATGTATTTTTGCCACCATTTTTCTAGTGAAATATACTGAACCGGTTTTTCTTAAACTTTTCATTGTATTTCTTACATCATCTTTAGTTATAAATGGATCAATAGTTAAGACAGAAAATTAAAAACTGAAAGTATTTAGGTATTGGAAAACAAGGAGGCAGTGGAAAATGCTAGCTAGTCCTAAATTGTCTGTTATTACTATTGCTAATCCTGTGTTAACAATATCTGTATCACATTTATATGTTATCTTTCTAATAGGCAACTGTCACTTGAGAAAGTTCACAGCCAGTCCTGAGCTTTTCTGCTGCCTAGGAATTTGGTCCTATTAGGGTTGACTTTTATATTCAGTCCACATCCTCCTGTGAAGTTTTTGGGTGCTGACCTGAGACACTGAGTGCTTTTGTGGTTTTGGGTTTTTGTTTGTTTTTTTCTTCTTACGAAAAGAGCAAGGCAGATCTTCTCAACCAGTTGCTAGTGCCAACCTTTATAGGTAATGCTAGTTAGGTGGCCTGGGTCCATTTCAGCTGGATATGTGGAGTGGCAGCTTTATGTCTAGGCTGCTTAGCAGGGTGACAAGAGGGATTAATGTTTCTCAACCCAAAATGGATCTCAGACTTGTGGCAGGAATTCCCAGGCAGAGTCTGTTTCTGTTGACTGTAAGGGAAGTGACTGGCTAAGATGAAGATGTCTGGTGGGCTGCGTTCTGTGTGGCTTGTTGGGTTTTGGGGACATGAATGTGTGACAAAGTTTGACTTTACTGCCTGAATATGCTTTTGGTTAACAGCCCCTTTCACAGTCCCTGCTACTCTGTAACAATTCGTTAGCCTGAAGCTCTGTAAAAAACTGAATCAATGGGTTCTTTTTTACCTAAATGCAAGATGAGTAGTGGGTTAATGTTTCTTCTGCCATCTAGACAACAGTGATAGAGGTGGATTGTCAGGGAAAAAAAACATTTGTTAAGGCAAATGGGGAGAAAAGTAGTGCATTCTGTTAGCCAGTTCTCTGCTGGCAGTTATTTCAGATGCTTATATCTCCACAATAAAATGTAAATGAATGCCATCATTTATTTTGCAGCCTGGAGGCCTAGTGGTATGAAAAGATAAGAGAGCATTTTCCATTGTTTATATGGTGATGGTGGCTCTTCTGTATCTTCTACTGTCTCTCTGATACCTTCAAAACATCTAAATGTTTCCATTATTATTAAAAACACATATATGGGAATCTAATATCTGAAACAGATTAGCGTGGTGTTTACAGAAGCATCAGCTGTCCCCCATGCCTGCAGGCTCCCAGCACTTGTGTGCCTTCTTCAGGAGCAGTGCACAGAAAGCAGAAATGCCATCAGCTGGCTCAGGACTGGGAAGAAAAGCAGTTTGTGCTAAGGCAGAAGGTGAGGAGTGATGGGCCTGTAATGTGTGCTGCTGTCAGTGGTCAGAGGGAGGAGCAGGAGGGACTGGGAGATGCTGAGGAGCTGCTCCTCCAGAGGCTGGAGAGGGGGAGCAATGGGAGGGTGGAGAACAATAGGACACAGCAGTGGCATTGGGATAATCTCTGATTATATTTAGGCATGTTTAATTGGCCTGTCAATTTTTCACGTCTCATGCATTTTCATAAGGATTCCGCTTTGCTTCTCATCTCATCTTCTTGTAGCTCCTTGGATTTCCCTGTGGATAGTCTCTCTGGATTTCTTTGTTTTGTTCCCCCCACCCCCCACTCCCTTTTCAA
Organism: Urocolius indicus; assembly: GCA_013401255.1. Taxonomy (NCBI): domain Eukaryota; kingdom Metazoa; phylum Chordata; class Aves; order Coliiformes; family Coliidae; genus Urocolius; species Urocolius indicus. The sequence goes on along the minus strand of WBNH01009943.1, from coordinate 1,154,436 downwards.
AGCAGTGCTGAGTTGCCTGGCTTTATGATGTCTAAGCAGAAAGGCAGATTCAGCAAAGGTGCTGTTTGGGAAAATCTTGTGTTATCCTTAAGAGAGGAAGAAATTTGTTATAGGAAGGGAGCCTATCAGTCACCTAGGCACATGTGCCATCTATCATAGCTCTCTTTTTACTGGACTAAGGCTCTGAATATAAACCCACATCCCAATCACATTTAACACTATGGGGAATGAAAATTTATACTGGAGATTTTATTTTTTTCCCTCTGGTTGCTCTGAAAGCTGAGACACATTTATTCTTCAGGTTTTCTACCTAGTATCAGCTATCTTAGAAACACAGAGCTACTGAACTTCTAGGTTAAATCAATGCATTCAAAGGGATGTTGCTCAGTCTTTCAGATTATCTGTGTTAAACTCCTGCCTTTCCATTGTTAAGTGATGCCAGACCTAGTTGCTTCATCCTCCTGCAAGAAATCCCCCAGGCACATAATTAAAACCAAGCCATGCTTGTAAAGCCACTGGCTGAGCTCACCAGAATTGTTCCTGCATTTCTTGTGGCTTTTGAAGTTTATGAGTGCTGAAGTTTGAAGGGATATGAGTACCCATACAGCTATAGCCCTGGCAGGCAAAGGAGATGAAGAGCTGCAGTGATTGCTGATGGGCTTCTCTCAGAGACAATTTTGACCTACCTGGTGCCTGTGTCAATGTCTTCAGATAGGGCCAGTTTGAGATCACACTGACAAAAGCTATATGGCCAGGCTGTCTGAAAGGTTTGGGTGCTTTAGCTGCCTTTGGGCCTGATGAAACCTGACAGCTTTCAGAAATGTCTTGTCATTGGAACTTGGGTGTTGGTGCTGTGGACCTCATGGGCCAAAGGAAATGAGACGCCGGTGGAGTGTCCCAGACCCAGAATAGGAAAGGATGTGGGAAGAACTATAGGTGGTGGTGGTGGTGGAGGCCAGGGATGGGAGTATCCCCCTTGCTTGCTTTGTAAGAGGCACCTGTACCTCAAACCATCAGAAGAGCAGCTTCCATAGGGCCCTCTTGTGTCCCCTCAGTGTGGCTGTTTTCACGTGGCTTTTATGCATTTTGTGATGACAGTTTGGTTTGTGGCAATTGATTGTCCTGTAGGATCATCATCTCTGTTTATACCCCATGAGTCTCGTTGTACAGCAGTAAATCATTGCAAAGCTGATCGTTTAGTTTCCGGCCATAAATCCAGATGCTGGAAAAAGATTTGTGTGTTCCTATGCCTCTCTTCTTTGGATGTGTCTGTTGATAGAGCTCTGTGCATCCCAGGTGTGACAATGTTGTTTGGTAAAAGCCATGATAACTGTGTTTTAAGGAGCCTCTAAATAAATACTTGCTTTTTTTTTTTAATATAGAAATGCAGGAGTTGAAGTGATTTGGACAAGGCTTTACATAAGGGAAGAGAGACAAGAGAGGGAAAAAGATTCTTCTAGCAGAACATCAACACCAGGATGGGTGTACGTGTGCCAAACTATCTGGTCTTGATTGTGGTCTGGAGATAATGCTGGAGTCCTGCAAGCAGCAGTCAAGCAGCTGAGGTTTAACCTGATGCAGATCCTTGAGTCAACTCAAGGAGACCTGGCACCAAGTATTCTGCTAGTTGGAGCAGTATTGTTGCTGGTGTGAAGGGGAAAACCGAAGAGCAGGGATTAATGTGTTGCTCTGAAGAAGTCTGGCTTAATAACAGTGAAGTATGGATATTTGTAGACAAAGGCAAAGGATCCTGAGAAGGGCAACAGGCTGAAGGCCCTCATAGCCTTCTCTGTGCCTGTGCCTTATGATAGAGACTGTACTGTAAATGAAGCAGTTATTAGCAGTTATGCTCATATCACAAGATATAAACTGGTCTATTGAGCTAGAAAGAGTTGCCCTTTTTCAACCTTTCAGAGTGATTTCCCTTTGGATCCTCAGGAGAAAATTGTGTTTCCTAAGTGAAACCTGGTGCCCTTCCAAAGCCTCAGCATTTCCAGTTTCCTTCTTTGCTAACAGGATTGTGGAGCTGCATTATTTATATCTCCTTTTGGGCACCCCCCGTTCATGTCCTGCAGTAGTTGCAGGAAGGGAATTGCTTCACTGGAGATTCAAAGGTGAGTAAAAGCTCATGAGTGGTTATGGGATCCCTAACTTCCAGCAATGACAATTATGCAGAGAAACCTTTTGCTCAAATAAAATCAATCCACTGTAACCAACCAAACTTCACTGTGAAAAGATTCTGGTTCAGCAATTAAACCCTTCTTCATCCAGATTGTTTTGTGCTAGAAATTAAGTATCTGGTGAAACCCCTTTTTGAATAAGGATAAATGCTTTCTTGTCTTTGCTGAAGGCTAAAAAGAAAAGTAGGTGAGTTCCTTAAATCTCTGTAATCTTGGCCTGATAAATATACTTCCTTCCTGTTGCATGTGTTCCATGAATTTCTGTATGCCTCTTTCTCACCTCTTATATAATGCCAAGCACTAGAGAGTGGCTAAATCAAAGCTGCAAGTTTAGATGGCCTTAAGACCTCTTGATCACTCTGCTTTTGATTAATAACCACATAACTTGGAACCTTCGATAGAAAATGTAAGGTATAGACTGAATTGTGGATTCTGTGGAAGGCTGAGTTTGGCACTGCTAATTGAAGAAATGAATGTAGCAATTGCTAGATGTCATTGGGATAGGAAAGTACTTCAGAAATAGGAAAAATAAATGAAGTCTGAAGAGAATAGACAGAAATAGGGATAATAAATGAAGACTGAAGAAAGCAGATGTGGGAGCTGGAGTTATTAGTCTTCCTTGGACAGCAAAAGTAAATATCTCCCTTAGCAAGAAGTATGAAATTGATGGTAAGTGCTTTTCAAAATACCACCTGTCAGTGAGATTTCATCCATTTTTAATGATGCCATCATGATCATAATTACTACAATTTAGGCATTTCCCAAATAAGTCTCTAGGTAATTATGGGTGCAGTCAATTCTTGGAGAAGTGAGTGTTGGGCCACCTCTGCAGTGGTGCACCTCTGGTGCTGATAACCACAGGGGCTGCCAAACCTGCACGTACTGTCAAATGGAGTGAGAAAATCAAGCCTTATGTGAGTGGGAAAATGCTTAAAGTAGGAAAAATTAATGATGGGTTTTCAGATGGATGTATGTGTTTAATTAGAACTGGGCTGACTTCCCTACTCTGCTGTTGGCTCCTGGTCCAATGCCAGGCAAGCCACTGATAGTCCAGTTTCCTGCCAGAGTAAACTGGTGTGGCTGTTTGCACACAAGAAAGCAATGCCAGTTATATGTGGCAGTGGATGCAATCATTAGATTTGATGGTGGACAAAGATAATTTAGCTTAATGTCCTGTAAAAACACAGGCCAAAACCTTCATTTGTGTATCCCTAGTAACTTGGACAAGACCAAGGCAAACCTTCCAGTTGGTTTTCTGGAAGACAGACATCTGTTTTGGATTTGAGGAGACCAGAACACAGAAAATGTGCTTTTTCCCCATGTAATTAGTTCTTGTGAGTGAAACACCTTTACAGTTATTTTGGGAAAGGGATCTGTCTGTAACAGTTGAAAATGGAAAGAATTGTACTTCTCTTGGCTCTGCCTCCACTACCCTCAGTGTGACTTGGGAACATTTATACAGTGCAGGCAAAAGAAGGCCCCAGATGAAGTCTATATAAGCATCTATAGTATTAGTGCACTGTGTTTAATGATAATATTCATTTTAATGGGTCCTTAAGACCTCTTGAACACTCTGCTACTGATTAATAACCATGTAACTTGGAACTTTCCATCTTTTGCTTAAAAAATGCAAGTAGTTTTTCACTGGGTGCTGAATATCACTAACAGCAAGTCTAGCAGTACAAACATGCTGCTAAAAAAGGTACGTATATTTCCTAGCAGAAACAGTACTGATTTTGCATGATTACTTTAAATCTCCCGATGAATTTCAAAGCTAAGTTGTATGTTGCAGTGACTGCAGCTTTCCTATCATTCTTTTTGGGGCTGAGAAGACTGATGGTGCTCTGTAGGTGGAGATTTGTGTATTATTGTTTAACTACGCTCACAGTGAAAGTCTGCAGCTGGCACTTAAACTAGGTAACAAGAACCTGCTTAAAGGCCTTTGGCATACTAGTTTGTCTCGGGCTGTTACCAGCTAATTGCTTCATTAGTACAACAACAACGTAAAATACAGTGTGAAGACTGTTGGGAGCACATACGTGAAGGTGTAGCATGACCTCTGTCTGGGATGGCACCTGCAGTCAGCATTTGCAAGAGGCTTTCGTTCTTCTAAGTAAATTGGCAGCCAGGGCAACACAGCACAGAGAGATAAGACTGTTTTTAATTTCTTGCTTCAGGAGACTCAGCTGTCTCCTTGGAAAGACTGATGCCTTGTCCATGCATTCACAGATTGAACAAACATACTGTACCATTTAATTATTAAAGAATGCATTCAGCATTTCCTGGCAAAATAAACTCTGGTCTTAGGCTGAAGACCTAAGAACTTAGCCTAGAAATAGTGCTCCACCTGCAAGACTGTGCTTCTTACCATGGGCACTAGGCAGTACCACTTTGGCCACCTCTCATTAGGATAATACAATTCTCATAACCCCATTATACAGTATTTTCTTGCAGTTAAATAGCTGCTGTTGTTTACTACCCTTGCAGTAGCATTTCCAAGAAGGAACCTGGCTTCTCTTAGGCTCTGCAGAGGCAAGAAAAAAGATGGGTTGAACATTGAGCACCTGAGCTTTTAGTTTGCTATGGATGCTGATAAAACTGTAGCACACCACTGAAATACTACCGGGAAAGAATATAATATAATATACTTTTACGCAGGAATTCTTGAGATGTTGATAGGAGGAGATGTCTAATGTTGATAGGGCTCAAGCTGAAAGTTCAAAAAGGAACATAGCTGTGAATGTTTAAATTAGCTGCCCTCTTAGCTTTGCGGCATAATCCAAATGCTGTTCATCCACTTGAATTGCAGAAAAGTGTCAATAAAATCCTACACATTCAGCCTTCCTGCTAATCTGGAGTGTGAATTATGGAGAAGACAATAAGGAAGACATCGTCAGCACATAGCTTTCACCTTTAGCCTTCACACAGCTTTCAATCCTCTCCCTTGAATTCTAGTCTTACTCTACTCTAGATACAAACCATCAGCATCTCAATGGTTTGGGTTGGAGGTCCAGTTCCCATGAGTGTTAATTTGGAAACTGTAGGACTGTGGTCCTCACACATGGTTCACAGTCTCAGCAAATGTGATGATGAGAATTGGGCATTTCTCCAATAAGCCTCTTGCTGTTTTCATGTAGCTTATGTTAAAGACAGTCAAAGGTCTGAGGAGGTTTTAATTCAGGGAAATAATTGTATTTAGCTGACAATTAAAGATGGCATTTCTTGTGACATGGCCTTCTGCGGAGCTGGTGAGTTTGTAAAAGTTGCACAGGATGTTCAGAGCTTGTGTCAGACAGGTCACATATGTGTGCAGAAAATAAGAAATGCTTTCAAAGTACTGGTGGTGGAGGTTAATGACTGAAGCCTGTTTGTCTACTAAGTCTATCATGAAACTGTGTTCAGCTGTCATCTTCGTAAGTTACTGTCAGGGTAATTAAACCCAAAAGTGTCACATCAAGCTTCCCTCTCAATGTTACTCCACCGGAGGCTGTGGGACTGCACAGCAAAAGCTGTGGCCATGCTAATTGGGATCAAGAAAGGTACTTGTAAAGCATAACTGAAGCCATTTCCTTTTGGGAATTGTCTAGTAATAGAGCATGGTTTCATGGAACCCATTCATCATTCACACTGTTGCTAGGATCGTTTATTAAGGGTAATCGGTTAAAGCAGTACAGGTGTCAGCGTGGGCAGAGAATCTTCTCCCACCCCTTTGTTGCTGACAGTGTCAACACAGGAGGAGAAACACGTTCAGCTTGCCATGCTGTTAATTTGACCTCCTGCCCCAAGCTAACAGCCTTTGCTAGCATCATGTTTGATTTAACAGGCACCAAGAGGCAATAAACTTGGAATCTGTGGTCTGTTCATCCACACTGGGGAGAGAGTGAGCACCTTCCAACCACCCTGGTGCTGCTGTGCTTTGCACAGAGTATAGGGGTGTTTTTGTGGGAATTCACACGTCAGGAGGGAGAGCTTCATCGCTGACACGCAGCATCCCATGAGTCTATGGCATATCTGAATTTTATACATCAGCTTGTTCTGAGTTTGGTTCAAAGCATCACTGTATTGGACCTGTTGTTTCAGCATCGATCAGAGTTGTGTATCTAAGGCAGACTTTTTGTCTCCAGATGCTTTAATGTCACATTTGGTTGATGTTACTTGCTTCTGTGTCTCTGAGCTCCCAAACTCTTAGGGGGGCATGTGTTGTGTTCCAATTGCAATGGCTTATCTTAACATGCACTACAGCATGAATATTTTTGAGAGGTATCTTTAATCTATTGTTGCACAGTCAGTCTGATAGATTTTTACTGGACAGTTATCCAACAAAATCTCTTCATCAAGGGCAAGGTTTTAACAAAGTGCTGTAGTAAGAAGGCAGGTTGTTTTATACCTTCTGTTACTGGTACATGAAATTATTGCCATGAGAAGTTACTGGTATGCTATTTATAGAGCAAACCTATCTGTAGTGAACTTTCTTGCTTTTTAAATGGAAGACATACACTGATTAGCCAATTAAATGTAATCTGTTCTATAGTGATGATAAAAAGCCTATTAGCTCAGTATCTGGTGATATCTGTTTCTACTTTTTGCAAACAGTGTGCAAATATGAAATGTGAAAGGAAAAAAGTCTGCCTTTCCATGGAAATCTGCAGTTTTCTCCTCAGAACCTGTTTTATGGGTCTGCCTGCTGACTGTAGCTATGCTCATATATAACTGAACCATATAAAAATAAGATTGGAACATCCCTTAGACTAGTGAAGAGAAGATAAAAATAATCTGAACAAATTAACAGAGGCAGTATTATCAATATTTGTAACATTAATGCATTCAGCCATAACCGTACCTGTTAGTAAGGAAATACTGCCCTTTAAAATCCATTTTAGCTCAGCATGTATTTTTCAGAATATATATTAGACACATCGGATTTTGCTTTATTATTCCTGAGAAAGGAAACAAGCAGTATGGCAACTTCAAGGAAAAAAGCCAGAGGAATGTAATATGAGCTCTAATTTGAATAGTTTCAGCTCCTTTAATTCCATTCTGATACATGAACTTTATGAAGTTCAACAAGGCAACGTGCAAAATCCTGCACCTGAATTGGGGCACAAATACAAGCTTGGTGGAGAATGGATTGAGAGCAGCCCTGAAGGAGAACTTGGGGGTACTGATTGACAAGAAGCTCAACATGACTTTGAAATGCAGCAGGTTGAGGGACGGGATTCTCCTTTTCTGTTCTCATGAGCTCCCACTTGGACTACTGCATCCAGCTCTGAGGCACCCAACGTAAGGAGGACAAGGAGCTGTAAGAGTGAGTCCAGAGGAGGTCCGGGAGATGATTGAGAAGGCTGGAGCCCCTTTCCTGTGAAGACAGGCTGAGAGAGTTGGGGTGGTTCAACCTGGAGAAGGCTCCAGACAGACTTTGTAGTAGTCTTCCAGTACCTAAAGGGTGCATAGAAGAAAGACAGAGATAGATGTTTTACAAGGGATAATAACTTCAAATGAAAAGAGGGGAGATTTATATTAGATATAAGAAAGAAATTCCTCACTGTGAGGGTAGTGAGGCACTGGCACAGGTTGCCTAGAGAGGTGGATGCCTTTAGTCCTGGAAGCATTCAAAGACCAGGTTGCATGGGGCTTTGAGTAATCTGGTCAGGTACTAGGCATCCCTGCCCATGGTGTGGGATTAGAACTAGATTAAGGTATTTTCCATCCCAAATCTTTCTATGATGATTGTATGATGCTTGTTTTTAAATGTTTACATGAACAGAAGGCTATTTTCTTCTTTACCATTTCTCAGCAGTTTGCTATTATAGAAAAGCTGTAATCATTACCAGACAGATAAACACAGCAGTACATGCATATATTCTGAATACTTGTAGATTCATTAATCACATGGTGTCTTGCTTTATTTTTCTGAAACTTGATGTCTATCTCTTTTCATTATTCTCTTGCATTACTTGCAATGGATTCAATGGATTGGCAGAGCCACTTCAAGTATTAGACATGATAAATGGCGATAGATTTCCCATTACACAAATGCTTTTTTATCCTCTTAGTTTAATTGCTGCCTTTCTCACTCCTTCTATTGTGCACTCTTGATGACCAGTGTCCCCACAGTCATTTCCTTAGCTGAAATGAGGATTAGATTTATATGCAGGAAAGCTGAGAACACACTTGTTTCAGTGTCAAAGAAAAACAGATGTGTTCTGTGCCTGGAATTTTCTCTGAGGTAAAACCAACTGTCTTAGGACATCCAGGCAATTCTCCTCATTAAAGAAGTTATCTGAGCCTTTGAGAAAAGGATAAACTGGATATTAATATTAACATTTCTGTCTGAATAGGCTTAAATCCCAGTGATGAACCTAGTGAGAGAACAAAATAGGGTGATTTCTCTCGTCTTATTTGTAGACTGGTTCTTCAGCGTCATGATAGCAGGCAAAATCTGATACAAAATGATAGTTTGATTGAGAAATTCCTCTGTTACAGCTTCAGCAAAATTAATTGGAAATGCCTGTGCTCAGTTAGAAGTGTGAGACTAAAAAGTGACCTGGACAGAGCAAGCAAGTGTGCATGGAGCTGATCAGCCCTCAGGCTTCCTCAGAAATTGAATGTTTGGGGCTCTATATGATCTGATCAGATCCCATGAGCTCTTGCAGCCATGGCAGAAGCAGGAGGAGAAGTCCCTCAACCCTTCATCAGCCCCTTGTTCGTGCTTCTCCTGCAATGCAAACACACTTAGGGTTTTCATCATCTGTATGAGGCTTTAAATGTATACATTGCATCTAAATTTGTCTATACTTATTATACATGTACACAACTGCTAATGCTTCCAACTCTGTATTTTAAAGAAAACAAAATGGAATCAGGAAAAAAATTTCTCATGCTGTTACATAAGGATTGATCTCTGAAGCATTGAGGTTTATTGAGTTTCAAGGGTCTGAAATTTGAAATTTGGTGTTGGCTTCTCTGAGATTACCATTTGTGCTGTGCTGCTAATGCTGCCACGAGTTCAACGCAGCTCTCTTGTGGCACTTTCCTTGCTGGAAAGCTTTCTGGGTCAGGCTGTTACATTTGCCTTTGGTTCTAAACTTACACTTTGAGTTTGAGTTTACCAAGCTGTGGAGGGTGACCCTAGTAATGAAGTGGCAGAGCACCACTGAGATCAAGCATCAGAGGTGAATTATTCTGTGTCGTGTCTCTAAGGGACCTCCTGAGAAGATGCAGCATGTTGCTGCCTGCAGCAGTTGTTCTGTGGAAACTATTTGTGACCTCCTCAGTTATCTGTGAGATCAGGAGGAATGTTGGCTAGAGATGGTGCTCAGAGATTTTGTGTTGGTACACTCCCAAATGTCCATCCAGCTTTTATCTCTCTGATATTGACTTAGTAATGGAACTTCTCTAAATGTGGAGTTTCTCTATGGGTTCCTGGAAGGCACCACTGAGCTCGCCTTGGACCATGAGAAGATGCATCTGAGAACCACTTCTGCCATTATCTGAATTCCCATAGAGAGAGTGAATAATATTTTACTGCTTCAGCTGCTAAAAAGCACCGGGAGAGGCTCAGCTCAGTAGAGCAAGCCAACCAAACTGCTACTCCCAGTGTGATTTGGGTCTAAGAAGTCAGATGAAAGGGAGTATATCTGTCAGGCAGAAGCTTCAGAAAGTGTTCTTATCCCAGAAGCGTGTTGGGATGAGTAGTGCTGGGCAAGGAAGGCAGTGAAACCTGATGTGCCATCAGGAGCCCTTTCTAAGGTCTTTTCACTCAAAGAAAGTGGGAAGAGTCCACATTTCTCTGTGTGATTCTCCCTGACTCGGGAAGAGTGCTATAAGGAGATGGAGAAGAGGAGGAGGAGTGTTGGAGGCAGAAGGGAGGGGTATAGGATCACCAACATATGTGGCTCATACCTAAAAAGTTCTGCCATGGAGATGTAAACTACATCCCGTTACCACTGATGCCTCTCTGGCTCAGGGATGTAAGTGGGAGTCTGTGCAGTGAGAGGATGGTTTGTGAAGCCAGGGGCACACAAACCATAGCCCTAGATTTCTGTTGAACATAGAGATATCTTATCTATGGAAGCTCTTTAGATTATGATTTTAAGACAGTATTGAGCTACGTAACTATGTTTATCCTGGCTTGAGAAGACAAATGAATATGCCTAAGCTTCATAAAGACTTAGTGATAAGCTTCTGCTGTTATTCCCTCCCAGACAATCAAAAGCCCAGAGAATTACTCTTTTGGAAATCTGATTTTTGGTGACAGCATGTGAGAAAATTGAGACCAATATCAGAATAGTAAGCTGAATGAAAGAACAGATCACTCTGTATCTTCTCAGCTGGTATCTCAAATGCCTGTTCCTTGGGTACATTTATTACACTGTCTCTGATATGTTTTATATGTATTTTGCCCCATTGTGCTGCCTGTATTTAATGGGGGTAATTTGAGGACTATGAACTGTGTCTTGTCACCATGTGACCCACAGGCTTTTGGTTTGTCATGTCCTCTTGTCACCAGACCTGGCTGGACAAAGAGACCTTTTTTCTTTTAGGTGCATTAAATCCACCCTGTCGTGCTGGCTTTGGATGTTTGTACAGGTCCCTCAGACTCCTTTTTATCCCACAAAGTAGTCCCTGCTGAACATTGCTGGTCCCTCCAGGTGTGTGTGTTGGGTTTCACTAACAGTCCAACTCACACAGATTCTCTGGCAGTACAGCTGTGATGAAACCTCCCATCTCCCACAGCATGAGCTCCTGGTGAGGGTTTGCATGGGGCTGACTTCCCATGGGGACCCAGAGTGGTCCTGCCAAGAGTGAGGCGTCCTTTCTGCTTCCTCCTGAACTCCCTGGTAATTGTCTGCAAAACAAGCCTGGGGTTTTCTGTTGCTCAATAACCCCTGCCAAGAATCAGCTGTATCCTGGGATGCTGCCTGGGGTTGCCTGCTGTCCTCTGCTGTATGGAACAGCTTATACAAACAAAAGCTCTCCAGCAGTTTTGAAGATGCAGTCCTAAATGGCCCCAGTGCTGCTCCATCCCCAGCAAAAATCTCCAGGATGATCCATCCATCCTCACTTTTGCAAGCAGGAGGTGGGATGTGGGATACATCAAGTGTGTTGTTTGGGGAGATTATGTTCAACAGGTGATTTGTGTGTCTCTGGGACACACAAGCTTTGATCTCAGATCTGTGGGACATTGTCCATGGTTTTTGCAGACTCAAAAAGTTGTTTGGCAGAAAGTTGTTTATGAGGACTTGTGCTGCCAGGGCTGTTACTGGTATAAAGCCTCACAGCACGTGTGCTGGTGAACTGGTCCCATAAAATCAAAGGCTTTATCTGCTTTGCTTTAGTAAGCCCTAGATTAGCTTTCTGGTGAAGTACAAGCATGCACCCATATGTGCTAAGGAATAATGTTACTTGGCAAATTAATATGTTAATGTAGCACCAGATTCCTAACCCTTAACAGCAGGAGACTGGCGATGGGTTTATAGACATCAATGAGTGACTTAATTCATCTAGACAAGATAACAAGACAAAACAGTCCCACACTGAAAATACTGCAGAGGGTCTGTGCTCTCTCTAGCTCTGTCTTTGTTATCTTCCCCCCCCCCCCGCCCCCCAACTCATTTCTCTCTCACTCCCTCTGCCCCTACATAAAGCATGACTCCACTTCACAGTAATTATAAATTAATTGGAGTTTGCCGGCCCTCGCAGAGCCAGGCAGAGGTGCAGAGGGAGAAGCGGCACAGAGCCATGTGAGCGGAGCGCTGGCAGCTGCGCTCGCTCGAGGAAGATGTTCGCTGTTTCGCTCAAGTGCCGGCTCGGGGTGGTGAGACGGAGGAATAAAGGTACAGTGAGAGCGGAGCAACTTACTCCTGGCTGCCAGAGGCACTTGGAGGGGATTCATTTGCACGTTAACTTTTCCTTAGTTGAGCAGGAGGAAGAAAGCTGCATGGTCTGTGGTTGCTTTTCACCCATGGTATGTGTTGGTGACGGGGAGTAGGATCATTTTACTTCCTTGCATGTCGTATATTTTTCAGAGGTTGGATTTTTTCCTTTCCCCTGTTGACTCTCTGGATTTTTATTCTATCAATCTGCCATGGTTATTACTGCAGTAAATTAGATTTAGGTGTGCCTCAGAGTCTCAGAGGGTTTCCCTCCTCCCATGTGGGAGCTCTTACTTTGCAGGGAGGGGCACTTGGGTGTCTGCTGGGCTCCACCAGACTGTTTTGGAATTCTGATGTCTGTCCCTTCCTTTGCTCCTTCTGGGAGAGGAATGGCTTGAAAGGATGAGAAACCTGGGAGAGTAATAGGGAAAAAAAGTAAACTTTGAAAAGATTTGAGAAGGAGTAATATTTTCAGTATGTTTCTGAGTAAGTTAATGAGACAGTTCCTGTTCTCATGATGCTGAAATGTTGCATGTGACAAGAAGTAAAGTTTGTTGTGCCAGACTGTGATCTCAGGGTCCCTCACCCCTGGTTTAGTTGTGTGTTAGATGGTCTCTGAACTCTGTGGTGGAGGTTGCTGTGGCTGAAGTGCTCCTGGCTCACGGGGGACACTGCAGCTGGTGCTCAGTCTCCTCACTGTTGCCTTTGATTTCTGAAAGATTTGATTTTTAACGAGCCCTGGAGCTGTCACTAACTGCTGGAAGCTCCGCTCTGCATGTGAGCCCGTACTGCTGGCAACACTCCTGTGGCACATCAAAGTCCTATGGTGTAAAAGGAAGATGACCTGCATTTTTATAGGGACCTCCAAAGAGGAACAGCTTTTAGGGTCTTGATGTAATCTTGGATATTATTGATTTCAGGTTTCACTGAATGCATAAACTTAGCTGTTAACCTTACTTAAAGGGAGAGAGACTTACTTGCTGATGCAGGGATCTGTGTTGACTCGTAAGAACTCTGTCAGGACACCAGCAGGTACAAAACTTTGGTAGCAAATGGAAGGGCCTGAACATAGTGCATGTTTCTGAGGCAGGCTGGACCTGAAGTCTTGGGTACAACTCCTGTGCAGGACTCAGCTAGGAAGTAAAAGTATTTGCTCAGATTAAGGTTGCAATTCTACAGGACAGACCAGAGTATAGAGCAGAAGCCTGAGGACTGCTACACTTGGCGTGGGTTACTGGAATGCTAAGAGAGCAAGGGAGCTCATGGATTAGGATTGCAGGGTTGGGCATGCAAAGGCATCAGCAAGATGGTCTCTATGCTTTTTTGCTGCACATAAGGGCACATTCATCTAGAGGCTACTGTCCTGCTGTGGCAGCCTTGGGGCTGACCTTATTTCCAATGTATGAATTTGTATTTGGCATCATTTGCCTTTGACAGTTTTTGCTGATGCTTTCTTAATTTTTCTCCTCCCTGGTTTGGAGGCTTCATGGGCTTCTCTCTGCCCTGCAACGAGTTTCATGTTCTCAGTCAAACAAGGCAGCACAGGCAGGATTTCCACCTTCTAGAGTGATGCCTAGAAGAGCTTGGATAAAACAGAGCTCTGAGGCCCTTTTAGTGGGGAGATACCAGGAGGGCATTTGTGCCTGCAAAACACTATGAAAATACAAGCTGAGACTGTAATGAAGGTTAAAAAAGTTTCAGTGGCTTTACTTAGAATACTTAAAATTGACTTAGGTCACCTGCATTTCTTAGTGACAGATTTAAATGAGAGAATCACTAATCCAATGCTAAATTGTACTGCTTTGATCAAGGATTAAACTGAGCTGGAAATGGTTTTTGGAACTAAGGCTTTGAAATGAACATCCAGAGACATGTTGTTACTTGTCTTCTATATTTGGGGACAGCTGATGTTTAAAGTACATCTCCAAAAGACTGAGCAAAAGGAAGTAATGCCTAGGCACTGTTGCTACCAGAACAAGCCCATCGTGACTGGACAGCAACTAAGGATGGGAGCTGGTATGAATTATACTAGTAAGTAATGAATCTCTCTACATTTTCTATCTGTAAATGCTCAAAAATGAGCTATCTAGCTGTTGCATCCCAGGAGATGGTCAGGCCTGTGAGAAAACAGTTGTTACTTGGCATTCAAAATCGCCACAACCTTTGTTTCAGAGAGAAAGGAAGACATAGTGAAGGGGTTGCAGAGATGTGTGAAGGGGAGTGATGGATACCCCAGCTTAGGGATCTCTGTCCTCTGGTCCAGACATTTGTGTGACCTTGTGTCCCAAAACCATGTTATGCTCTGCAGCTGAATGCTTGTTAGGGGAGATACCTATTCTGCTCAAAGTTGATTGTAATTTAATTGTAAGGTAATAATGTTTGAATCTCAGCTATGGTGGCTGCTGTTAGGTTTATGTAGCTTTAAGTTTAAACATCCTCACATAAATGAGGTTTGATCTCCCTGTACTAATTGCTACTCTCTGTTTCATAACACACCCCTTCCCACAGGCTGGCACTTCTTAGACAAGCTTTCCCCCAGCTCCTTGCTTTCTGCTGTATTTTCTTTTTCTTCCATCAAACTCTGTCTGCTCCTCCCCAGCTAATCCTCTTACTTCAGAGAGATTTTTTTTTTTTTTTGCTGTTGGTCCTCTTGGATTCCTACTTTTATTTTTTTTACTGAGCCCTCAAGCTTTTCCTGGCATGGGGATCATTCACAGTTAATCCAGCAGGCATTCATTCATCAGTCTGGTGGGGGCAGGCAGCATTTCCCTGCCTGCAGCTCAGCAGCTACCTTTGGTCAACACTGACACACACAGCTGAAGGCCCCTCACTCCTCTTCAAGGTCCCTTGATCCTCTGCAGAAGGTGCTATTGAAAACCCCAAGGAACAGTCCCTCGTCCAATACAGTCATTAAACTTTCCTCAGCATCAGTAATTTTTTCCATTGGAAAAGCTAAATGTCATCAGTAAATGCTGTGTGGGTTTTTTTTTCTGTTGTATCTAGTGACAGGACAGGGGGTAATGGAAAGAAGCTGGGACACAAAAAGTTCCATTTAAACATAAGGAGAAACTATTTTACTGTGAGGGGTACGGAGCACTGGAACAGGCTGCCCAGGGAGGATGTGGAGGCTCCTTCTCTAGAGGTGTTCAAAACCCTCCTGGATGCGTTCCTGTGACCTGATCTAGGTTGACCTGCTTTAGCAGGGGAGTTGGACTGGATGATCTCTAAAGGTCCCTTCTAACCCCTACCATTCTATGAGTCTATGACATCAAATAGCAAATGTCTGTTAGAGGGGTCATTGCCCCCCATGCCTATGTTCCTGCCATGCATCCTGCTGCCATGGTTTATATACAACCATGCCAGATATTCAGCTGAGCTCAAATTGGACGATTTGGGAGAGTAGTGGATGGTGATTGGCTTCCCTGCCAGCACCCAGTTACTGCAGCAAATCAACTGTATTCTATAAATAAGTGAACTCAAGTGGTGGAGATCGTAAATCATTAACCAGATACATGTGTCAGCCTTAAAAGTAGCAAATGAGTCAATTTAAAGGTATCCTCACTGTTTCTTCTGCTTTCTGAAACCTGCAGCTCAATGGAAGGGATGCTTTGCAAGAGATGTTGAGACCAGGAGGAGCTGCCTGAGCTGCCAGACATGCACACCAAGGGGTCTGAACCCCACTGCTGTGGCAGAAGAAAAAATTTGGTTTGAGATGTTCAAGCTTAAAACATGTTTATTTTTGTCCACTCTGATTCCTCCCTGTGTGTGGTGTGAATAATGTTAGAGTAATAAAAGTCATTTTACTGTTCCTTTGTCAAAAGCTGTCATTTGGAACATGCCAGGCATCAAAATTTGCACACGAAAATACATGTTCTGCTTCCCTTTTCCTTACCTCTGTGTTTTTCAGCCTTTTAAGCTTCACTGAGTCACGTTTACTGCCTTTTTTTTTCTTTTTTTGATTGGTCTAGATGCTTCCTTTTACTTTTTACTCTCTCTTGTATTTGAATGGGAACTAAGAAAATAAGTAAAAGAAAAACCACCACCTCAAAAACCCCAGGAGCAAACTAGAAGAAGGTGTTCAGAAAAACTGTCAAATAGCTTGAGACTTGCAATAAAATGATCAGTTTTAGCACAGCAGCTTTTATACTGAGATAGAGATTTTCAAAGATGTAACATCTGTGTGTGCAGGTATCCTGATTTGTCCTTTAGATAGAAGTTGATGTGTCATATTTGAGGTAGACAGACATTTGATTTTAATTCTGTGTTTTTGTTGCAAACAGTGTCATAGAAAACTGATCCCAGGAATGGGGAACAAGCTCTCGTGCCATGTTGCCTTGTTTGCTGTAGAGCGGCATCACACCATAACACATCTTGGCTGTGTTTGATAGCAGGGAGCGTTTCTGCAAATGGATTTCTGTCACCAAAAGATTTTGTTGTTGCAGGAAAACCAGAAATGGTTTGGATGTCTTGTTGACAAGGAAAAAAAAAAATAGATAAAAAAATGGAGTAAGCAGGTGAACTGTTTCCATCCTGTGTTGTGCCAAGTCCAGAGCACCACAGAGCCAAGTGTTAAAAGTGAGAATTCCTATGGAGCCTCTATTCCTGGAGGAGAGAGCAGCCATCATTACTGCATTTATCCTCCAGGAAAGTAGTGTTTATTTAGCAGATGAGCAACCAGCACACAGAGAAGCCTGACTTCTCCCCACAATGCAACTGTGGCACGGAGGTTGAGCCCAAGGTCTTGGAAACCTAAGGCTGAGAGCAATGCTATAGCCTTCACATGGCCACCTTTTCTTTAGGATGATTGTTGCCTCCCAGGATTTATTCTCACCCCTATGATTCATAGCTGAAGACACCTTGGAGCCTGCTGTGGTGAATATTTATGGGGTTCTATGGTTGTTCCTTCTGCAGCAATAAAAGCCAGGCAGTGGTGAATACAGGAAAGCTCCCTAAACCTAAACCACAGAGCTGGCAATGGCTGTGATTCCTTGTCTGTCAATGTGGCTACACTTCAACCCTTTTCATATCTCATTAATAACTCATGATTGGGCATGTTTTATTTATGTCTCCTAATGAAGCACATTTTTCAGCCTGATGCTGTAGGATCCCAGGTGACTGTTGCCTGCTCTGAGCACTGCCTGGCTCCTTCAGTCCCAGCTCATCCATCATCATCTTCTGGGCTCCAGGGGCAGAGAGGATCTTGATCTCTTATGGAGGTGGGGTATCTGAGTTAAAAAGAGCCCTTGCAGCCCAGATGCAGTTGGTAAATCCTTCCAGGGAAGCCAGTGTGCAAGACAGCCTATCTAAGGTGGCATTAACCCTTTGTGTTGGAAAGGTACAGAATGTGTTGGTATCCTGAGGGCAAATCCTGCCCAGATCCTGCATGTGTGTTTTAGTTGCAACAGGAATGAAAGCCCACCCTGCCCTGCCTGGCTGTGAACACAAGAAGTGCAGTTGTGCTGACCCACCTCACACAAGTGCCATCCCTTCACTGCAATCCACAGTGAGTCCTGGGCTGGTTCTGGAGTGCTTTGGAAAAGTTGGGATTTGTCCCTAGCTGTAAACTACTGCAAAAAAGGGATGAATTCCTTGTGCTTCTCACACTTTCCTTTCTGTGCATGCTTTCTTCTACATCTTTTCTGTTTGGTATATAAAACCATGTAAAAGGTTTTTTTTTTTTTTTTTTTTGTATGTATTATTAAAACTAGAAACAAGGGTTGGGGACTCTTTGTCCAACACCTTCCATTTATGTTATTGTGCTTAACAATTTGTGTGTGTGTTGAGAATTAAAACTATTTTCTCTGTAACAACTACCCCAACTGTTCCAGTCAAGACTCTCAGGAAAAATCCGAGGATGGTGAGAGCAGGCGCTGGGTTATGGCAGGGCTAATGCACGCTGGCAGTGCTTAAGAGGGCCCCAGGACAGGAGCAGTGAGAGGACACTGCAGGTCAGAGTTGGAGCAGCACTGACAGAACCATAGCAAACTGAAAAATTAGCTTTTTAGACTGAGCCAATTCCTCTTTGCGTGGTGGGGAAAAGGTTTTCCAAGAGGTAGCTAGTATTCGGGTGGCTAAAGGTGTAGATAGGTGCTCATCAGAAAAAAAAAGATACAAAAAAGTCCCCTAAAACCCAACCCAAAACTTTAAGCTCCCTAAATGTTTTCACTATCTGGCATCTTCTTTGTTTTGATAGCCTCCCAATTCCTATTCCATCACCAGCTTTTTCTGTTTAATTAAGAGTCTTGTGATGTTCTTGGAGTTTTTATCCACTAGAGTCATTGGGTGAGGGGAAGCAATATTTCTATTTCTTGGTGTTACCAAGGAAGAAATTTGAAAACATGGCTTTTAGAGAAACAGTTGCCTGCCTTCTGTGGGCACTGAGATTTAATGCTAAGCTAAAGATGGGAGGGCTGGAAAACTTGACCCCTGAGCACTAATTTTGACTTTATACTCATCTTCATCTCAGCCTCTTCCACCCTTCAGGTCTCATAACTCACCTCTAGGCACATCCTCCCTCTGTCCTTGGGCGGTGATTTTTTATTGATCTTGGATTGTACATGACTGACAACTTTGCAAATTAAAGGCAGGACTTAACAGCAGGATGAGGAGGGCACAGAGACAACTCTAATGCTGTTAGGACTGTTTGCCATGGCTCCAGTTGATGGGACGATGGAATCAAGACTTGAGGAGTAAATTTAATAGTACTGACTGTAGCCTGCTCATAAATTTCTTCTTATGCTTCTCTTTTGCTGATGTAGAAATACTAATGGGGCACAGCATATGGGAAGTAATTTGCTACTGTATTGTTGGGATGTCTTGAAAGGTGTTATAGATCTTGTTATTGATCAAGGCTTAAGTGGATGGGTTTGCCCGTTAAATGTAGGGCCTTGAGCATCACCCTCTGCCCCACGTGTCCCTTGGCACGCAAGGGCTTCTCATGGTGATACATAGACAGCCCCTGAGGCTGGGAAGTGTTGCTGATTTGCATCTGCACCTTGCAAGCTCAGCCAGGCTTTTTTGAAGAATGAAGAAAAATTTCCTTGACTCAGAAGACATTTCATCTGCTTTATCATAAAGAGAAAAATCAGGCCTTGAATTTGGAAAGCTGTAGGAGGCCCATGAGGTGACCACCAGCCAATGTGCTGAAAAAGAAATGCAAATTCAGATGATAATGTGGTTTGACAATTGCCTTTCAATTGTTTTTTAGATAAGACCTAGTTTGCCAAAGCTTGTAAGATGCAGTGAGCTCAGGATCAATATTAAAAATACTATTTCAGAATTAGCATCTTTCTGCTTTTCAGATGTCTGAAGTTTCTCCATTTCCATTGTATGAATGTCACTAGAGAGGCTCTGGCTATTTATACCATGGGTCTAGAGAAAGTTGTTTTCCCTGTTTAGCAACTGAGGTATTTTCCTCCTGATTCTGTTACACACAGCTATGTGAGATTTTTGTCCACTTCTTCTAAGTCAGTGAAAAAAACAAAGCAGCCTGAAAGGCAGCATTTAAAGCAGGTGAGGAAATACCTCGATCCCTTGTGCCTGTAGAGCTTTTTATCTGTAGCATTTCCTCCCTTGTGTACAGGTATCTGACTTTGCATACTCATGGGAATGTGCCAAATCACACTTCTTCATTTATTTTTGAACTGACAGGGGATCTGCAGTAGGTCTGTCTGGAGGCCAATCTGCCCCTGTGCCCCAGGGCCACATCAAGGATATTCATATGTTTTTTTAAAACACCATTAGCTTCTCAGTTGCTCAGTGCTCCGTGTTGGCAGGAAGCACTTTTGTTTTAATTGCAAAAATCCACCCATATTTGACAGAATTGAAAGTCTAATTTTGTATAATGCTATTCTCCCTTCTGATGAAAGTCCTGAAAGTCAGGGCTCTCGACAGGCTGCTCTGTGCCTCAAGTGTGACATCTGAAGCAACTAGACAAAGTTATAACCCTGCATCAGAAAAAACAATTTGTTTCCTTAACTTCTGTCTGCTATGTTCACCTACAACATTAAAAAAGTCCAAGAATCAGATTGTAGAAATGCAGGAGCTCAACTTATCTATGGACTGATGTTTCTAGTATGGGATGTTTTATGTCTTTGCTGGCAGATCTAAGCTTTCTGTCCTGTCCTCAGTGTAAATACCTGGTAAGGAATTAGGTTTTCATATGTACTTTGATGGAGTTCCTTGGAATAGCAATGGATATAATGAAATGGCTTTATTAACATACAGAATATTTTAACAGTGTATTGCAGAAGAGGAAGAGGACAAAATTAATGTGAAGTATGACTTCAGTATTCTGGCCTCAGTGGAGTCCTGAGGTGATAGCAAGGCTCCATATTAGTAAAGCATAAAGGTCTTAATTTGTATTTCTCTAAACTGGCCAAAAAGAGATGTTTTTATGAGTTACAGACAGAGCTAAACAATATTGGCTCTTGCTGTAGGCTAAGATTAGGGTCATTTTTCAATCAGTTCCAACAAATCTGGTGGTCACCAGCTGCTCTCCTAATGCAACAGTTAGCTAATGACAAGGAGTGCTTCTCCAGCTTTCCGCTCCCTCCTGATGCATTATACTGGCTCATTTAGCTTGAATAAAAGGAGTGATCTGTCTCCTTGCAGATTGTGTTGGGAAAGGATCTGGTCAGGTTACCTTCATTCACTTTGGTCTCTGTTGTATGAGCTAGTTGCATCCCACCATACTCAGGAGAAGGAAACAACACCATGCGCCTCACCCTTGGGGCTAAATCCTTAGAAAACAAATGTGCCGTGTTGTGCATTTGAGGCTCAGTAGGTTCGACATGCTGGAGTCAGAGTTGTGTCCTTGCCCAGGCTGGCAGCCTCATGCTGAACTTTTATCCTCTTCTTGGTTTCGTTCAGATCCTGAGGCTTATTGTAACCTAGTTTTTGTGAGCCATTTCCTTTTCTCTCTCTCCCTCTTGCTCTTTTTACTTTATGGAGTATTGCCAGATTAATCACACAAAGCTGTTGAAATCAACAGCAGTGTGTAATTCAGGGCTTGATAACTGATGGTGGGAGGGCGCAGGGGAAGGGGGTTGTGCTCCTTACAAAATTGCCACATGATTTATCAATCCCCAAGACATCTGTCTAAATTTTCTTTTTCACAAGCTATTTCAGGAAACACAAAACCAAAAGGAAACTAACTGCCTTTTGAAATAAATGGTCTGTCTTCACAACCAATGAGCCCCTTCTCATCTGAGTGCATTGAACTGTAGAGGAACAGCCATGAGATAATGTTTTTTCCTCATATACACTCTTTTATCCACTAAGAAAACATACCTGAGCAGAAAATGAGTGCTCTGGACATTTGACCAGAATACTGCAGCATTTTGCTCTGGGCTATTGCTATGACTGTGCTGCTTTGGATAGATCAGCATCCATTGCGCTGGAGACAAACTCCAAATAACAGAATAGAAGTGATTAAAAATAACAGTTGCTGAGATATCTGGTGTGAATGTACATTTTACCAGGGTAGCTCAGACTAAACATGAAGTTACCAGACACTCAACTGTTTCAATGACACATAACCTTTTCTCTTACCAAGAGGAAAGAAATATCATCCCTTGTCAGTCAAAGGCTTTGCATGTAACTCTTGGGTTTCCCCCCCCACCCCTTCTCCACTTGCCTTTATCTTGCTTTGCTTAAAATATGTTTGCATGTCTTTAAAAATTTTGGGAAATTAGGAATGGAATTGATACATCTTCCCATCTTTCTCTCCCCAGATCTATTGCAACCCATCTGAGTGGCCCAAGAAATGCAGATAGTTGGGAGTTTTTTAGTTAAAAGGAAGAGTCAGATCCCAGAGATCCACAAGGTCTGCAGAGTTTTGATGTGCTTGGTAGACATGCTTTGGCAGGAGGGTTGGACTAGATGATCCCTAAAGGTTCCTTCCAACCCCTGCCAATCTATGATTTTATGAGCTTTTTAACTGCTAACAGGCTAAAGAGAAAGAGACATTCCCCTGATACATAAGCAATGATGGGGTGGTCAGGATATTCACATGAACAGAGAGGTCCCACCTTGGATCCCTGGTGTGCCTGATTTAGATCCAGAGCTGTAACTGGTATCTCAAGATAGTGTGTGTTATGTGTTGTGTTATGTACAGCATCTGTATCATCACAGAAAAAAACCCAATACAAATAGTTTTTGCAAGACAAAAACCCCTTCCCCACTAAGATCTGCCAGTGAGACAAGAAATGCACACAGAGATATGAATCCAATAACACAAGTCTCTCTTCCTGAAGTAATTCTTCCTCTGCCAGTGAGGGCTCTAAGGCTGAGCATCAGTTTATCCAATATCTGTTCAGTGATCCCAGCTGGAAAATAAAATAGGGGCCAATTAGTTGACTAACCAATCACTTCACTGCTCCCATGTTTTAGCAACACCTGGATCTTACATCCCAGAGATACCAGTGAAGTCTTTTCTTTGACAAAATCATCTCAGGTTTGTAAAGCAGGAAGAAATAACTCCTTTTTTTCATCTCTGTGATACGGAAGCTGAGCATTCATAAAAGTGAGACATTTTCAGAAAGCAAGGAGTGGAAATGGTAATAATACAGTGGCTGTGTTCCTCTCATAAAGCAAGCCTTTCTTCCCTGAGTACTCCATATCTTACGCATTTTCTTTCTTTGAATCTATTCCAGTGTTTTCTGATTAACTCCCTTCTTGCCTTGGAAAGAGCTATTGCTTACAGTTTTGTCTTCAAGCAATGATCATAGTAATAGATATTAAAATGACTCATGAAATTCAGGTAGTAGAGCACCTGCATTTATACATTCCTTTCTGGAAAGAAAACCCGAAGAAATACAGAGGGGATAAATCCGACTGATTTGAACAACAAAAAGCAATTCTAACATTCCTCACAGGATAAATTAAAATGATTGTGTTTCTGATAGATTTTTCTTGTAAAATAGTCAATAGATGAGCTTTTGTTAAATAAGTTCTGGCTTTGTCTGTGTGTCTAAGGTAGAACTGAATATCTTCATTGTTTAAAAGCTGTTGGGTGTACACATGAAAAGATCTGGAGAGGTTACTGGTGGAAAACAAAGCCCATTGCCATGTTTAGCTTGCTGTCACACCATACAGTCCTGCTTCACACAGAGTGGGTGTGTTGAGGAGATGCGTTTTGGGCAGAGGCAGGAGCCAGACCCTAGGTGCCCTGACGTGGAGCACTTGGATCCAAGAAGACAGAGACAAACAAAACTCGCAGGTGGATGGGGGCCCCAGTCATCAGGTGATTAGTGTGAACTAGTGTCAGGGCAGTGAATTCAAGGACACTGTGTTGGCCTGACATTTGCTCCAAGACCTGTTTTGTTTAGTGGCTTCTTTGCAAACCCTGTTTTGGACACTCACAATTCAGGTCAGGCATTTTGAAGCCTTTAAGTGTCAAACTGGGTCTAAGCAAAGTTGTTCATCTACTGCTGCCTTTTCCACAGAGGAAGCTGTGAAATCCCATCAAAGCTGAAGGTCACCAGAGGCAGCCTTGGGTCATAGGAAGTAGTTTGTTCATCCATGTCCCTCTCATGTATGGGTTGGAGCCTGGATTCTCTGTGGTCACTCCTTGGAGGCCCATTTTAGGTCCATGCTGAGTATCTCCCCACTGCTGCAGCAAGAAATGTGACTTAGAGCTGTGGTGTCCGGAGGGATGTCAGTGTGACCAGTGGGTTGGTGTGATGGGACCCAGTAGTACAAACTCCATCCACAGCTCTATCCGTGTTCTTGGGAGGCATTAGGGTTACCAATGAGAGGTTGCCAGAATTCTGCCACATTCAAAGTATTTGCCAAAACCCCATCTTTACCTGCCACTTTTACTGTAGCTTGAGGTTACATTATATTTTTGTTTTCCAACAGTTGCACATCTTTTTTTCCCCTGCACATAAACATCAAATGCTGTTTGCTGAATATTTCTCTTGTTCTTATTTGGACTGAAGGTTTCTGTTACTACTGGCCCTTAGGGGACCAATTTAGCTGCACTGAACCAGTTTTGGTGTTCAATTCCTTCTTTTCAAAGAGCTGCATTTCCACATCAGTTGAACCCTTCGTGTGCTGGCATCTTCCTCACTTCCAGCTCAATGAATGCTTAAAAAAAAGATATTTCTCCCTCCTGTCTATGCTCACACATTCATATGCCTCTGCTGTCTAAAGTAGGGGGGGACATGAAAGTCATACTGAGAAGAGGGGGAGATTTTAATGTAAATTAAATATCCCCCAAGGGACACAACCTCATTCCAACTGAATGAGGTTTTACGCACAAAACTGCAAAATATTCAGCCCATGTGTCATTAAAGTGTTGCAGCACAACCTCTCCTAGCCAGCAAGTGCCTGAGTAAATTCTGAATTGCTGCCTGTGTCTCAGCTGCATGCCCCAATCTTTGCTATGGTACCGTCTGTTGCAACTGCAAACACGTCCTGCAGCTTCTTGTTGTTTGCAAGGCTCTTGTCCCAAGGAAATCTTCACACTATTGGTAGCATGTGACTTTCATATCATGATGGAGAAGCCCAAAAATCCACTTTGTTCTCTTCCAGTCTTAGTAAGAAATGCAGGCAGAGGTATAAAGTGAACAGGGGTGTTTTGGTGCCCATAGTAGTATGAAACAATCCTTGGAGATTGGAAATGCAATGTGTGAGTATTGTTTTTGGTTATAACTTTCCTTAATTTGACCAAAGTTTGTGCTGTTGATGTCATGATGTAGGAGAGAGGGTTTTGTGTATTATTACAGGGAATTTTCAGCAGGATCATTCCAGCTTCAGCATGTGGGTCTTTTCATGAGGCTGGTGCTTCTGCAATCACAGAGATGCTTTGCAAAAGCCTCACTTGCTGTCTTGTTTGAATCATCTTCCTGCACTCAACTGCAGAGGAATCAACCTATTCAGACTTTACAGGATAAAGATACTAGAGTCAAAACAAACTCCTGGAGACAATCCATGAAGGTGGTGTGTGCATGTGTCCTGCACTGAGCATACAAACACCCCTAAATCCTATATATTCCATCTGAGACATTAAACAGAATCCTTCAGATTGCAGCATCTGAGTGATGGATTGCAGAACTCCGCCTGTTGCCTGCCTACTGGTTTAACTTCTCAAAGCACTTTTAGAAGCCATGGTGCTGTGTAAGCAGAAGATATAATTATTTAGAGTTTTTTTTTTTTTTTTTTGCTATAGCTATTGGCATAATGTAATCCAAATGGTCTTTTTCACCTTAGTTGGCACAACCCTTTCTCACTGTAGGACGGGAAAAGCCTGATGGAAGTAGGTCAAGGGACTGATGTAAATGTTAATACTTCAGATCTCCATTAGAAGTGAGTGTAACATAGTGTGTGCTGTGTCAGCTGGGTCTGGTGTGTGGTGTGCTGGGGAGGTACGTGTTTTAATGTTGACATTCTGTAAATTGTAATATGGTAGTTGTTAGTATAAGTAGGATATTATAGTCCTGTAACCTGTGCAGGGATATACCATGTGCAGGTTAGCACAACACTTGAATCACTGGAATCTCTGTCAGCGTGACTGACTCAATAGGGCATCCAGGAGAGGCATTAGGCATGTTCAAGTATTTCCCTTCCTATCTCATGCACAGGCTATTATCCCTGATGACTCTTGTTTACTGGGCACTACTGCTCAATTCTATGTGGTCAGACTCTACTCTCTAGGGATGGCACTGAAGCAACATTATTTGTTTGCTTTCCTCATTCCAAATGCATGTCCCTCCTTTCCCTTAAACCACAAAGAGAGCAGGATGATGCAGAAGAACCCCTGCTTGCATGTGTGAGCTTACAATGACACCCACAGTCCGGGACATCTTTCTCTCCCGGTTCTCCTCTGAACTGGTTCCATGCTTGATGGTGAAGGAGTTGTCAAGCTCACCCACAGCACAAGCCCAAGCCATCAGGGCTGGGATCCATTTATGTATTTGTAGCCTATCCTCTCAGCTCTGGTAGTGAAGTTATTAAAATGAGGTTTGTCAGCACACCGAAGAGGGTTGATGTGGGGGGGATGGGTTGCATCTTTCATGCAGTTTGATCCTGCTCAGCTTGTTAACACTCGGTTGCTTTTGTGATTAATTATTTAGTCCTCTCCCTTGGTATTGGGGTATAATAGCACAAGCTCCCTTTCTGCTGAGATTCACAGTTCTTTGCTTTTTCCTGCAAGCATCTTTGTGCCAGCTCCAGGCACAGAGTGAGGAGGTCTGGGCTGTGGTGCTTAGAGAGCCTGACAGCCACCTGAGCTGCTGCTCACCCTGGGGCAGCTGGGCTGAGACCAGGGCTCTGCCCACAGGCACCCGGCAGCCACCACTATTGCACGGACTGAAACAGTGGGGAGAGCTGTCCCTGAGTGCCCTGCCCCTCCAAACATGGCCTCTCACTCCAATGAGTACTCATGTGATGAGGAGCAGTCAGACACAAGAGCTGCAAACTGGAAGTGAACTTGTCAGTAGAGAGACTTTATTTGGGGAGTCAGGCTTGGCAGCCCTCTTCTCTTCCTCTTTTGGATGCCTTTTGAACAGCTTTCAGTTCAAGTTTTTGTAATCACCGGGGCATAGCTTCTTCAGACATTTGTTTTTAGGTGCATTGCTTATTGACTTGATTTGCTCTCTAAGGTCACATGTGCAAAGATGTTTGCTAGTTCTCTGCACCCAGCGCTCTAGCGCACGCTTGCACATGGCAGGGGCTTGTGCCAGTGGTGGGGCAGATGTGGGGTGCCCTCTGAGTGTGCTGCTGTGGTTAGTTGCTGGTGTGTGGACAGGTGTAGGGTGGATTTGTACCCAATGAGTGCTGTGGTTGTTGTTACTGGGGCTGTGTTTTGAAATGGATAAGCTGACCACTAGTAACATTTGAACTATTGCCTCTCCTGTAGGGCTGCAGGGCCCATGGACCCTGGGAAACTGGTGGCCCAGGGAGGGCTGGCAGGTCCCTCTGGCTCTGGAAGAGGCATCTTCCTCCCTCCCTGAGCAGCCTAGGCTCAAAGCCCCCATTGCTGGATAAGGCGATGCCTGAGGTCTGAATAATTAGCAAGGAATTAGCTGTGTTTTTTTTTTTTATGACACAGTTTCCTTGGCTCCTCTGATGTTTGCATCCTTCTCCTTTCATCTTCTGCCTTGGTGGCAGGCTCCCTGCACAGCCGTGGGACATGTGGGAGGCTCTGCTGAGGGGTGGGCAGGAGCATCCCACTGCAGCAGGATCGGGAGCTAGTACTGATGCCCCAACCTGCAGACGTGGAGGATATGAGTCTGTCCTTCACCACACTGCAGACTCCCTGCTGGACCAACCACCCTTCCTTCAGGTCTGTAAAACAGTAAAGTGCCAGTTCCTTTTCCCATCAAAGATGATGGAAAAGCTGATTACTTTGTGATGAAGCATTAGGTTGGGTTTCTTTGTGTTTTTTTGGTGCCCATAAATTAAAGGGAAACTCACAATGATGAGGAAAGGAGCCAAGGAAGGTAATTATTTGTCAGGAAGATGTTATGGGGTTTGCTACATGTTAATTGAAAGCATTGGAAATTCCAGCAAAGCAGCACCCAAAGGCAGCTGGCACTGAGGGTGTAAAGCAAACTAAACATGCAGCACCACTCGCTCATTGTTTAGGAAGCTCAGTAGTAACCAAAAGGTGTTAATCAAACAGTATCTTTTAAGACTTTGAGCCAGATGACAGAGGCACAAAGCCCCAGTCCTCATTATGTTTTTAAAGCTCAGGCTCCTGCCTGCTGAACAATTTACTGTCTCTGAATGTCTGTGCTGCAGTTTCTTCATAGGCTCTAATTTTTTAATGTCCCATCCCTGCTAATTGCATAGGGGATGTTTCTCTTGATCTCCCAGGGCTGTGCTTTGGTTTAAATCTGTGCAAAGTCTTCTTTGGGCTCTCAATGCAGATGTGGAGTGCAGAAACGTGTGTGCTTGTGGCTTCTGCCCACGTGCCCTCACCACAGCACCTCCCAGGTGGGTGGCAGTGAGTGTGAGCCCCATGGTGGGGACTGTCCCCATCATGATGTGGAGTACCACTGAGGTCCTCCCTATCCCTGGGGGCAGATCCAACTGCAGGAACGACATCTCATTTTCAATCAGAGGATGATAGTGTGTGCCTCTCTCTCCAATGTGCATTAATGGCACATAAATAACCTGCTTGGATCAGAGATGCTGAGGGTAATATGTAAGCTGGAAAGATTCCAGAAGGTGGACCTTGCTGCCCTGGCAATTAGATGATAATAAAAATAAAATTCCAGCCCCAAATGCCCTTTTTTCAGACTCAAATAATTTGTTGAATCACATTGGACCACACCATAAGTGTAAGTACCTCAGGTGCAGATTGTTTTTTACAACAAAACAGCATTTTAAGACCCCAATACCATAACCATTGAGCTGTATTGGTCATATTATTACTAGTGTAATAATACCATTAGTACTATTAGTACTATTGTGTTTTAAAGGGCTAGGTCTTGATATATGTATGCTTCACTTTATACCATTGCTTAGTCTACTTAATGCTTGTGGAACCATTCACATTACAGGGAAATGAACACATGCAATAACTTGTGGGTTTCAGACTGTCTATAGGAATGTTTAACTTCTATTTTTTTTTATAAATCACTAAAAAAGGATAGCTCTATAATAAACAGACTGTGTGAAGTAAGGAAGTTTAAAATATACAACATCTTGGTAAAATCCCACTTCCAAAATCATTAAATGTCTTAAATTATTATCTAAAATACATATTTTATTGTATTTTAATTTACTTTATTATATTCTTTTAGTGCCCTGAGCACCTTAACTTCATAAATAAAAGAATTATTATGTAGAGTCTTTGCAATATGAAAATTAATGCTCAAATGCTTGGAGACATAAAAATTTCAGCATGTTTTTGAAGGCTAGTGTTAAGAGTTCATAAACACACTAATTTTTTCACTCTTAAACATTTTGGGTCAACGGAGAACAAGAGGAGGTGTTAACAGAACCTGTACTCTTTTAATAAGAGACTGGAGAGTTTGGAGGGCAATGTACCTAGCTGTTGTACTACAGCACTCTCTAATAACATCTCCAGACACTGCAATAGCAATAAAGCATGACAAGATTGTACAATATCTCTATTAATCACTTTTCCTGGTAACACAGAGCATGTTACAGCAACCATCTAACTCTGATCCTTTCAGTGCCTCAGGGAATTTCGGCAATTATTGCAGAGGACCACCATCCATAGTTCTAGTTTCTGAACTGACTTCAAGTCTTTTATGGAGTGGTGCATGTAGTGTGTTTTGTTTCTTGGAAGGAACTTGGAGTAAGACACTCACATATGTCTGACCCACCCGCCTGCCAGGAGACTTTACTAGTAGGACAAAGTCAATGCTCACCCCAGCTACCTTCCTGATCTGATCTCAAGTCCTTGCTTGTTTTTCCCCTGGTTTTGTGGCCCACGGGATGGGGCAAGAAGGAAGCCCTGGGTGCTTGGTTTCTGGAAGAAGTCCACTGCAGGGTGGGCATTGGTTCCCTCTCCAGTCTGATGTTAGGTCTCCTGAGCCCTGGGCAGGGTTGGTGGTAGCCACCTTCCCATTGCTGTGGCTCTGCATCCAAACAGGAGGATCTATGCATCACTACAAGATCTTCCTTGGCAGGAGAATGGCTCCGAAGTCCTCTGTGGCCAAAGATTCATTGTGGGATAATGTCTGTCTCCAGATGAACAACCCGTTGCTGATTAGGTGTAGAATAGGGAAACTGTGGGTTCTTTTTCCCCTTGTGTAAATTTGCACATCTAATGACTGCTTGGGTAGCAGACACATAAAATCTAGTTGTGTGGAGAGGTTTCTAAAAGGATGCTACTTGACCTCTGCCACCCACTCTTTCCAAAGCTGCTCAGTAGCCAGGAGGTGTTCCAGAAGGAGATAATTAGGCTTGTGCTATTTCAACCTCCTCTGATCCCTAAGAAAGAGTTAATTACAATCTTCTCCCTCTTGCTCAAAGGTGGCTGGGTATTATTATCAGAGCTGTAATTATTCATGCTAATTGCTTATTTGGAGAGGGAGAGAGAGAGAGAGAAGCCCCGACTCCACATCAGTGATTAGCAAAGCAGACCAGGTGCACTTTAAGGCTGGACCGAGGTAGTGTGAGGGGGTAGAAGGAGGTCGGGGATGCTGGAGTATCTGTGAGCAAGTGGTGGAACAGACCCTGTCCTGCCAATGCTGCCTCCTCCTCCGGGACTGAGAAAAAAGAGCATGCACTTCTTGCAGACCTTCCTCCGGTGGAGGGCACTCCGAGGTAATTGTCCTACTGACTGGAGACTTCATTTGTTGTGTGGCTTGATTAACCTTTTGTCGTTGTGTTTGTTTTGTTTCACATTTCCCTACGAGGCAGCAGAGTGGGTTGTGAGATGTGTGTCTGAGGTTTGTGTTTCAGCTGCTCCGCAGATCTTGCAGCTGATATTTCATTAACAAAAACTTCTAAGATTCCCCGATTTCCTTGCTGCTGGTATTTTTGAGTTGAGAAGGGGAAAAGCAGGTGGTGTGTCTGTCAAATGATGGACTTTTAATAGTAAGGCTGGTTTACTTTGGAGGCTTATTTCTGTAACCACATCTGGGACTCGCGTGTTAAAAGTGAAGGATTTAAACTTTGTTTGTTGTTGGCTAAGGGTATCTGAAGTGTGATGGTCCTGATTAGATGCTTTGAAGGCAGTCGCATGGTAGAATTTAGTAAGCTGCAGAAGCTGGGACTTGGTGGGGAGAAAGCTATGGGAAGTTTTCTCCTTGGGTGTACCTGGAGCCGTTTGGGGATGGCGATGTGCCGTGACTGTGATGGCACACGCTGGCTTCTTCTGAAGTGCCTGGATTGTGCCTGAAGTGCCTGGAGTTTGTTGTGAGAGCTTGAGTCATCTCTAAGAAGTAATTATTTTATTTTACTTTATTTTTTTTTTTCCTGGAACAGGACCGTGTGTCCTGTTTGACTAAAGCTGCAAACTGTTCCTGGTGTCTAATCTTTGCATGAGTCAGTGGAGGGTTGTTTTCTGTTGGTCTTTCTGTTTTCTCTTGAGCCCTTGATTTCCATTGTTATTAAGGCTGAGAAAAACAACCTTAAGAATCATGCTTATAGGTGACATGAGCTATGCAGGTTTTAACAAAATAACTGGAAGGAACTGCCCCCCTACCAAATACCTTTGAATGTTCATCTGTCCTTTTTATAAAGGTCTCTCTGCTGTCATCCTTATGGCCAGCATCCACATGCTGTGCTGAGATCCTGACGAGACTACTCTATTTTCTGGATATCTAAAATTATTATCCCCGTGCTTTAACTTCCTAACTGGCCATAATTATGTTTTAATGTACTGAATAATCTTTTCATCTGGATGTTTTACTACTCATTAAATTACCCAGGCTTTCCTTGTTCATATCCTCTTCCCGACAGATGAATTAAGCTCAAGAACATGAGGTGGAGACCAAAGGACTGCTGCTGCTGTGGCTGCAGTTGTCCCCATCCTCTAGGGTGGGAAGCAGAGACTGGGATGGAGAGAGATTTCCTCGTGATTGTTGGGGAAGTTCAGATTTACAAAGAGGTCAGAGGCTTGAGTCGCTATTCTAACAGATACTGTGTTGCTGAACCTGAGATGAAGGTTTATTTGTAATATTCTAAGCCTTTTGCATGCTGATTATTGAGAATGCTAGACACCTCCAAGAAGGCAAGGAATCAAAACTTACAGTGGTGGTACAACAGAGATAGCTCTTCATAAAGTCTAAGTCTGTCCAAATCTGGATCCCCTAAAACCAGGAAAATTTTTACTTCTCTTGAAATCTGTAGGAATTAAGAGCCTTTTTTCTTCCTTAGGTATCTAATTATTTTTCTTTCTTGTTTTCACTTTTTTTCTCCCAATATTTTCTGGCAATTACTGCTTCATCCTTTGCTGTTCTAATTCCAAGCTATGTTTAAGTACATGTTATCCAGCTAATTACTACTTGCTGCTTTCCTATGGACCTTAAATCTCCCAAATACCTTTTGTAGAATGTTAATATACCTTTTTTCCTACAGCGAGCTACCCGTGCACTGCCAGCAGTACTTGCTGCCTCTCTGCTTGAAGTTTATTCTTCATAGTAGAATTGCAGGATTATAAATGAGTGTTGATCTTCTTTCACCTCTGTCATTCAATAGTTCAATTCCATGTGCAAATTGCCTGGGGAGGTCAGAAATCTTTGCTCTGTAGACCTGATCTTTGCTTTACAGGGGTTAAAATATGGTGTGTTGCTACCATCAAGAAGAGCAATGACTCAGGGGAATGTATTCTGGAGGCTACAAAAGCCCATGGGAGACTGTGATCCCTTTAATGAAGGAAACGCATCCCTCTGTGGAGAAACTACATACAGCACACAGTGCATGTCTCTCATTGAGATCCCCTGGTTGTGAGGCTCTGCTCCTGCAGAATTGACTTTGGAAATCTCTACAGTTTATATGCTTTTCAAGTCATAAAGGAATTTCTTAATGAATTTTTCTGTCCTCTATTTCTACTTTGATATCAGAGTTAGAGTATGTAGGTAGGGAAGAACTCTTAATTATGACCAGATTTTTCTATTAAGCCGTTGCTGGTAGGGAAACAATTACAAAGACTATCAGATGCTGTGCTCAGGATGTCTCTACTGGCATGGGTTAATGCCTGGCTCTGGACGGACTGGGACTAAACTATCCCACTGTTGGGGTGTTCATTCCTGTCCCCCAGGAAGGCAAGTGACAAGACTGCAAAGAGCAACTTGTCCACTCAGTGCTTGGTATCGGGAGCTGATGCTGTTGTGTGTGTTTAGCGACTGGAAGGTGACCAGTGTGCATTCTAGGGATGGTAACTACTGTTTCAGTAATAATAATAAACAAAATGTAAAAAATGTATACTCTAAGTGACCTGGAGTGTGCAAGTATCTGACCTTGTGCATCATAGGAAAAATTATGTAGGATGTCTAACATGGTGAGTCCCGACCAGAGATGACTTGATTGTCCTTGCCCTGTTGACATCTAAATCTTTGGGATGTTGGTAAAGAGGCTTGGAGGAAGGCAGCTGTGAGTACAGGGCTGGGCAAGAAGCTGGGCAGTGAAGACTCATAGCTGTCCAGTGTGTTTGCTAACTGGCTGCCTTTCATCTGCTGTTGACCTATGTTGGACTCTGAGCTTATCAGGAGATATAGAGAAGCCTCTTGGAAGGGAGGCATGTCTAAGCAGGATTGGCACGCTTTGATCTGAAAGCTGATCCTGTAAGCATCAGCTAGCCCATCTGTGGGAGAGGGGTTCTGATGGAGTGAGGTGGCACAGAGGGGTTTACTGGATGTGTTAAACTCCAATAGTTGAAATTAGAAACTGTAGAGGAAAGGCTTTGTAAGAGACTGGCGTTGAGAGGGGGATCAGGGAAGCTGACTCTCCAGTCTACATCAACTACTGAAGTAGTTTAGGCAGTGTTATCATCTTCTTGGTTTTGTGTTTTTTTTTTTTTTTTTTTTTTCTGACAAAATCCATTAATTAAAAGGCTCCATCAATCAGAACTCATTGAGTTTGACACATCTGAGAGTCGATGCTAGTTTATGGAGCTGCTCTGTGTGGTGTGTGTGTGTCTGTAGCAGCTGGAGCAGCCAGCAAGTAATGCTCTGCAAGTCTCAGTTCTTGCACTTCTCCTCTGGGTGGGAGGAAGCAAGAAAGAAAGACTTTATAAAACTCAGCAAGATTAGTGAATATCCCATAAAAAACCCCATCATCTATGCATTAGCTCTCAGAACAGCAGAACTGAGGCAAGGTGTTTGGCCAGTGACCAAATAGCACGTGTAGAGGGTACTCTTTCCCATGGTGAGCTCTAGCAGGGTTTTGGGCTTGACCTGAACAGTGTGGGGCTGTGCAGCCATTACAGCAGTTTTTCTACAAATTAGCCTTGGGAAATATCCCAGCTTGAGGTCATTATCTGCCCTAAAGTATAACCCCTGCAGCAGGTGATGTGCCTTGGAGTTGTTCTTTTCAGTTCCTGTAGACATGTTGTGAGGAGCAGTGCTGATTTTTATTATTTTATTTTTCCTTGAGATATTGCTATTTCCTTGCTTTGCCCTTTCAACACTGATGAGGGCATCCCTCATTATCTTTATTCCCAGCAGAAGTTTTCAACCCTTGCTCAAATCTTACTGTGTCATTTTATCTGAACAGTGACATGCAGTGGTGACATAATGTGATGGAGACATAGGTAAGAATCTTCTGTGAAGACCCATATGTGGGTATATTTGTGTGTGTATATGTATTTTACTAGTACTTATTACTGATTTCTCCCACATTCCATTGCTGATGCAGCAACCTATGGTAGGGATTTTGTGGGCTCAAACTCACAGGCAGGCCCAATGCAGCTTTCTTCTATATTCCCCTTTCCATGCTCAGCCAGAGTTACAAGGTCCTTTACAAGATATGATAATTTTTAATTCTCTAACATACACCAATTAAATTTTCTTGATGGTGTTATCTTGAAGATGAATAACCTGAGCTGCTGTTGCTTTGAGCTATGTTATTCTCTCACTCCCATTGCACTCTCCATGTGCACACCTCCATGCTTACAAAGCCGCTACGGTGTTTTCTGCAGAGATATTCAGCAGCTGAAAAGCTTTGTTGCTGCTGCTGCATGAGGGACTTTTGTATGCCCATCATCAGAAAATGAATAGGCAGTGATCTAGTAGGGATTTGGTCAAGCAGTCCTGAGTGCGAGGCTCAGCTGGAAGTAATGCTGTGTAATCTTAATCCTAACATAATCAATACCATGGGGCAGGAAGCTCTTGTGTGAACTCTCTCACTCCACTCCCCATCTCCTCTAGCTGTCTGCTCTGTGCTTTCAAAAGGCCTGACTTCAGGGGCTGATGTATGTGATTTTTTTTTTTTCTTTCTTTCTTTCCTCTTTGTGAGACTTAATTCAAGTTAGCACATGATTTCTGTGGCTTACCGAGTTTACATGAGGAGAGCAGCAATGGCAAATGTCAAAACAGGTTCTCAGTTACTGTCAAAAGGCTGGGAAAGAATAAGATAAGGGGCATCCAGTGCTTCTGGTGCACTCACTTGGAATAACAACACATTATTAAGATGGCCAAGTCAGGTCCCTCTGGTTTCAATACCTGACTTGTGACTCCTGAAGAGCCTGGTACAACTGTATTGAAATCAGCTCTGAAGCCTGTTTCTCTCTGACACCTGGGGTTTTGGGATTTTTGTGTGATTTTGGGGTGGTGGTTTTTGGTGGGGGTTTTTTTGTGTTTTTTGGGATGATGTGCTTTGATTTTTGTTTTGCCAGTCCAGCAGTTATTTGCGCTGGTAGGTTAGCATATATAAACACCAAAGCAAGAAGTAATCAACTGTGCATCACAGCAGCACTTTTATTCTTGCTGGATGATCTGACTCTGTGTATGTGAGAATAAAAATCTTTAACTGCATCCATTCCTGTCCCTGTTCTCCTCCCCCAGCTCTGCGTTAGCCATTTTAAAGGGAGTTGTGGAGTCCAAGGCTCTCAACTGAAAGCACATGCTGCTCTCTCGTGGAGCAGTAAGCATTGCAGGCAATGCCAGGCAGATCGTTGCCTGTAAAGGTCCAGCAGCCTCTGAAACAAGTGATGCTCCTTTTAGGAAGGAAAAATGAGATTTTTGCAGCTGATTAAATGAGGGTTTTTCATGTCTTTATTTCCCAGCCAGCCACTGCCCTGGGATGGAACATGGAGTAGCTTGTGGCTTTGGAGAAAGGATGAGGATGTAGTGGTGGGGATAGGTTTCTCCAGCATTTTTTTTTTAGAGATGAATTGACCTGCAGAGTGCCAGTGTCCAGGATATTACAGACTTGTCTGCATGTCCATTGTGCTCAGAGTTTTAAAGTGCTGGGTACTGCCAAACACAGGGATAAATCTCTCTCTCAAGAGACAGAGTAAACCTGAGGTCTGGGCTGTTCACAGAGTAGAGCAGGAGTTGCCCCCAGTGCCTCTTGCTCTGCTGAGGAATCTAAATCCTACTATCATCCAGCAGCTTCTAAATCTGAAAGAGCTCAATAAAGAAATAGTCATTATACCTGCTGAAAGTAGGTATCTTTTTGGAGAAAAGCCCATTTCCCTTCCAATGCAGAGGGAAGGCGGAGAGGGTTGAAGCCTGGCTGCAATCACAAGAGGGCAGAGTTGGCTGAAG
The DNA here is from genome assembly GCA_013401255.1 of Urocolius indicus. Classification (NCBI taxonomy): domain Eukaryota; kingdom Metazoa; phylum Chordata; class Aves; order Coliiformes; family Coliidae; genus Urocolius; species Urocolius indicus. The sequence goes on along the minus strand of WBNH01009943.1, from coordinate 1,118,244 downwards.
GCTTATGAGCTCTTGCAGCTCTCAGAGCACCCAGGGGCAGCAAGGCTTGGCCTTGCCCTTGGTGCTTGGGGCAGCCCGAGCTGTAGCAGTTGCTGAGCTGTCAGCACAGATGTGACTCCATCGCTCTGACTGTGCCCTTCAGCACCAACATTAGCCAGGCAGAGGATGGATAATTAAGACAAGACTATCTCCTGTGACCCTCCTCTCGTTGCTGTGAAAGGCTGGCTGTACCTGTGCTATATTTGTGGGCGTTTTGCTATGGCATTAATAAAAGCTTCATATTAATATTGATGTGAGAATTGAGAACATAAATTGATTGTTAATTAGCAGCTGAACAGGGGCTCAAACAGTGCTGGTAATGATACATGGGGGTTGGCTTCCCAAGCAGTGTCTGCTCTCAAGTACACAAATGGCATAAATGCAGATCACTGGTCCTGTTTGCACTTAAAATAGCAGAGGTGTCATTGCTAATGAGCACATCTTCCTAGCAGATACTCAGCAGGCTGCTAGTACAGGCATCTTTTCAGAGTGTCTTTTGTGACATTGCCTGGAAGGAGCTGGAATGATCACTGTGGGAAACTGCTTCCTAGTCACCTGTTGGTGGTTGCTCTTGGCACTTTGAAGTAATGCAGAAATGCAGAGTTTAAGGCTTTAAAACAAATTTTAGATTTAGAGTGATGGGAGGAGACAGCCTTGCATCGTCTTTTTCAATAGCAGGAGAAAACAGTTACCTTAATTAGTTCAGCCACTGCCTCTGGGAACTTGCCTGGAAGTGAAGTGTAATAAAGTGCAAGTACCTTTTGGAAGTCCTTCTTGCTGGGAAATGAGCTTTTTGTTTCCCTCTGGGGTGCTCTGACTCCCTGCAGCATATGCTGGGATGGGAGAGACTTGTGCTCTTACTTCAGCAGATGAAGAGCAGATTTGCTAATTACATGAGTGTCTACATGCGAGACATTTGAGTTCCCTGAGTCATGGTCTCTTGAATCCTAGACTGGAGACAAAGCCAGTGGGTATCTGGGCTGCAAACACAGCCTAGACACTGAAACCATTTATTCAGAGATATAAGGGAATTGAAAATTAAAAACTTGAACTAGCCTGAGGGTATGACATGTCTCCAAGTATGGACAATGTTGTCTGGCTGAAAAAAAACTCACAGGTCATCTCTCTCACCCTGTGCATACAGCTGGCTGTCCTGTGGAGGAGCATCCTGGGCTCCCAGGTGCTTCCCAGGAGGGATTTGTGAAGGAAAGAGATACTGTACAAGCTGTCTGCTGGTATCTACCTCAAGATGAGGGAATCTGTAGACTATTCCCAGGACACATAAAATAGTGCTGCTCACTTCTGCTGGTTTTCACTTTGCTCTTAGAAACCTGACACAGGGAAAGGTACAGCTGAGGAGTGGTCCTGGGGCTGCACAGATTGCAGTGGAAAATTGTCCTTGTTTCCTTCACTGTGAGGCCAATTAGATCAAAGTTTTAAAAGATGAGTGATGCAAAACAGAAACATCTTGTCCCTGGGAGCATAGTGACTGAGTCATGCTGCCTGTGCTCCTCTCTAGCTTGGGAGCTTTCCTTTCTCAAGGGCTTTTCCTTTTTTCTTTCTTTAAATGTGGAGGCTGGTTTGGTTTTTTTTTTTGCAGCCACATGGCAGAGAAATGACTGGCAAGGCTGGATTGCTGTACTTCAGCTTTCCTTCCAGCTCCAAGTTCCAATCCAAGGATCATTTCCTTGTTTTTAACAGCTTTTCCTCTTGACTGTTTCAGTCTCTATGCCAAAGAAACACGCATTCCTCAGCTGCAGGTTTAGGAAGCAGACTGGCTTACCGGGAAACAACCAGTGACAACTTGTCAGGCTTGGTGCAGCTTGGAGGCTTTCCTTTACTTTCCCCCCCACTTCATTTATTTATTTTTTTTTTGCTTCCTAATTGGAGAATGTTTGACCACAGTGAACTGTCTGGAAGTAGTGTTATCCTTCTGAAATGTAACTGAACTGTAGTATACTCACTGAAGTGCTCACTGGGTTGGAGGAAGAAGTTTGCTTTATGTTGTGCTTGATGTTCTGGATAAGGAGTGCACAACTCTACTAAACTGTCTGAAATGTGGAAATAAATGTAAGTATAACCTGTGGGATTTTTAGGTAAGACCATGTGTAAACTTGACCAGAGTTTTCTGGGACTCATTGGTGCCATCAAGTCCAGTAGGAAAGTTATCTCAAGGAGACAACTCTGTTCCATGGGGTTTCTCCTGGGGTAGGGAATAGGGTGGCATTTTTGGCCTCCTTGTCTGATTAAATTTCCTTGAAAGAAAAATTGGAGTTATGAAACTGAAGAAAAAGCCATATCATCATTCGAAGCATCCTGGCATGCCCCCTGCTGGGAATGGGATTGAAGAGTAGCTCTCCCATGCAGCTTTATTAGAGTTTGTAGTTAGCTCTGCTGTCTGTCAATCTATCAGGCATTTCTAGTGTGAATCTGTGCCAATCAGGTGCAATACAGGTGTCTGTATTACAGATCCTCCTCTAATGAGGTGATAGGAGTTGGCACATGCCATTAACCTTCCAGGCTGCTCTAATTACTCAGTTTCTGATCAGACACAGCTTGAATTAGTGTCTGATGGCTAAACTCAGTAGAGTGCTGCCAGAGCATCACAGGCTCTGCTCTCAAGCAGACTCATTTCTTCACCTCTCTCCTTCCCATGCTCCATGTAACAGGAAAGGAAGACTGAAGGACAGTCTTGGCAAAGGGATTGGAGGAAAGAATCTGGACCAAACTCAGCCAATAAAGCAAATGCAAATTGCAACAATATCCCAGGGTTTTTTTTTGTATTTGAACTCAATAATTTTCTGTATCTTCTCAGTCCTTATACTTTTCTCCTAATTTTTATCTCATCAGTTTTGGGAGTTGCTTTGAAATGAAACTTCCTGAATTTACACCTCCATCTCTCACTTAATTAAAAAACTTCTAAAATCCTCTTCTGACCCTACCTGAACAAAACACTTCCACAAGAAAAAAAAAAAACAAAAAACCAAAAGCTTATTTCATTAGTTAGTTGTGTTTGCTCTCCAGGTTGCTGACTGGGTGACTAACGCTTAATTTTGTAATCCATAAAGAGATGGTGCCTGGTCTCACACAAAAGCAGTGCTTAGGGTAGGGTGTTCTAGCACAGGCATGCAGACATGTCTCAATGGCTCCTGGAGCAGAGCCAGCCCTCAGCAGCACCAGCCAGGGCCAAGTGTGATGGAGTGTGCTTGCCTAAACAAGCAAATGCTCTTCTCTAGAGCTAATGGGTGCTTGTGGCGATGTAGGAGGCACTGGTGGGGCTGTGAGCTGTGGAGTCCAAGCTGAAGCAGCATGACAGTGATCCTAGACCCAAGGCACTGGGGTAGCTCTTTGGCATGCTGTGAATACACAAGGAGAAGCGGTTGCTAACATCTCCCATTGATCTGGCTTTGAATGGAAAGCCTGAAGACACCACAGATGAGATGACAAGAAGGAAAAGGACTTCCCAAAGTGTGAAGCAGGTGCAGTGATATGTATTCAATTAGTAAAGGAGATAGTGGTAAACATTTTCCTTGTCTGGACGGGAATGTATAGGGAACATATGTGTTGGCATGCTCAGCTTGGCTTAGCATGACTGAAGAGCCTTTGTCAATGATGTAGAGTAATGCATTTGAAATTACTTAGATCTGAACTTGTCCCTAGGCAATGATATTTGCCTCAGCAAAGACTCATCTTGTACTGTCTGTTCATTATAGCTGAATTCTGTTTAAGGATGCTCATGGTAGAGCATCCCATAAAATAAAAGCAATTATGCTTCAGCCATCTTATCTCTAACTAAGTGTAAAATGGGGATTGATAGTGCCTCTGAGAAGAAAATGCCACGTAACACTTGCCATCTATGTCTAAATGTGTTCCTGTTAGACCAAAACCACTTAGAAACAGCTGGTGCTGTCCTTAAAGATGATATAGGAAAAGCCCTATATTGTCTTACTGCATCTTTTTTTGTGAATGTGCTTGAACGAGTATCTTGGGAACAGGTCCAAATGTAATACCTGCTCTTGATATGTCAGACTAGCTGCAGATACAATGCTAAAGCAGTCTGGTTTAATAGATTTTTATCTTCAGTACCAGTGGATTCAAAGGGATGAAAAGGATCCGGAGTGCTGGGCCACTGTGTGGGGGAGGAAAGCAGCCTCTGAGTCATTGGTGGTTATTAAATGGCAGCAGAATTGAAATGCCTCAAAAGCCCCTGCTGTGCACTCATGTGGGTTGCTAATTGTTGATGATCTGCAAAGGCAAAGCCCTGACCAATTTCCGAGAGCTCTGTTTCCCTAAAGAAAGAGAGGAATAAAATGTCCTTTTTTGCTGGCGCCTCAGCTTGAGCTGTGGGAGCCCATGTGACACAGAAGGCCCAGAGCTGTGAGAGCCTGTGTGATACAGAAGGTCCAGTCTCCCCTTGGGCTGCTGGCTGAGATAGGATGGTGTTGCTGCCCTGTGCCCCTGTAAAGTATCTCCTCTTGCCTCTCCTACGGCACTAGGCAGAGCCCAACATGTAGCTATCAGGTGTGTTCTGTAGTGCCTTGGTGGTAGTTCACAGCACCTACATAAATGCAAGAACTACGGTACAAAGGATAGCCATTCCCTTCTTAATCTAGGGTGAAATGAGTCCCAGGGAGTTGATGCTGGAAGAGTGAAGGATTGCTGGATGCAGAACTGTTCCTAGTAGCGCTGAGAGGCCGTTTTTTTTCTCAAAACCTCCAGACTCAATTGCATGATTGAAAACAGCATTCTCTATCCCGTGATTCCTTCATTCATCAGGTCTCTTCCTTGCACCTGGCTTGTTTTTAATTCCCTCCAGGCTGTGCCAGAAATCTTTCTGGTCAAGACTGAGGAACATCAGGTTTAACTGGAAGGAGACATTTCCAGCAGATAACAACTATATCTGGAGGATTTAGTTGGGAAAAAAAGTCTCAACCCATTCTCCTACAACCCTGGTTCCAGGGTTGTAGGTGATTCCAGGAGGATACAAGCACTCCCAGATCTGTGAACCTCTCCTGGGCTGGCATGGAGATTGAAAGGATGGGATGGAGAGGAGCCAAATCATGGAGGTGGCAGGCAGGGCACTCCTTCCCTGCAGAGTGCTGTCACCAGCCTGCCCCAACAGGGCTATCTACACATGCCTTAGGTTGAGGTTCTGCATAATGCAAGCTTTGTGTGATGACAATTTATGAATTAGGAGCTTACAGCTCACTTTTAAAGTTGATAGAAGAAGAACCAACTTGATCCTCACTGCCAGCAGCCCCGAGAGATCATGGCTTTCATATCTGTGGTTTAATCTGACTTTTTGCCCTTAAAACTGCTGCTGACTAATTCTCAAAAAAGACACATCAGAGCTATAGCTCAGGGCTTGGGAAGATGTTGGATGTATTAGTAGGTCACTGTAAAGCTGTGTAAAACTCACCAGGGCTTAGTTTGAGGTCAGAGCCTTGTCCCCAGACGTGAGACCCACTCGCTGCATGGGGAGGCTGAGGTGCAAATATGTATGTACCCCCAGGGCTTCTGTGGGCTCGTAGTAATGCTGGTTCTTTCCTTGCTATCCTCATCCACTTGTTCATCTGTAAGAAAACACAATGCTTGCCTAAATTTAGCTGCATAAGTACTGAGGGCGTTGTCTCTTCTTCCACCCCTTCCCCAGTTTCTAAAACCATCTTAAAAACTGCACAGCTATTTAAATGGCAGCTTGATGGGAATCCATAGCAAATGACTCTGCAATTAGTAAATCTCTCCTATTGTGACAGCTCTATTATTAAACTGCCATAAATGCTAGGCTATTAATCTGCTGTCTCCTCAATCCCCATGCTTCCCCTTCCTTGCCTGTCCTTTTCACTGCTTGATTTTTAAGAAGTATTTATTTATTTATTTAAGTTTCAGCAAGTATTTCCAGGGAGAAGGGTGTGAGGTGGCACTTGCAGAGGGGAGAAAGGTTTTTTGATCCTGTGCCTTAGGAGCTTTTCACCTGTAAGACAAGTGAGAGAAAGCCCGAAATGGTCACCTCTTACTTGCTCTGAAACTTGTGCAACTTCAGAAGCAAATAATGTGAAACTCCAGATTTGCAGAAGTAAAAGTTTAGCCCTTAAAGAAGCCCCTTTTTTGCAGGACAGCAAAGTGATTGGGAGGGAAGCTCTGACAGCAATGGGCAGCAATATTGGCTTAGGAAAAGCTGTAGCTGTCCCAAAGGTGGGGTGAACTGGCAGCTGCCATTGCTTCCATCTCGTGTTGTCTCTGTGCATCTCATTTCTTAGCCTGTAAATCTTCTCCTTAACCCCAGGGCTCAGGGACAGACTGTGCTGCAGGCAATGTAGTGGGTGGGAGCATGCAGGGCTGCAAATGGCAGTGAAAGCACAGCCTCAAATTTGACCACAGATGTTGCTTCTGAAGTGCTGGTGTGTTATGTTGTGGCAGTGTGCACTTTCATGCTCTCATCCCTCCTGAAAAGCAGGGGTTGCCTAGGCAGGGGCAGCAGGAGACACATAGGACTGAAGTGACAGGAAGATTTTGTCTAATCAGAGCATTGAGACCATTCCTTTGAGGAGGCAGTGCTCGCATCTCTGTGCCGGGGTTTCTACTGGGGAAGGAAATTGTATCCTGCTTACAGCGGTGTGAGGTTGAGCTTGTCACAGGGAGATGTCTGCTGGTTGGCAAGAAAAGGCTTGGAAGGTCCTCAAAAATCTTAAGTCTGTGACCTCTTGGCTTCCAGCTGCTGCTTGGGACAGTAATGGTCTCAGTGGAGTGGTCTGGCACCCCTGCAGCTCCCTGACACCATGAGACTGGGTGGAGGAAGGGCTGGTGATGGTGCTGCCTGCTGCTGTCTGGCAGCCTTGCAGAAAACCTGGTTGTGTACTTAGAAGATGGACATGTATAGCTGTCCTCTTTTCCACTTGAATAAGAAGCAATGCTGCCCTGTAACTGCTATACTTTCATCTAGTGCGTGGAGAAGAGTATTGCCCAGACTAGACCTTTCTGAAATCCTGGAGATTTGGGATTGTGTGGACTTTGAACAGCTGGAGTATAAAGAATATACCCACCTTTCTCCTTGGCAGAGATAACAGGAAAGTGACCTGTCAACCCAGGATCTGAGACTTAAAAGCTGTTGTGAGTATGAAGAACAGCAAAACTCCTCCAATAGGCAATTGCATTTGATTTTTTTCAGGCTTTTCCTTTGGCCTCAATGACTTAAACATAGCCATGCTGACATAAATCAGCTGTACCATGTAAACACCTAAATTCTCTTTGCATCCTGTTGCTACAGAAACTTGCCCAAAGCCTGGGTAGCTGCACAGCCACTTTATTGCTCTGGGAACATCATATGCCTCTGAGCTGGGGCACCTGGTTGAGTAGATCAGCTGTGGACTTGGTCCATTTTGGGAAGGACTCGTGTCTGCCCCTGCTTTGGGGATACTGAGGTATTAAAGAAAATGAAGATCTGCATCCACTTAGTGCCAGCTTTAGTCCCCTGTGATGAGAGATGGGCTTCTGCCGAGCATGCTGCCTTCTGTTAACTCTGGGTATTTAGAAGGCTCTTAAATACAGTATTATACTCCTAATTATGCAGAAATCCTTCAATCTGGCCTGTTTCATCTGGAATTATGCTCAACCGTCAAATCCTGCCAAATACCTTCTTCTTAGAGTGAGGGAGGCTGGTGCACTTGGATTGCCCTCTGTGGAGAGGCGAATCCTGGCCAGGATGCCAGAGCTGTTTGCCCTGGCCAGGATGAGCAGATGTAGGGGCTACTGGGGTGGATGTGCTTGTCTCCCTTCTCACCCTGGAGACCAGGCACAGCCAGGGCACCCACCTTCCCAGCCCTTCACCTTGCACTTCTGTCATCAAATGCCTCCCAAATAAGGAGTATTTTTGTGTGTGTCTGTGAGATTCCTTTGTGGCAGCACTTCTAGAGGAGGCTGGAGGGAGGCTTTTACTAGAGGAGATAGGAAAGGAAAGAGTAGCTTTGGGAGAGGACTGACGTGACAGCTACAGGAATGATGTGGGAAGAGCATTTGCAGCCTCTTCCTCCAGCATCCTTCTCCTCTGGCTAAGTCACTTTATGTCAGCAAAGAGTCATTCTGGGGATAATGAAGGCTACATGAGGCTTTGTATCTTTAATAGCATATTTGATGTGGCTACAAAAGATCACAACAATGGTGCGACTACTGTCTTAAAAAACACCCCAACAGGCTTAAGGGAAATGCTGTTTCTAAAGGAATCCAGTTCTTGATTACCTTGAAAATCACAGGAAATGTAATTAATTGTTAGTCAGTTATATTTGGGCCACCATCTGCCCAGCATGTGATGCTGTCCAGGAGTGCAGGGTTACTACAGAAGTGCACCTGACATTTTGCAAAGAAGCTCTAATGCCCCCTTTGCCATCCACCATCAGGCATTGCTTGTTGGTTCAGAGCATCTCTAAGCTTCATTCCTTTGATTGTTTTGATCAAGACATGTTTTCTTATTGTCTCTCACCTAAGATATGTGCATCAGTTCTCAGCTATATAGAGAGCAACCCCATAACTTTCACTCAAATCTCCCCATCTCATGAAGCTTTGCACTGGTTCTCAGCAACAAATTAATAGTTGAGCAAAAGGATTATATAGCATAATATATTTTAAAGAATAAATACACTTAAATTGCCATTCTCTAAGTATTTGGAGAGACTATTTCTGTTACAAAGAACTTTTTCTAGGGAGCTCTTTTAAACCTGTAATGCTAGTTCCTGTTCTGCAGTGGGTCTGGTTATTACTGTGTGTCAGGGATGTCAGCTAATATGAAAGTGGGAGATAGCAAAACTAGATTTTGTAGCTTTTTTAAAAGCTTTCAGAAAATAATTTTCTCCCTATGCTTTCTTTCTTGAGTTTTCTCTTTGAAAAAAAAAATGAGGCAGCCAAAGCTTCTTTTTTTCTTTTTTTTTTGGCAAGTATACAGCTTCAGAACTTGGTTTTCTTGACAATAATTAATTCAGTGTTGATTTTGGCCTGTATTCTGTGTGTTCATCTTCATGGAATAATACAGTTTGCAGCCATGAGCCTTTGAGTATTGTTCCCAGTGGCCCTTGCACAGCAATACACTCTTGAAGTAGGAGGTGCAGCTCTGGAGAGTGAACTTCTGCAGCAGTTCCTGCACCTTCAAGTAGCAGAAACAACATCCAGGAAAGCACAGGGAAACAATATATTGAGGAAACCAGCTCTGCTCTAAGTAGTGCTCTAAACTTTATGGCAAAAAGTGAGTAAGCCTCTAACTTTTATGCCTTATTGCTCATGTAACTACTGTGTTTCAGCATGCAAATGGCTGCTGGGGTAGCAGAGAGAGTGCACTTGCTGCCGCTTTCATGTGTAATCAAAAGGTACAAATGAGAAGGCATCTTTCACATAAACTGGGTCACTGGGTTAATAGAGTTTTGAAAATATCCCCTCCTAACCCATTCTGTTAATATCTCAGCATCCATCTAGACTTTATTTCTGTCATTTGCCTGTGCTACACGTGTCTGTCATCTGCTTGCTCTGAAGGCTTCTTCCCTTAGTCGAGGAAATAGTGTGATAGAGATCACTGCTGAATGCAATATGATGCCTTGCCTGGCAAGCACTGGTCTTCATTTGAACACTAAATATCCCATTTATCTGGCTAGTGAAAGGCTTGATTTAGGATAGTGGCTTAGTGACTATTCCAGGCAAGGGTTTGAAAGGGTGATATTCAGCTGCAATTCACACAAACTCAGGTTTTAAAAACTAGTTGAACTTATCATGTTTCTGTGTCTGGTACCAAGTGCCTGGACTCCTGCATCTGCTGTTGCCATGGTTTTGAGTGGGACACTCTTGTATGGGTATTGTTTGCACTGCTTTCTTGATGGGTTTTGGTATGTTCCCTTTGATAGTGATTCAGTGGGAAATGCTGGGGTTTAGGGGGAGGAAAGATAGGGGAAGCAGTTAATGAGCTCTATTTGATGCTTTATCAAAAGAGACAAACTTTTTCTCTAGTTTACAGATTGGTGAAGTTAGGAACTTAATCCAAGGGATTTGAGGTGAACTGTTTTCTGGGAACAAGTGTCTGGTTTCTTGGCCATTCTAAAGTCCAGGTGATGCTCTCCTGTTAGATGGCTTGTATAGGTAGGGATAGATCCCTTCCCTAGCCCCTTCCTGAAGGCTGCTGCTCTTATTCTGAACAGCCCTGCTGAGACTTTATGACACAAAACTTTAGCTTTACTTTCCTGTTGATTCAAACCCTAAATGTTTTATCCTTCTCCCCCATACCTTTTTGGCCCAAGTGCTCTATTGCTTCTCTGAGCTACAGTCTGGGTAGGGTGAATTGGCACACTACAACTTCTAATGACATGGCCTTTCCTCATGTGATAATAGGAGTGTGAAAAGATGCTTTGCTTTTGAAAGTGTTATCCCTTTCAACTAGTAGTCAGGATCCTGCAAGGAGATGCTCAATGCATGGTTTTCTGAGCAGCAGGGATGCAAATTTCATGTGAAGGAGGACTCAGTCTTGCCTTGCCCTATAGCAGCAAGAGCTAAATTGCCACAACCTGATTTCCTTAATTTTCAGATGTCTTTAACTGCGCTTTTTCACCTCTTCCCCTCTTTTCTGAGAATTGGAGCCTTTGCTGTTAGGAATTCTTCTCTCTCTCCTCAAGTGTACCTTCTCCAGGGAGATCACACCAACAAGTCAGCCCCTTTTTGCTCATATAATACAAATCCCATCTATTCCAAGTAGTCAACATTACCAGCTTGTGAGAGCAATAGATTGTAGTTTCTGTTGTAGTTAGCAAAATGAAAGCAACTTCTCTCTGCTTAAATGGAAGTCAGTTGTTTTCCCCACCAGCTCGTTTAAATCTTCTCCCAGCCTAGAGCTTAGTAGGTAGGTTCTGGCCACCCTGAAGTTTGTGGGATCAGGCACTGACTTCTGTGGAATAATGACTTTTCTGCCCACATCCAAATGATACCAGCCACCAGTTACGAAGGGAGAATGGTAAATTCATCTGTTAGCTGCTTTCTCTCCTGCAAGATTTACTTCTATCAGGGATTTTTATAGGCCAATACTGTGTCTTTCGTGATGGGAATGTGTGGTGGAGAAAATTTATTGTTCCCTTCCTAATAGATAGCTGTATTTCATTTTGGAACGACCACTTAATGTGTGAGAAAACGATTCTATTATGCCACTGCACAGTGTGGGGAGAAGCTGTGGCAGTGAGGGCATTTGGATTAAAGAGTGTAAAGGCTACACATCTGCTGCCCTCCACCCCTATTCACAGAACACAGTGTTAATCCTAAAGAAAAGAGAGCAATTAGCTTGTAAACCCTTCCTGAACCTACTGGAAGATTAGCCATTTTCAATTAAAGCTTTTCAGCTGGAAAGATAATGGGCTAAATTTCCAGCTTTAAAAAAAAATACTATTATTGACCATGTGGTTTTATGTCTGTTAATTTACATCCATTATAATTAGCTACCCTGGGGTAATTAGGACTACTTTGCACCATACCCTGTTCCCCATTTTTTCCCCTTACAATGCAAATGGCAATCTGAATTCGTGGTCCTCTTCTGGCCTGTTGCAACTAGCAGAAATCCACTGTTGTTGTTTGGGCCCACGCTGGGGATGAGCCGTAAGCAGTACTTTTACAGGTTACTGTAACTTACAAGTAGGATAAACCTTTACAAACTACTATGAGCATGCTGTAACTGTTCCTGGGGAGCCCAGATGGGAGGAGGGAGGCTGATCCCATCTTTCAAGCCTGCAAGAACAAGCAGTATGCAGTCCCTCAGGGAGCTCTACACACTTGAAAGCCTAAATACGTCTTTATATACTACTGGTCCCAGCACTTGAGGGTTACCTGGAGCTGTGTGTGGCTCCACTTTGTCCCAGCTTGGGAGGTAAAATTTCACAAGCCAGAGCTGGAGCCAAACAAACAGATGAAAATGCCTCACCCCAAAACACGTGGCTGATTGACTCTGTCCAAAGGCATCTGCGTGTTGGAGCACTTCTGAAAGCCGCATTGCTCCTTGAGTATCTGGGTAGAGCTGGGAGCCTTCCTGCAGCACCAAGGGTGCCTGACCTGGTTTCACCCCGTATTGGAAAACTTCACTCTGATCATTGTGGAGTTGCAGTGCCTTTTGGGTCATGTCTGTTCACTTACTGTGTTCTACTCCCTCTGTGGTCCCTGCAGCTACTGCTCAATGTGGTCTGTGCTGCAGATCCAGCATGAGGTTGGGACTGGAACTGACACCAGCTCGTGGACTCATCCAGTGCTGACCATTGAGGTCCTGTCTCAGCTGGGTATCCCTGGCTGTGCTGCACATACAGCTTTGCATCCCATACTGCCACAAGTTAATGCCACCAGTGGTGTTTCAGGGTACTTGTGGCTGTGGTTACTGTGTGTGGCTCTGAAACACGGTTCTGCCTGTGTTGTTGTTAGTGGCTGTGCTATGTCTGAGGAGAAAAAAAAGAAGAAAGGTTGATCTTTCAGAGAACTGCTCAGCTATGTAGGTATCTGACATGGAAAGTAGCCCTCTGGCCACGGCCAAAGAACTTATGAATGAGGTAAGCTCAATGAGTTATCTGAATGAAAAACTACTCAGAGCTGGGTGCAGTGTAGTCTGTACTTTTTCTGAGTCACCAAAATCATTGGTACTGCTCCTAGTTTTTGGTTGTCTCTCATGCAGACTTTGGGCCAGGTCCCACCTGGCTTTACCTTGTCACTTCTAGAAGAATTGCACAGTGTAGATACTGCATGATGGTGTGTAACAGCAGATGTAAAAGCCATTCAATCTGTTTTTTTTTTTTTAATGAATGTGGCTTGGTGCTCTTGGGATCTCGCTGGCCTTTTTATGCTACCGATACTAACATCCCCTTTTCACAGTCAGCGCTTTTCCTGCCATTTCTTTGTTGAAATGCATATGAAAATATGCCTTGGAAAATATTTTACATCAGAACTAGTTGATACAGCACCTTGGAGAGAAGGTGTTTGATGCAACAGAGTACAGATGAAGCCTCATTAAGCAGGAATTCAGTGATTCTGCTGAATGCCCCAGCAATTAAATTTCATCTCGATTCATATGCAGGTCAGGAGAGTTTGGAAGGAGAACAGAGGAAGCAAAGCACAGTGACTCTGTACTGTGCAAATTAGTGTTAACATGGCATTTCATTTATTGTTAATGCATTGTTACACTGTTACTCATTGAAAAGAAACTGTGTGACAACTGCTAAGACTGATGACCCACTTGCTTATTTTTCCATCTGCGTTGGCAGCATTGCCTCTGAAAAAAAGCCACTGCCAAGATAAATCTTTTAAGGGGAAGATGCTGAGGCTTTTCTTCTCACAGAGGGAAGTAGAGTTGGATGCTGACTAAATGTTAAGACCTGTCCTTTAGACTGCAATAGGCTGTAGTGTTGCCCCTCTGTCTCTTTAGGGGATGTGGCATTGGCCACATTCCTGGTACTGGAAGGACCCTTTGTCTGGGCTCAAGTGCTGCGTCCTTTTGGGGCAAGAGGAGGTTATCTTCAGTCCTTACTATTGCAAAGACCTGAGCTTTTGTGGCATGTAGCATAGTAAGGTGTTCAGGGATGCTGACACACTTTGCAGCCTCATTAACACCTTCACACCTCTGCTCCCACAGGGCAGCTTCCTGCTGTCAATTTGTCTGACTCGACTGTGGAGCTGCTGTCCTGTTTTTGGGAGGCTGAAGTGTCAGTTTCTCATTTTCTCTCTCCATCCAAAGATCTACTGCAGAATATGTTTCCTCTCTTCTGCTTTTTATTAATGTGATCTATGTGATAAGATATTTTTCATTTAAACTGTCTACCCATTGTGGGGGAGGAAGATGCTAATACAGATCCATCACTGTTTTAATTCTTGGTGACATAAATAAAATATACAGAAGAAACAGCATTTCTACTGGAGTGATTGTGAACAGGCTCTGCCAGAGCAGCAGTGGCATTGATATTGAGGTGCCAGGTGCAACTGCCACATAATCACTGTAAATTGGAGTGGTTTAATGACCTTGAAACTGGCAATGGGTCTAATCACTGAAGAAGTTGGACACTTATTCTCCCTCCATTTTTTTTTTTTTTTACTGTAAGCAACTTGCTGTCACTCCAGTGCATTGATCACCAAAAGCTGAGAAAGCGGGAGTTGGACATTTTGGTTTCCTGCAGTGGCATGGCTTTGCTCTCAGTCTCTGTTTCTGCACAGTTCCTTTACTCACAGGTAGTTCTCTGCTGAGCTGGTTCATTGCACACTCCAGAGGATTTTACTTGTGTCCCAAGGCAGTTTCATATCTACTAGCTACATTGCTATGAAGTATTTGAGGGGAGAAAGGAAAAAGTAAAGCCAATTAGGAACATCCCTGAATGGGGAGATGGGTTTTGACCTGAAAAAAGAACTTGTTCTATACAATACAGCCACAGAATTAGAGAGGAGAAATATGCTGTGTCTAGCTGAAAGTTATGGACCCACTTTCAGATATTGTGCACACAGCTTCCAGAGCTCTTCTCCTTTTGGATTGAGTGGTAAATTCCCACCTTAGCCTGGCATGGTTAGTGGTTGTAACTGGATCATTAACATACTGCTGCATTGCTCATTGCTGTGCCTTGTCAAACACATCTATTGTTGAATAGGATGACATGTGGCTGAAAGAGCTGTAAATGCAATTGCTCCCCAGAGCACTTTCTTCTCCCTACACAAACTGAGCACTACAAGTCCTTTTACCAGGGTTTTGGTCATGTTTTCCCAACTTCAGTTCACTTGAGGTATTAGCTAACAGAGTGCAGTAAGGAAGAGAGTCATGGTGGAGGCAGGTTAACCACTGAGGTTAAACCCAGAAATACTGGAAAATGCTTTTGAAGCAGTGTTAAACCATGTCTTGGTGAGGGAATGGCTTGCAGACATGATTATGGTGATGGTGCCTCATGGCTCTTGACTCTTACTTGAAATGCCTGGTTTATGCAGCAGTTATGATGTCCTCTGGCAGATGCCTGCAGAAGGCACAGACTTTATACCCTGTTGTTCACTCAGAAAAGCCCCGGCAACAAGATAGACCATGGTGGAAGGGAGGCCAGGAGAAGGATGAGAAGTGTGCATGAAGTCACCATTGGGACCATGGAGATGAATGTTTTTGTGGCTTTGAAAGGGTGTTGTACCTAAAATCGTTCAAAGAAGCCCTCGTGACTACTGCAAATGGCAGCATGCTCTTCTCCTTTGGGTTTTGGATTAGAATTTTTCAATTCCTAAATCTTCATAACTATTTATTTTCTGTGGAAGTCCCTCTCTTCTAGTCCAGTCCCTTAAATTTGCTGTTGGTAGTAATGGTGCTGGTACATCCTGTCTCACTTGTTAGCCTGGTGACTTGACCTTTGAGGTTTACTCACGGGCCTGTTCTCACTCATTTTTTCCCCTTGTTCCACAACAGAGTTTTTGCCAGGTACATATATGGAGAAAGACAATGTAAAGCATCAGTGAACACATACTTGCAAGGTGAACATACAGACCTTTAAAATTTAGAGGACTACTAGCCTCTGTCATCTGACTGAGACAGCTAGTGAGTTAAATGTAGTTCATTGTTTTGGTGGGGTATGGTGACCTCTTTCCATATGGAGGTGAGACAAGATGTTTTGTCACCTCCATTTACCTAAAGATCTTCTAAGTAATTCACTTGGGTTTTAGCTGCTTGCAAAAAGAAAAGGCTGAGACATTGTAGGTTATAATGTCTTGCTGATTGAGAAGACTTGACTGACTTGGAGGGAATGGACCAGGGCTGTCCCACACGTGGACTCACTTGTTTGTAAACGTACTAAGTGAAAATGGAACTGCCTGGGCTTGCATCTACATGAAATAGGGAAGGAAACATTCCCTGCTGTTAGGAGGGAGGGAGATCTGTCGGAGTTGGCCAGAGTAGATTGGTCATTGGGACCAGGCCAAAAGCTTCTGTTTCTAAAAACTGGAATATCCAGTTACTACAGTCTTGAGTTTTGTTTCTTTCCTGAACTAAAAGTCTCTGCCTTTGGTGTACACTTCAGCCCAGTTAGGGGTGCTGGCATACAGCAAGCCGTGTAATTGGGGAACACTGAAGCACTGTTGTCACATGGAGAGGGGGTCACTGCAGCACTTCCTTCTTCCCATTAATCACAGCTCCAGGAGGCATCCGCCTTCCCCACTGGCTTCTTTCCCCATTGCTTCCCCACAGTGCTGTCAGGCAATGACAGATGTGGATGTCTCTTTCTGAAAGAGTTAAGCAGAAAAATGTACAGCAACTGTTTTATTGTGCTTTGGTGGTGGAGGGAATGGATTGGGGAGCTTGGAAGTACCTCTGGCAGTGCTCTCCATCTCAGTGCTCTGTGTGTGTGCGTGCAGCAAGGGCTCTAATTGCCTACTGGATGGGTCAATTTATCTTTCAGTGTTCATTACCTGCAATAAATTAATGTTCAGGACTGGCTGGTGGAATTTGCACTTAAAGGAAAGAATAATCAAGGACTTCTTCCTCTGTATCCATGATTAAACTGTATAAATATCCTTTTCTTTAAAGGTTGAGGGATTTTCTTAACTCTGTTCTCCTTATATCAGTAAAATAGTGCATTGCATTTTGGGTTTGTATGTGAAAAACAAGGCATCTGCTTGGACCACAGATGAGCCCTGCTGTAGGCCTCAGGCTGGCATGCAGTTGTCTAAATAAGCACAACTATGTAAAATTGGAGCAGATGAAATGGAGCAAATGTGCAGCCAGTGGATAGCTGGGTAATCAGCTGTGAAGTTTCTTCCACCAAGAGAGTGATGGGTCTTTCTGTCATCCCTCCTCCCTATCTGATGCAACCAGAAATCAATCAAGGAGGGATGTAGGCACTCCAAACCTTTTGCTTTTGTGCAGAGGTGAGTTGGAGTTCCCAGTAAAAACTGGCTTTCCCAGTAAGACATCTGGCTGCACTGCATCTGCTGTGCCAGAAGCAAGCCTTGCCAGCGAGGATAAACAAGGAAAGGGGTCTCTAGCCCTGGGCAGCCCCCTGACGTGCAGGCGTGTATTTTTAAATGGAAGAAGTAGGATGAAGAGAAAGAGATGGCAACGTAAAACCTTAATTTGAGATCTGAATTCAAAAGAAATAGAAAGCATCTGCGTCAGTCTCTTCTGAACCTTCCCTAACCCAAAGCAATTTCTGTTGCTATTAATACGGTTTTTATATGCGGTTGGAACTTTGGTGTTTCTCTGTGCGCTGGAAGCGCGTGTGGTTGGGTGTTTTTGCTCACCGTTTTTCCTGTGGCTGACTGTTCATTACGTTCATTCAGCTGTCTTCAGAGAGTCTCCTGAGGCTTCCTAATGTGGAATGATGTAAGATCCTCTCCATGTTCTCCTGAGCTCAGAGCATGTTCAATGCTAAATGGTCCATTTCAGGATCTTGCTGGAGTGTTCCACAGTCCTGTGACTTCTGACAAGGAAGTATTTGGATGTAGTTAAATAAGTAAGCATTTAAATCACAGGAACAGATACTTGTCAAGCAGTGGACTAAATAATTGATATTCTGAATAGCCTGTGATCCTCCCTCTGATTTCCTCCCTGTCTCTTTTTGCATAAAAGTGTATCCTGTAAACATCACCCCAACTAATTTAGGCCATGTAAGGTTTGCAGCTTCACTCCCACCTAGGTTCTGGTAGGATTTTTAAGTTGGCTCTGGGGAAAGATAGATGAAGTTCAAAAGCAGGACAGTATGTGTCAGGCAGAAGAAATGACAAGTGCTAGTTCATGTGTGTGCATGTAAAGTTAACTGTTCCTTCCTTAAAACAGAAGAAATTTGTTCAAAGGTCGGCCTGCTTCTGGGAACAGTAAATCCTCTTTCTTCTAGACTGGTGGCCTATTGACTGGTATTGCCTCTTTAGTTGTGTGGATGAGAGCCACAAGCCTCTGTGACGGATGTTTCCAGCAGGGACCACCCAGAAGCTATTCTAGCCATGAACTGTCTTTCAGCTCAGCATTTCATACTGAAGGGGAATGGAGAGGGGTGAGGAGCAAGAAAGCATTCCTACACCCTACCATTCCTAGCATGGTAATAGGAGATCGGTATATGTCAAGAAAACAGAACTGAGGTTTTAAATTATGGTTTTTTTGAGGCTTATATGTAGCTGATATTACCAGAGCATATTTTGGATAGCTGCTAATTCTGAGCACACAAGCCTAAAGTCAATGTCAAGAGTTATAAGAGGATGTACAGACTGTTCATGAAAAAAATCAAAGCTCTACATACTGTTTCTTGAGTCTATTAAGCCATAGTTTAGGTTGATGCTTCATGCCTTATGACACCTCTTTATTTTGATATCATATCTTTTCTTTTCTGCCTAGTTTTGTTGGAGTGTGTGATGTACCCTTTTCCTTCCCCATTAGAAACTGAAGATGTTTTAATATAGTGCCACCTGAAACCTGAAGAAAGTGTTGTGCTTATGGGTTTTGGCCAGAAACATAGAACAAACATTTTGATGCTCTCCAGACTTCTGGTGTGCTGATCTCTTTCCAGCCCGCTCAACAAATGCCACAAGCAATTTTGGGTTGCAAATCGCAAAAAGCCTCTTTCTCCACCGACAGCAGAGGAATGTGGCAGCTCCATCCCATTCTGCCCCACAGAAACAAGCAGCTTCAACAATGTATTAGATCTGTCCTCTCATACCCTTTCCTAATGCAGCAGATATTCTAGGAAGACTTTTTTTGATGGTATAGATATAAACAATTGTTTTCAGCTTTTCTCTAGAACATCCTATTGGACATGTCTATTTCATGGCATCCAAAGCAATGATCTATTCTCAAATTAGCAGCTTCTTGTTGTATTTGTGATGCAAATGGAGATGTGGTTTTTTTTTTTTTTTCCTTTAAGACGAGATTTCTCCACAGGGAAAGCATCAAGAGCCCTGTGAAAAGATTTCTAATTATAAATTTTGTCTCAATTACTAATTAAGTCTATTGTCAGGCTGAACAACATCTTAAAAACAAATTATGGACCAAAATATCTCTTTTGTAAGTAGATTTTTCTTAGTAATTTCATTGCTTTTGTGTAAATTGTCTGTGCATGATACAGCTGAATTTGAATCCAAATAGAGATGTTGCTGCATTTCACTCCAATAAGAACTTGTGTTAGGCTTAAACCTACTTCTCCACATAGGCCATGGAGTTTGGATCCCCAGGTCTGCAAAATTTCCTGCTGGGACATCCAGATGTGTTCAGGCCTTTTGGATTTACCCTGAAGCAAGACTTAACCTTGTGGCCTCTCCATGAAATTCCTTCTAAATTTGTAACTTCTTGATCCATTTTAGACAGATCTAGGAGTAATCTCAAGCATGACTGGACACTCAAACAAAAATGTAGAAGGCTTTTGTGTGTTTGTGCCTTGGACTATGCTTGTTTTGCTTTCTCTTCACCATTTGTGGGTACAATCTTGGTGTTACGTATGATACCAGTTCCTAAGGGAATAGAGTGACTATGGAAAAATGCTGCATTTTGGAGGTAAACCATGAACTGGTTGGAACAAACAGAGTTTGTGCCTTGCAGCTTGGCTGAAATGGGGACCTGCATAGTGCTGCAGGTGGGATACAAGCCCTGCACGCACCTTTACTTCCTCTCCTGCCACATACACCGTGGTTAGGACAGCAGCAGCATCTGCATGCTATGTATCTGCAACACAAGACAGCCTATTTTGTTTTTCATTTTAAAAGCCAAGGAAGCAGATAGTGGTTCATTACAAGTTACTTTCTGGTCTAGTACCCTATCTCCACCCTCGGTGCAGGACCAGGCATTTGGGAGGAAGCCGTGAAGCATCCTGTCCCAGAGGGCAGGATGCCTCAGGATCAGCTAGTAAACAGCATTGCCCCCAAAGCTTCCCTCTCTGCAGTCCATCACTTGTTCAAATCCTAGCACAGGACTTGCATGCATTTTATCAGAGCTGCTTCCTCTGCCCTTCCTAAGAAAGGGTTAAACCGAGTTTTCAGAAAACGCTGTAGGCAGGACATAAGACTGCAGCTTCATACTCCCTTACGAGCACTCCGTGTGCGTGTGTTCGGGAGGCTGTGTAATGCTTTGACAGCAGCTTGACATTGCCTTGAAAGGTGCTGGAGGCTCTGCAAGCACTTGCCAAGAGGGGGTGGGGGAGCGGAAAGTGTGTCAGGCAATACTGCAGTCGCAGCCTCTTGCGCTCAGCCCCACTGCTGCTGCTGCTGCAACTTGGAGGTTTCTGTGAGGCTCTGCTGCCGCCAACTTCTGCAGCTGCTTCTGAGCACGGCATGGAGGGACCTGGTACCTCCTTTCATTTGTTGCCTTTTTAAACATTTTTTTCCTCCTGTTTTTTTTTTTTTTTTTTAATTATTTATTTCCCCCTGCCTAACATCCCCATGAAAGCCACTGAAGGGCTCAGGCAGGAAAGGGCCAGCCCATCTCAATGGGCTGCTGCCCGCTCTTGGCCGGCGGGTTGGGAGGTGAAATACCGCTGGGAATGAAGTGCACGCTCGACATTTGCTGCATCTGCCGGAGAGTCAGGGTTCAGTGGCTGCCTCCCCTTCAACCAGCTGTTCCCTCTAATCACTGCGCTTGTAACTTTTGCTTTGCGATGCCTGATGGCCAGTCCAGCTGAGAGAACTAGCACGGGATTTTTAGGACCAGCTAAAAAAAACCCTCAACTCTTCATTTGATTATTTTTACCCAAGACTGGCAAATCACACCTCAAACAGCCATGAAAAGACAATTTCTTTCTCAAGGATTGTCACATTTTTGAGTCCTCACAAACTGGAGTGCCTGGGACGATTTCTTTTTCCTCTCTTTCGGTGCCGTGGAGCAGTGAGTGCTGCAGCCCCCTCGGCTCTGGGAGCAGCCTCAAAGTCAGCCCCAGCTGCCTGGAAAGTGATCCCAGCACGGGCGGGCAGAGAGAAAGGAGCGGCTGTTGCAATTAGGTGAATGGTTTGATAGATAACAGCAGACATGCTTTGTGGACTGAAAAAGGATTTGCAGTCTGACTTTGGTGAGTGAGCCTGTCTGTATGTTTTGGGGTTTTTTTCCCTCCTCGTCCTCCAGTTATTTGTTTACTCTGATTTCCTTTAACCACCTTAAATATCATTAGTGAGTTCATGTGTTGCTTTGAAGGGTGTTTGACAAATTCAAACCGTTGCATACAAACTGTAGCTTAATTGCTGTGATTCGCAAAAGATATCTCTGCTTCTCTGGAGAGAATTTCTCCCTGTGACCACTGGAGAGTCCCCTTCAGGCTGCCTCCTTCCTTCCCCTTCTCCAGCTGAAAGATTAGCAGACACGAGGGCTGTTCTTAAGGCACCTCAGATATTGCAGAACCTTTACAGCTCTTATGGGATTTTTTTTTTAGCCCTAAAATCTAATTGTAGCTCTTTTATTTTTCAAGATCAGCACGTGAATGAGATGGGCATTCAGAACAGAGGGCTGTGAGGGGTAAGGGACTCCGTTGAACGTGGTGGGATCACTGCCATCGCTCCCCCCCTCCAGTGTAATCTACTACTACCTTGACTAAGAAATGTTTCAGCTCCTGCTAGAAATTTGTCATTTCCCTGAGCTGCCAAACCCTTGTTTTAGGAACCTGAGGTGAACAATTCACTGTGATGTATAAAAAAAAATTCTATTTCACTTTTGCAAAAGAGTGGGTAGATGAATGTAAAAGGGCACCTTTATAAAGGACACAGATGCCAAATCCTGGTCCCAGTCTTTCCAGGATGGACAGGCTCTGTTATTTCTAACTGGGTGCAATATTTAGGTACTTTGTTGCATGCTGTAGCTCTGCTTGTTGCAGCTAAATGTACTGCATGGAGCTTGCTCTTCTGCTCTGATGCAATTATTTCCCTTCTGAAAGCAAAGACATTGGAGTACAGCGGTAATTTATGCTTTCTGAATCATCTTACATTGCCTCAAATGATGTAGTGGGACTGACTTTGTCCTCTCCTTGGCCTCAAGATGCCCTAAAGCATGAACCTAACTTTAGAAAATTGTTTTCCACTCTATATCTGATGGATAAAATAAACCAGGTGTAAAGCATCTTAGCCTGGCTTGTGTTGCCTAACCCAGGGATGGTGACTAGATGCAATGTCCCGTTACTGTAGCAGCATAGCAAGGAACAGTTTGGGGGCTGGGGCTTATTTTGAAGCTGCCAGAGGCATGTCAGTGAGTCCTGGTAGGCAGAGAGGGAGTCAGGGCGGGTGATTTAACAGGGCAGGAATGCAGCTGTTCCATGAAAAGATCAAAAGACAACTTGGCAGGAGCACCCACTGCCCTTGGGGCTGAGCCATAAGCTGGGCCCCTAGCTCAGAGGTGGCTGATATGGACAGTTGTTGGAGGAGCTTCCTGGGTGCCACCAATCATAGAGGGGATTATTCCTCCAGTTCATCTCATATGTCACCAAAGGCATCCGATGCTTCACATGTAGAAGTCCTGATGATTACTGTGTGTCTACAAATGACGATGTCTGGGTGCTGGGTGATCAAATGAGAAATATTCCTGATCTTAGCCCCAAAAGTTTCTTGGAGGACTTTTGGCCAATGTTGTGCATAGCTCTGTCATATATATGGAACGGTGCAGCCACTCAGCTGGTAAGGAAGCCTTTTTCACCCTGGTATCAGAAACAGCTTGTGCTAGTGTTGCTGCTGAGGACCAAGCCCATGCCTTCATCACCCAGGAGGTACTGTTTTCCTCAGCATTCCCACAGATGAGGTCATCCTTTGCAGCAGCTACAGAGCAAAGACAGAGAGAGGGGTGGACAGCCATCTCATTTCATGTCTGCCATCCCTTTTCCTCTTAAGTCATATATGCTTTGCTCTAGCAAACTTCATGTTCATTTAGTTCTTACTGCAGGATCACTGCAGGAGTGGGCAGAATGACAGAGCTCATTGAATCTCCTTTGTGCTGCTGCCAGTGACCATTTGAGGATCCCACATCAAACCAGCCCAGGTGAAATGGTTAATTGACCGGAGCACAGGCAACTTCAGAAGACCCTTTGTATTTCAGATGTAAGAGTTTGGGTGACTTCATTATTTTTTATTTTTTAGAATATGGTTTGTATAAAAAGCAAAGAAAAACCGAGGAGAGTAGATGATGTTCAGTGCTTTTCTGTTCCATTCTTTGTTTGGTATTTTGGAAGCCATGCTTTTAGAGTGAGATGGACTCTCTGCAGACCAAAGAGAGCAGTGCCAATTTCTCATGCCTCCTTCCTGACTAGCAAGCTGAACCTTTTATTTTCAGGATGAGAATGGTCAGGAAAAAACTTGTTGATAGATCTTTGCCCCTTCCTCCTCCTTAGTTTTCAGGGATCAACTCCCCCGCTCCGTTTCTGTGATAGCCTCAGATCTCTCCAAACAGACAGAGAAAAAAAAAGTCTGAAAGCAACATAAAACTAACGCAAGGAGCTAGAATAAGACAGGAGAAAATCTTCATAGATAAATCTCCTAGGAAGAAAGATTTTAATCTTTCTTATTGAAGAATTTATCACAATGGTGCTATTTAATATACCTCCTGCTCATCAAGCTGCTTACGTCACTTGTCAGCTTTGCCTCAGTTGCAGCAAAATGAGAGATTAAGAGAAAAAGAAACAGAGGTGTGTGAACCAAGCCAAACAGCCTTGGGTCTGGGGATGAGTCATGATGAGCTTAATTTCCTTGAGACAAAACTGAGCAGAGATAGTTTGTCTGAGCCATTTCTCTGCCCTGAGTATCAGCCATACCTATGTTATTATCTATCCACCTTGTATTTGAATACATCTATGCTGGAAACACCATATAAGCTCAAATAGTCACTAGACTTAAATATTAAGTAAAAACTTTTTGCATGTGCAGTTTTGGTGCTGTTGCTTCCTATCTTAACATAGATGACAGAAAACTCTTTCCCTCTGTGCATCAGTGTTCCAGATGTTTGAAGACAGAGTAACACTTTCTCTTTTCTCCTTCTCTGGCATAGACAAACCCAGTCTCAGAAGCTGTGGTCTTCTAGCCATCTGACCAGACTGCACTGATTCAATCTAAATGAACTCCAGCTGGGCCACATCTTTGTTGAACTGTGGAACTCAAACTTGAGCACTGCATTTAAGCTGAGGCTCTTATCAGTGCTGAGTAAAATGAAAAGATCTTGCAGACCACTCCCACCCTTACATGTACCAGAGTGTTAGCACTGGTACATGTAATTCCACACTGTGGAATTACATCTGAAGAGTCCTTCTTTAACTGCCACTTAGTTTTTCCCCATCCTTTATTTCTTTGATTATTCCTGCCCAGGTCTGGTAACTTGCCTGCACCTCTACTGAATTGTATATTTGTTGTTTTCCAATGTGTGTGAATCATTTGGGATTACAAATTTACTTCTCAGCTTGCTTCCAGTCCCTCCAGGTCATTTAATGAAAATCTGGAGCCTTATCAGAGTGGGGATGGGCCCCCACAGAACCATCCCTTCTGATTGTGAACAACCAATGAATTTTCTCAGTGTGTGGTTTTCTAATCAGTTTGGCACACACGTTGTAATCATCTGTATCCTGCTTCCCTAATATAAAAATAACACGTGAAACAGTGTCAGAAGCATTTCTAGATTTAAGTTGCAGCAACTTGCATTTTCTGTCTATCCATAAATGTTGCCCTACCATAGAAAAAACTTGAGTGGGCATGACTTGTTTATGGTAGATCCAGGTTTGTGACTAGTCCTTCTCGTCATCTTTTAGCAGCTCATGCAGAGATGGTCAGTTCCAGGAAATGAAAGAGAAGGTGGTGGATTTATCCTCTCTCACACACACTTTGATATCACTTCTATTTGTTTTGTGTTGGTTTTTTTCAAGTTGAACATTGCATTTTGCTCATCTGCAGTCATGTGATCTCTTACCTACCCTCCATAAGGTTTTAAGGATACCTGCTGATGGCTTTAGGACTTTAGTGGCCAGGTGTCTGAAGTTTTGTTGACTATATTAACTATAAATGAGTTGATCTGTGCAGTGGAAAGGAGCTACTGCTTTTTTTCTAGATGACCTGTTTCACCAAAATTGCTTTCTATAGAAGAAAAAAGACTGATTTCTTGCAACTTTTCATTATTTACAGAAATTAATTGAGGGGGTTTTTTTTCCTTTTTTCTGTTCCCTTTCTGAAGATTACAGAGGTTTTCCTCTTTAAAGTTTGTGCTCCTGCACATCTCATTAGTATACATTTGTTAGTAGGATGTTTTTACAATGTGAAGGCTAGGTAGATTCAATAAAAAAGTCAGTCTACAGTAACAGTTGAAAAATTGCTATTGGAGTTTTCTCTCCAGCACTAACAGTTGGAGACTAGTTTCGAGCCCAGATGTTTACCTTCCTACCAACCTGTCTAAGAAAATCTCATTATTGCTGTAAGAGGTGCTCTTTGGCTTTAAGTGACCCATAGCAGGGGACTGAATTTCATATGGTGTCTTAATTCTTGCTTTTGGCTTTATGTCTGAGTTTATTATTCTTTATAATATTTGTTCTATTTTGTTAATCCACATAGGCCAAGGATAACTGCACTGGCAAGGTGTTTGAATGTGTTAGGGCACATAGGATTTGGTTTATTCTTAAAATGGACTTTTAAAATTGATATTTCTATGTGGATGCCAATGTATAATGCTTGTCATATTATCTACTTAAGGATGGAAATCATATGCAATTTTACCCAGAAGGTCAGAAAAAGATGTTGGGCAGCTTGGAGGGAAGGATGGCTGTGTGTTTGTATTCAGGCATGTGTAGGTGTCACAATCAAAAGAAACAATTAGAGATAACAAGTAATAATAATTCAGAGAGAAATATTGGTGCAGAACTAGAGGAGAGAAAATAGAGCAAAAAAAACACCTCCATTTAGCAACATTCATCAATTGACAATTGAATGCTACCAGGCATAAGAACATTTAAGGCTCTTTTCAGCTGTCATTTCAGCTACTGCATGATTTTTAGCGTGTGAGTAATCCCATCAGGGTAGGCATGTGGTCTTAAGCCTTGATAGGATAGGACCCCCAGGTCATTGTACGGCTGTCCACTCAAGGTGGCAGAATACTGTTTCAAGACAAGCGTGCTTATGTGGGAGTTGGGAAATTCTGGTTCTGTGACGGTCTGACTGCTAGACTGCTGCCTCTCTTATAATTTTTTTTTAATGTTATTGTGTTCATAACCTCCCAAAAATTACTAACCAAGATTGATGTTGTCAGCTGCCAAATTTATTAATCTGTGCATTTACAAATCAGTCGGGTAACTTAAGAGACGTGCAAAGTCACACAGGATGAAGAATTCCTCTCCTTCCATTCCTAACAACAATTGTCATCCCTGATTTTTTCATTTCAATGATTTTTTTTTTTATCTTTGACCATGTGTTTTTGTTCAAGGATCTGATAATTACATGCTTGGAGATGATGGCTTTTCAAAAGCATCTTTCCCAGCAATTTTCAACTGGAGATGTGGATAAAAATATCTCCCCAGTTTTTTATCAGAAATGTTTTCAGTAATGTGCAATTATGAGCTCTGCCTTCATTCAATTCATCCTAGAAGAATTTGCTTCACAGAGAAATTTGTTTCCTAGCTGCTGTAGATGCCAGCATAGTTGGCAGCTGCAGGTTTTTGTGAGGAGGAGGAGAAAAAAAGGCTGGGAATTAAAATTACTGTGAAGTAAATTGGTCCTGACACCTGGAAACCATGAAACGATGGAATACCATACTTTTTTTGTTAAATTACTGTTAAACTGCTTTGCATGTCAGTCCCAAAATGGCCTTGTAAATTATTTAGTATAGCTGAGAGACGAAGAAGTGATCCCACTTAACCATGCCTCACAACTGATCTGTTTCTTGTTGTGCATGTTCGTGAAATCTTGTTGAAAAGGTAGAATGAGTTGTGGTTTTCTTCCCAGCAGTACTTCAGTTTCCAGTCTCAAAGTATAATTAACGTTTGTGTGGTATATCCTAATCAAGCTGTAAGTTAGAAGCTGGCTGAGGTTTGGGGAGAACTTGAGCTGTGGAACAGTTACAAAGAGAATAAATGTGCTTTTGTACTGGGAGGCAGGAACTTGTGCTAGTAAGAGTAAGATCTGTTTCTCTGCTGTCCTGGAGTATGGATGAAAATGGAATTTACTGTATCCTGCTTCATTGTGTTCTGCCCTTTCCCAAAGGAGGGAAGTATATCTCTGAACTGGTATCTGATGCCATTTTGGAGGTCATATGCCAAGTTGCTTGCAGCTATTGAGTAAACTAACTTGCTCAATATTCCAAATAACACTTCCCTCCCAGCTTCTGCTCTCTCCTCCAAGTTCTCTTGGTGCCCTCAGAGCCTGCAGGTCCAGTACACCCATCCCCTGCCCTGTGGGAGCTCTCACCGTAGTTAAGGTGTGATTGCACAGCTCCAGTCAGCTGCTTTTCCCAGACAGATATTCAAGCTAAGTCATGGATCCACTCCTTTGTCTTTGAATAACCATGTGAAAAACTGTATGAATGATGGTTAGAGTCAAGCTTCTAACAGGTTGTCCCTGTCCACACTGTCAGCCTTGGTGGAGCTGTCCTAGCAATGAGTCTGCTTCCCCATGAGGTTTCAGTAGAGATCTTCTCCTTTCCTGTTGGCACAATACAGGTTCATTCCTGTAGTGAATTGTTTATCCTGAAATGTGAAGGACGTAGCCTACCTCTGCCCTGATGATTTATAGAGGCTAATTTCTTTGTGGAATGCTGTCCCATTTGGATAGGATTAAAGTCTTGGCATAAGATGAATGTATGTGTTTTGCTAAAGGTATTTTTTCAATAATGTAATGCATTTTCCATATAACCTATTGAGTAAACAGATCCTGTTCTTTCCTGCCATGAAATACTGTGCTGTATTGCTCATGCTGCAAGAGTGTCTTAGTTCAGCAGCCCCCAGGTCCTCTGCAGGTTCATCCTCAGCTAACTCCTCTACAGCATACAATGAAGCCACTCTTGGGGATCAAATGCGTGTATGTGAGGTAGGAATGGCTTAGAGGGGATCCTGTTGCAGAGACAGTCTGAAAT
The DNA here is from genome assembly GCA_013401255.1 of Urocolius indicus. Classification (NCBI taxonomy): domain Eukaryota; kingdom Metazoa; phylum Chordata; class Aves; order Coliiformes; family Coliidae; genus Urocolius; species Urocolius indicus. Next base: position 1,090,223 of record WBNH01009943.1, on the reverse strand, counting down.
CCAGGGAAATCAGTGGGAAAATGTTCAGGTACATATCAATCTAAATCAAACAGCCCAGATGACTTGTAAACCTTGCTTCCTCACCAGCCCTTACTGTGTAGCACATGGATCTTTTCCTTTCCATCCCCTGCTCCCTGCTGTTCTAGCTGGGCTGTGCAAGGCCAGTGTTGTTGTCAGGGTGGCAACAAATGTCACCAGGCTCCAGGGTCAGCCCAGATAGCTGCTGTCATTTGTGAGGCTGGGCAAGAGGCATGAGACAACAGAAAGAAGTTTATTATTAATAATAATAACTTAGAATAGAAGCAATTACCTTCCTCTTTGTGTTTTAATTTCCCCACTGCTTTCCTATTCAAGTGAGCTTGGCAGAGGGACCTCATCACTTAGAGAGGGCATAAGCGTTCACCTCTGCAGGAGCTGGGAAACAAAAGGCTTTGGAGGCTGCGGCAGAGGCAGGCGAGCGGAGCTTCCCTGGCTTTCCCTCCTTTCTAAAAGTCCCTTCATCATTCAGCAGCCGACTCAAGCAGTTCCATGAGCTATAATAGGCAATTAGCTCCTAACAGATTTATGTGACACTGCATTTTATAAGCAAACAATCATGTGTGTTTAATCATTAAATGGATCTGCTGTGTCTAACGTTCACAGAGCCAATCTCTTCTCCCTCTCTGCACACACTCAGCTCTCTTGCACTGGTACAAGCCTGTAGACATTCATGCTTATGCAAAACTGGTGGAAGTGTATTACTTGGCAGCTGCCTTTGGTTCTGGCAGGCAACGGCAAGCGGTAAGTACTTGGCAATATCTGCTTTTGGAGACATCCAGGCTCCATCTAGAAGTTAGTATGGTGGGAATGGGAGATGTCCGGTGTGGGGATTTTCCCCCAACCCCAAGGGCCCTCAATGGGGCTGGGCAGGCACCTGCACACCACTCTGTTGAGTGCATCCATCCAGGGATTTTAGCACTCTGCAGACTTCATGAGGTTTGGAAAATAGTCAGTTTTAGTATTCATGGTTAATTTTAGATGTACCTGCACACGCTGCTCTTCCACGTATCTATTACACACTTGACAGAACCTGCTGGTTTTAATTTTTATTAGCACAAGTGCCTTGTTGAATCAAAATTAAGTGGGTATTTGGGAAGCCTAATGTGAAGCATTACACTTAATGGCCTGTGTTGCTGAGTGGAGAAAGGCTATCACATGAGTCTCCTCTCTTCCCGTGACTCCGTAGTCTTTAGCTACACCTGAATTTTCCCCACGCTCGTTGCTATTTCCTATCCTTCATAAGCTGTAACACTTCCAGCTGTGTCTTTTGAGGTGCATGTTGTGTTTTTTCAGACATAAACTCTTGTTCAGATATAAACATGCTGAGCCTTGAGTTGCACTGCATGAGGAGAAGGCAGACCTGCAGGGTGCAGATGGGGCTGTGCTCCTGGGGGCTGCTCAACCCAGTCCCAGAAGGGCTTCCTGCACCTCTGTCCTGTCTCATCCAGGTTCAACTTGACCTTGACCCTCTTTGCTCACAGGTACTCACAAGAGTGAGCATCTCTTTTGAGCCTTTCAGAGGGTGGCAGAGCCCAGCTCACAGCAACTAGTTCACTATGAATTTCTATGTCTTTGGGGAATTAATGTGCTGGCAGTAGTTGAGGCTGGGTTCTCCACCAGTTTTGCATCACCTGTGCAATGTGAAGCAACTGGAAACCAATGTAAGGGTTTGTATGAAGGCTGCTAAGTACACCAGCTGAAGGAACTCTGCTGGAGCCTGGTCTTACCTGTCTTTCACACTAAACAGATGTTTGCTTTCATCATGGTGGTGCCATGCAGATCTTTGGACACCAGCCTGTTCGGAGGATGGGATGTTGACAGAACCTGCAGCCAAGGCAAGGCTCGATGGGAAGCAAGAAGTGGGGCAAAACCAGGAAGCAGGGCTTGTTGGAAGCAAGATTTAATGGGCAATTCTGGCAAATTTTTAACAGCTGGTTTGATGTGGTCGGACTGCACCGGTTCTAACATCAAATAACTTTGAGCTTTGGAACTTCCTTATTTCATCTTGTTGTCCTGCTAAATCTGATATTCCCTGTCTCTTTGATTTCTCTCCTCCATCCCTTCTTTCATATTAAGCAATGCTCTTGCTGAAACTTTCTTCAGTCTTTTAACTATAAGCTTATTCCATCTCTCACACAGCTCATGAGAATCCTCCTGACACAGTCAAGGATAAAACAGCCCAGCCGTGTACATGGGCCATTGCATAATAGATGGTTTGTGTGTCAGAGTCTAAAATCTACATATGTTTAGATCAGTCGTGAAGTGGGAACATCTGTATATATTCATATATAATGGCTTTTAACACATGAATGAATAATCCAACTCCCACGATTTGGTATTTACTTTTTTTTGAAACATTGCTACTTAGCTAAACACCGAGGGGAGAAGCACATTTAGGGGAATTAAGTCCTAGTAAGGTTTAGCAGAGCTTCGTGGATAAGCTGGCAACAAGTCTAAATGGGGTGCCAGAAAGCTTTCTTTTAAAATAGTTAATGCTGTCTGGAACTGCTTCCTTATTTCTTGCCTCCCACTGGTTTTTAAGCACTTTGCATCAGAATGCAGTGCAAATCCAGGATAAAGCACCTGATCTGCAACCTACTGCATTGAACGTCTTATCATATTGTGCCACCTTCCAGCAGCACCAGCTGACTTTATAGTGCTTTGAAAGAGGATTCCCAGACCTTGGGAGCTGCATTGCAAGCTGGGGGCTCCAGCCAGGAGACTGGACCATTATAATGCCACTGGTAAACTTGGCTGTGGGATATCTTAGTGCATTGGCCCACAGGATGATGGAAAAAGCTGTTGGAGATACAGATTCCCCTTTCTTTAAAGAAAGGACTTGGTATATCTGCTCTTTGATGGGTCAGACTGGTTTGTTTTCTCCCCACAGTCAGTGAAACCCTCTGAGCTCTGTGCCGATCTGGCCCTTGCTGTTGCTGCTGGGGCTGAGCATGTACTTGGCTGTAGGCTTCAGGTAACCAGGGTTGTCGTGGTTCACCAGACTGCTCTGATTTTTCATAGCTCCCTTTGAAGCCATAGCCTAGTTGAGATGATAAGATTGGTGCAGTAGCAAATGAGGTCGTGGACAGCTTGGTTATCTGCTTCTCATAGTTTATTTCATTTTTTATGCTAGTGCATTTGTGTTTTATATAAATCTGTTTTCTCACTTCACTTCTTGAGCTCTGACTCATGCTTTTATTAAATGTTCCTGCATTGAAGTGCATTTCTTCTCTTGCCTGATTTACCTGAGTTTGCATGGATTTTCTTATTGCTATGTGCACTGAGATTGATTCATACCACGCATGGACCAGCATCAGTCTCAGCCACCCCTTGAACTGACACAGCAAATCTCCTGGATTTGATTCCTCATTTCATTTTCTGGACATTTTCCCTGAGCAAGAGCAGGCTTGTAATTTGGAGCACAGAGAGGGTGTTAACCTGGACAAGTGACAGGGTGACCTTCCTTGCTGCAGCCCTGCTGGGCTCCTGCTGCCCAACCCTTGCTAAATCTTGCTGGTGCAGGGATTGCCCATGTCAAACTGATGTTGCTCCTAGTGATTAGTAGGAAAGCAGGATGGGATTCAGTGTGAAGTTTCCTTAAGATTACTTTATCACTCTTAGTTACTCTTCACATTGCGTGCTGTAGGTTTAGCACAGGTGCTAAAACTTTATATATGCTGCTGGGAGTGCATAATTTAGTTGTGTAAAGTGGGCTCTCTGCAAAGTGCTATAGGAGTAAAATAAAAAAGATATTACACTGTAGTGAGTCCTTCTTAAAAAAGAATTACTAGGCTGAACAATGGCATAGTGTCTTGTTGCCACCTCATCTTACCTCTCTGTTGAATCCCATGGGTTTTCCTCTGCTCTGTCTACTGCCTGCTACAAGAGCAGCTTGTAGGCTATTTGCTCTTGGCTATTTCCTTGCTGAACTGGGAGAAGTTATTTGAGTGTAGCAAAGACCAGAAGAAAAAACTGTTCTTTCAACCCACTAATTTACAGACTTGAGGAAAACTGTTGTTTTCCACCCAAATGAGCCATTGAAAATCCAGTCTCACCCCCTGCATAATACAAGTCAAAGAGCTTAGCTCAGTTACTGTGAACCCTGATCTGAATCCCTTTGAGGGGTGATGAATGATTTTCAAAGATGCCCATCCACCATGACAAGGCAACCTGTAACACAATGTCCAGGAGGACATCCAGTGTCAATCAGTGGAGAAGGAGGACATGCACACCTTCCAACATATAGGAAGAATCTCTACAGCTTTCCTTCCCAAATTCTGTGTCTCTACCTCTCCGCTGAAGAGTTATGTGCTCTCCTGCCATGCTCATGCACCAGATCAGATTGCCTTCTCTTCAGTATAGCACTTGTGCTGCTTAAACTCCTTCCCTCCTTGGGAAATTAACAACCTCTTGATTTGACAGTTCTTTTATAAGATCTTGGAGGATGGAAAACAGCGGGTGCCCGTTTTAAAGTGAAGAGGACAGGGACCAAAAAGGAATTTGTAAAAGGCAAAATAGGTCAAAGAATTTACTATCACTGCAGCAAATCAATCTCCATTTCAAAAGATGGAAGTCCTGATTTCTATCTGTTCTATCATCCTAAGCTGCTGATTTGTGCTACATGTTCACACCCAGGCAGTACATGAAGGTGCTTAGTTCTTGGTATTGCCAATGGCTGCTGAGTCTTGTCTCCCCCTCTCCTCCCTGGAATCCAAGCTCAGCATTTGGTAAGACAGAAAATAACCCCCAAGATAGAATATTTTATAATCTGCACAGTGATAATATTTTTTTTTGGCTGTAACTATTGATATGTTAAAAATAAAAGCTTTTGCCCCTTTGGGGTGTGTCTTTTGACAAACTTTCCCAGCTGGGAGGCAGCTTGATGCCAACCCCTGTACAGTGAAAACAAGAATGAATATTTCTGTTAAAATAAAACTCATTTTCACTTTTTTACTAACTCCAGGGTTTTCAAACAAGCAGGCAATAGTGGCTATTAGGTTTAGATGGCACCAGTGTTTTGAGTGCTAAAGTCTAATAAATAGACAGTATGTAATTTCATTTGATTGAAAATCCTCAATTGAGCTGTCATTTTATTTGATTTAACTCTGCAACCACTTAGCATGGCATTTGGAGGACCTGGGTTCATGTTGCACCACAGGAGGTTTAGATTGGACATTAGGAAGAACTTTTTTACCAAGAGGGTTATTAAATTGGAACAGGCTGCCCAGGGAGGTGGTGGAGTCACGATCCCTGGAGATATTCAGAAGACACACAGATGAGGCACTGAGGGCCATGGGTTAGTGATGGTTTTGGCAGTGTGAAGTTAGTGGTTGGACTTGATCATCTTAAAGGTGTTTTCCAACAATAAAAATTCAATGATTCTTTGATTCTATGAAAGAATGAAAGTCCACAGGGTTTGGATTCAGCAGGCTGTGTTTCTCATCCTTCTTCATATTCAGGAAAAAGTTTGGAAGCTTATGTATAGTTAATAGGGAGAACTGTATTCCCTTGCAAGCTGGGATTTACTGCTGCCTGCTGCATAGATTAATAAACCCCGTTGTATCTGGAGAGGCATTCTTCCCTGGGAATGGTGTTAGGCTTTATCAGTCATTTCTCACCATATAACAATTGCTCACTTGGATAACTCTCACGAAAGATCAGTCTGAAAATGTATCTTATTCCTCTTTAATTTTTACTCTTGAAAGACAGTTTCTTCAGATAACACAATCGGTATATAAGCAATATTTCATCTTCCCAGCTTATTGTTGGAGTCCCCCTAGTACAGTCTACACTGTTTAATAAGAGAAGTTGCCAGATTGACTGGAAAATGTAACTTTAATAACAATATTTCAGGCACTGGAAGCATTGAGAAATAATGATCTTATTGAGTTGGCGTTGGTACTATTCTTGTCCTTCATGCATAAAATTACTGCATGTAATGTGTGTATGCCTGTGTGTGCACGTGACCTGCAAGGGAGGGTGAGAAACTACATGGTTTCCCCTACCACTAGGTTGTTCATAAATGTAAATTGATGAAGCTGTCTGAAAATGCCTGGGAGGGCATTGTGGGAAGAGAAGTGTCTCCCTTTCTCTCTCTATGTGTGTCTTTAACATCAGAAATTCAAATCTTGATGGGGAGTACTTAAGAAAAGTAAACTGCGGAGGGCTGAGTGAAAGGGACCCTTTTGGTATGGACTTTTTAAAAGAGTGATTTGGAAGAGGTGAATAAAGTTGAAGATATTTGGGAAAAGCTATTTATGCTAAAGACCCAGCCTATACTGTCCTTCAAGAAGCTATTAATAAGCCTGACAATGCACAAAAGCGTAGACTTACAGGAATGGGGAAGATGTTATCTCTAATATTTTAAAATGAAACAAGGAAAAGAAATCACAGGCTGCTTTAGAAGAACAACATAAGCTCCTCTGTGAACAGAAGAGCAGAATAACATTTCTTTTTAGCAGTTTTGCATCCAATAGCCATTGTTCTGCTCCCTACCATGCAGGGGAAAATGAATGGTGAAGCTCTTCTGGAGCTGCTTTGCACAACTACTCTTTCCTTAGCTGAGAGTAATAATTTAGGCCAGCTCTACTCAAAAAAACAGTTTTAATAGAAGCTATAGGACTATAGGACTGTAACCCCCCGCTCCCCCAGGCTGATTGATATTGTATTGTATTCCAGAGGTGCAAAAGGACAGTAGGTAGCTGGATGTACAGGTAACATGTGAAGTTAATTGTTGCAGAAAACCAAGTAAAATAATGAGTTTCATAAAAAATGCTAGTCACCTTTTTTTCAAGTATTTTTTTCTTTCATCACTCAGTATATCTTGAGTGGAAATTAAGAACTACTTCCAGGTCCTCTCTCATATGCTCCCTCAGATGCACTGATTAGATAAATAAAGTTACTCTGCACTAGCTTCCAAAGTAATAATGGGCAGTAGATAATGCATTTTAGCAATGTCTTTAGTATATAAAGGACATGACTGTAATGGCAGGTTGACTGCAGATTCTTAAATCATGTACTCTTCATTTCTTCTCTGTTTATGCTTTTGTTTTATGGAACATCCTGTATTTAGAGAAAGCATGAGGAGTACCAGATTTTTGTCATTGCAAGCAAGTTCCAGCATACGTTCTTATCAGCTGGGATTTGGATCAGTCCTTGGGAGGTGTTTAATATCCTGTGAAAGTTGATATGAGTTAAATCTTTCCAAAGCCTGACTTCTCTGCAGGGCCAACTGAAATGGACTTTGAGTGCACATACACACAAAAAAGTAGATAATCTGCTTGTTTACTAAATGTTGAAACTCTCCTCACTTCTCCATGGGAGGCGGAAGTCTTCTTCCATCAGTGTTATGTATCTGCTCAAGGCTTGCAGGGGGGAAGAAATATTCTCAGGTACTCTTTGGAAGATGACCTCCTTGATAAGAGAGGCATGTTCTGACTCCTATCTTGGAGGTTCATAAAGGCTACTGCTATGCAAATAATTATCTCTGTAATTTAGGTAGAAAATGCTTGCTTGAAATAAATTGTTCCTTTAAAAGTAAGTTTGGTTTCTTATTAAAAAGTAAAAAATAGAAGAACAAAGCACAGTCTTCTGTTGAACAATAGGCTATTGTATCTTTTATAGATCTGTTTCCTGTGAATAAAGCAGCAGGTGGTTATGAAATTATAAATGCCTTAGAAGGATTGGTAGATAAATGAATATAGGCTTTAGAAGCAAAGAAGGGGAGATGTAGAGGGTGTGGGGAGGTTGAATTTCATGCTATGTGTACCAGGGATAGGAAATTAAGAAATACAACTTTGGCAATAACCTCTAAGTTTGGACAAGTTCTCCCTGGTGCAGATGCCAGGAGCAACAACTGCACAGATGGGTCAGGGAGATGCCACAAAAACCTCTGACAGCACAAGCTGCAGTCAGTCGCATGCATTCCCAGCTCAGATAAGGGAGAGCAGCATCATTGCAGAGGGGTGAGTACAGGTGCTGTCAGCAGGTTGGTAATGCTCTTGGCATGGTTTTTTTTTTTCCCTCAGCAGAAGTAGCTGGGAAAATGAGAGAAAGTTCAGCCATCATCTCTGGGGCAAGGACTTTATTCCAGCACGTGTGGTTGCTGGGCGGCATGGCTGTCCTCTCTGCTTATGTTCTGAGAATATTTCTGGTAAGAGAAGTTGAAAACATTTCCTGAAGCCTTCATTTGCCTTCTGTGTAACTCATGAGTATATGCTGGGAGGGGACTTGTTGCCCGTGAAGGGAAAAAAGACGAGGTCCTTTACAACAAGCAGCATCTGCCATTTGTATCACAAATTTGTTGGTACGTGTATTTATGAAATTAGGGAGGGGCTGCTCCCAAAATAACTTGGTCTGTTCCAGTCTGAGCTCGCTGGTTAAGAATAATAATTAAAAAGAAGAATCTTGCTGGTGCAGAGGAAAGGAGAAGCATTTCAAAGCCCAGCTTGGGACTGAGAGGCTGCCATGGGAGAAGAATTGTGAGGAGAGTGCCCTGTGCTGATGGATGTAGAAGGATGATTTGTGATGGGAACTGTATTTTTCACCAATATCTTTCTCAAATGCTCCACTCTGTCTCCTAGAGAGTAAAAAGCCAGGAAACACTGAGCATCTTAAAGATTGGGTGTTTTTATTTGGATGCAGTGAGCAAAACAGTCAGTGTCATGACAGTGAAATTGTACTGCAGAATCCTAAAGTGAAAGTGATTTGTTTTTTCCTTGCTTTTAAGCACTTCATAGGAGCATGAACTGTCTGGACAAAGGATTTAGTTTATTTGTTGCTGTATGCTAGAGCTAATTTTATATAGGGCAGGATCATGAACTCTGTCTCAGCTTTTGCAATATTCTAGGAAGAGCAGTCTGGAGATCACTGGCAGATGTTTTTCATCCATTTGTTTGGGTTCTCTTCATTTATTTTCTCTAACTTCTCTGATACAGGGCTGGATTCTGTTCATTTTCTTTAACCTGTGATACAGAGCTGGAGCAATGCATTTACAGAGATGGGAAAAGAGCTAAACATCTCTTTTGAATTTAATATCTCCTGGATGAATATTCCAAGGACCTAAGGAGCTTTGGATTTAGTTGAACAGAAGAAAATGCTGAGGAAGGCTTGAGGAAGGTGGGATCCTTCATGGAAACGGAGTTTCTTGCCCAAAGTGGAGAAATGGGATAAGCTCTTGGGCTGTGGTGTCCATAGTTGAGCAGTTTCAGGAAATCATGCAATCTGTTTGTAACAGTATTCCAAAGGTGCTTTTTGTTTTCCCATCCTAGCCTATCTAGATCCACTTGTGTCTTGTGTTATAGGGTAAGTGCTTTGAAGACTGGAGGCCACCGTTGTGCTGCTCTGGTGCAGAGCTGACAGCCATCTCTGACCAGCTGCGGCAGTGCTAAAATAACCCCAATGCCCTTAGGGTATGTGCTGGAGCTTTGGTTGTGTACAGCCTTGCAATCGAACCCAAACCCATTACTGCGGCATAAAATGCCACTGGGTGGGAAGGATTATGTCATTGTCCTCCTCTAATGATGGTACAGCCCCTGGCTAGGCTGTAGTGAAGGCTGTGTAATTTGGGAGCTAAACACCAGTTTGAAATTCAGAATAGGTGTGCATGGATATATCTCTTTTTCCCCTCCCCTCTTTCTTGTATGACAACTTTTAAAAACATGACTAGGTGCCTGAAGATACAAACAGATTATTATAGTCTGGTTTTTGTCTGCATGTTCATGTACTAGGATAGCTTTAAAATCCCAGGCCTTGGAGACTAGCTCCCAGGCAGCTGCAGTTTGAATCATCACAAGCTGTCAAACCCACTCTCACGTACCCCTGACTGCTCTTTACCTGACTACAGATAAATGCCTCTCTTGACTTACAGAAATAACCGTCCTCAAAATGGACCAAATTGCACTTGCTTTTAATAATTTGTGTTACTGCTTCTAACCTTGTGCTTTTATTCTTGCTAAAAAATACCAGCTTGCCTTAACGTGAACAGCTTTTGGTTCTTAACACTGGTTTAGTATTCATTTCTCTAAACAAGTAGTGCAATTACCCCATGGCAAAATAACTGTCTCCAACTGTCTTTTTTTCCATTAAACAAATGGGAGGTTTTTACCTCTTGGTCTCCCTGTAAGATTAATGCACTTTCTCTGCAAGAACTGTCTTAAAGCAATCCAGGGGTCTGAGCAACTTGCAGACAGCAGACCTAATTGTCACAGAATCTTATTTAGCCAATGCCTGTTTTCATTAAGAGGTGATCTCTGTTAATAACATAGACTAGTAACTCTTCTAAATGAAAAAAAAAACTTCTTCCCCCAGCCCCCCCCAGGCAGGGATAATGAACTCTTAAATCAATGCTCTTCCAGAGGAAGCTTCCCTCCCCCCCACCCATTTTAACAAAGTGTGGCTTGAGACTCGACTAGTACCAGGAGATTCTGATACTTGTTCTCACATCTCGTTGGGTTTTAGCTGAGAAAAGTTGTGGCATTAGTGAGATTGGTTTTGCTGCTGGTTGCTACAGAGAGAATTTGGCTCAGGATATCTCCACTGGGTCCATGAAAGCCGAGGGCTGATAGAGTGTCTCAACAAGTCTGCCTTGGTGAGGGGTCAACAAATGGGTCAAGCTGTTCAGGAAGTCCAGGGATCAGTAGTTTAGAGAAGCTGTGGATACCCTAGGAGTTAAGATTGATTTGAGTGTATGCAGCTGACCCCAGCAAATCAGCCATCTGGCTACTAGATGATTAATGAGCAAACAAACATCCCAGTTAGAGGAGAGAATTCTGTTTCTGCCTCAGTGAGAAGGCAAGGGTGGAGAGGTAAATTCAATCTTAGTATTAGACCTCAGAGAATCCACGTTAGAGATATCCATGAGAAATCAGGAAATGAAGTTCTGTTGCTTGTGTAGCAACTTGTCTTTTCTGTCAGTGCCCCAGCTCGTAATCTTAAACCAAAAAAACCACCCAACAAAACCCAACCCAAAGGTACAGATTGGTTCACCTTGTATCAGAACAGACTGTGAAGCCTGGCAGATAGGGAAGGCATTGCACAGATCCACCTCTTCTTGTGGGCCTAGGTTAACTGGATTTATTCCTTTCCTTTTTAGATAGCAATTATTGAAAGCTATCACTTCTCTTTCCTTTCTCCTCTTCTTCCCCAAAGTAGAGGGTAGAAGTAGATAATCCTCAAAACATTAAGTGGTGAAAAAAAGAAGGCAGAAGTGGTTGTGCTGGTGGCAGAGCAGATGACAGGATATTTTTATACGGCTTTTGTGGCCATTGATGGAGAGGAGGTGCCAAATAACAGAGATGAAGCACGTAGCAAAGCTCTGGCTGTACAACCCCATGCCAACAACTGCAGAGAGACTAATTAATCTCTGGGCAGCCCTCACTTCCCCTGCTGCCATCAGTGCTCTTCTGGTGCTTTCCAGTATTATCTGAGGAGGGAATAGAGCATGGCTACACCTTGCAGCTGGGGAGTCTAGTTCCCAAGCAATACATTCAGTGGTGAGATGCTAAGATAGGGGATGAGAAAAAACCAAACACCTGAGTAAAGCAAGAGCTGGCAATGAAATAGTTTAAATGCCTAGTTGTGTCATTCCTGTGCCCATCTCTGTCTGCATGGCTGGGAAGTTTTGCATGGCAGTAACAGATCCTTGCTGTGCTGCCACAAATCCCAGCTGGGATTTCATCTGTGGAAAGAAGATCCAATCTGCCATTTTTCTTTTATTGGGTGCAAGTCCTTGACAATACCTGTATTTTGCCTACCTCTCTCCCCATTTCATACTCTCAGGGAAAACCCGTGCCATTTTCCATGCTGACTGTCAAGGAGATAATGTCTCCAATAGGGGTCTGTAGCCTCCCAAGTTGTCTTCCTTGGAAACCTGTATGCTACTGGCACCATCTCAATTAAACAGAGACAGCATAAAATATAACAGCGTCCTGGCTACAGGTGATACATTGCACTAGGGCCACTGAAATGCCATTGACTACAGGCTCTGCTGAGAACTGCCATTAACTGTCTGGCAGTATGCATTCTAAAGCCTGTATTCATCTACCAACTCTTCTAAGACATGTATAATTTCATATTGTAGCTTGCCCTGACCTTCCCTTCTTACTGCCCCGTGATACTTCAGCTACAGCAAGGTAATATGTTTCTTACTCCTTCATCTGTCCAGGTTGTCTTTGAGGGAATGAGATAGGATTATCTCTTCTTTTTTGTCCCTGTGTGAGATGTATACTACTGTAAGGCACTGTTGCTGCATGGGAGGAGAGTTCAGGGCCACATGTATAGGAGCAGGGAGCTCTTCTACCCCTGGCATTCCTAAGACATTGAAATGGCAAAAAAATTGTCAAAGAACTTACAGGAACTTTTCTGTATTGTCACAGATTCCAATTGGATCAATATATGGAAATGTTACACTCAGTTTGATTGGGGGTCTTGTGTACTTGGTGAGATTTTGGGAAGGATCTTGAGCCAGCATTAACACTGCTGCTTGAAAATTACAAATTACACAATGTTTTTCTTTGGAAGATTTTGACCCTCTTGGTGTGAGAAAAAAAAACCTTGAAAAAGACACCTCTAATGGCTCCAGCACTGATTGCTTGTAAAAAGAACCCGTGCAGGCTTTAAAAAAAGCAAAGTTATTTTCCCAATTTTAGGGAGTAGAGAGATTCATGAATTTTCAGTGCTTTGGTTGGGCCAACTGAGCAATCAGGCTGGTTGCCAGCCTCACCTCTGAATTGATGCTGTGCTAGGCAGGAGAAATGACTAAGAGCACAAAGAAAAGGAATTTCTTGTTTTTTAAAGAACAAAGTACACCCCCTCAGTTAAAAAAAAAGAAAAAAAAGCTGAGGAAAAAAAGCAACTCCATTAATACCAGCTTGAGTGGCAGAGCAGGAAATCAGCTGAAAATGAACAAAGAGCCACGCAGAGGGGATGCTAATGTAAGCAAATGCCAATTCACACTTCTGCAGGCGGCCTGTGGCAGCTTCCTTTCCTGTTCAAACATTTTAGCCAGATAATGAGTGAAAAAAACAAACATTTTTTCACATAATCAACTGGATTTTGGAAGGGAGGTGCAATAGAGGAAGGGGAGCTGCTGTGCTAATGATTTGCTGGCTGATAGGGCTGTCAGGGAAGCAGCTTGGGACTGTGTGGGGCGAGGAGGGGGGATGTTGCTAATTGCCAGCAGTGGCTGTGGTGTGGGTCGATGCTCTTGGCCACTTGGCTGATGGTGGAAGCTGTTGTTATTGCACAGGCAAGCTGTCTGCTTGCTGAAATGGAAGCCAAGGCACGGTTGCCAACAGCTATTGGGGTAGGGAGGGTAACGGTTAGCAAACCAGGGTTTCATATCAATATTGATTTGGGTTGCAATGGGGAAGTGAAGTGCAGAAGGGTGCTGGTGGCTGTCTGGTCCCGGCTGGTGTGTTTCTGTGTAGCAGATGGTTGACTGCTTTACTGTGCCAGCAGATTATGGAATTGGCTTCAAACCATCTTGCGTGGTTTTCCGGGAATGCAGGGATCCCATCCACAGCTGAACATTGCTGTCTTGTGTGTGTTACCTGGGGTCAGAGCTGGTAGCAATGCTGTCATGTGGAAAGTGGCTGCATCCTGGGGTGGTTCTCAGGATCCTCAGTGTCCTGTGTGATGCAGTGGCATTGTCTCCAGCCCTGAATGTCCCAGAGGATTTTGCAGTTGCTTTTTCCAGACTTACCTCCAGTGCTGAAAAACCAACCTCATGCTGAGCATCCTGCTGTTTTGGTGTTCATGATTCAACATGCTGCTGCATTTGGGGAAAATATAGAGTTTGTCACCACTGGGCTGAGTGGTGTGGGCAGAGTAGTTGGATCAGCATTGTCCTGCTGCTCCCCCAGGAAATGCCCGCTTACTTAATACTCCAAAACCATCCTGGTTTTCTGACTCTGCCATTCTGCAAGGCACGGGGTGACAGACAGAGGGTAAGGCAGTATATTAGGGAAAACCTTTCAGAGATAGAAATTAAGATGAACATGGCCAACAGTGGCAGAGCTTGAAAGCTCTGAATCTTTATCACTGTCAAGCAGCTACTGAAGAAGAGATGGCATGGGGTTTTGCTATTTTAATTAAAAAAAAAAAGTTGGATGCTGGAGCTAAACCACTTCAAGTAAATTAAACTTCTTTCCAGAGTCATTAAGCCCAGATTAACCTTGACACTGGCCTCCCCATCACCCAAAGAACCATTGCTATTAGCTATGCAAATTTCGTTTTCAAGCCTTCTGCTCATAGAGTTGATACCAGGCTGCACCAGCATCCAACTGACATCAATGGCTCACCTTGGTGCTTGCTGTGATTCTCCAGCCAAGTGCTGCTGCTTTCACTGTCAGCCTCGATTAATGCCATAAGATCTCCATGGTCAGGACAGTGCTGGTTTATCTATCTGTTTTTCTTATCTTTGAAAGGCAGAGATATTTTCCCTTGTTTCACAGAGGTCCTAGATGCTTGGGTATCAAGCTTCAATGTGTTTTGATAACAATGGATTGGCATAGCTTGGCGACAGTCTAATGGCAAGTGTTAGTTCTTGCTTCATTAGAAATCTTCAGTTTGTGATGATGCAAAAGCATTTAAACTGATGCAGGAGAAGAGCCCAGAGTCTGTATGTCTACACTGTCTCATTCAGGGCTGCAAAATTTGGGCTGCAAAACTAAATGTGTTTATTTTTCTGTTTGAAAGTGCAAATTTGATCCAGCCCAAGACTTTTCACTGAGTTTTGTCAACTTGTCAAGTTACTTCAGCTGGGGCAGCAAGAATTCAAACTAGATATTGGAGTTTTTTTTGGTAATTACTTTAGGTGGAACCTTATTTCATCTTGCTTTTAAAAAGTGTTCAAGCCCTTGAGCAAAGTTCCACCCCCAGTGGTTAGGTGTAACCTATGTGACTTGACACCATCATTTTTCTGTTTGTGTGTAAAGTGGGCTGCCAGCAAACTGAGTGTTGGTTTGGATTTCTTTGTGTACAGACTGATGTCAGGAAGGGAGAGAACAGAAGCCATTTTTCCATTTGTACAGTCTGAGACATAAACTTCTCTATAACTTAAATACAAGGTCCTTAAGGGCTGTGGACAAGAATAAATGGGATGAGGTTTGCTGTAACCCATGTTTATATCATCATGTGCTACTTCTAAACCTTCAGAGCTATTGATAAACAGGGAAGGGTAATCCAGGAATGTGGTCACTGAAAATGGGAGTTATTTGATACTACATGGTTAGTGGAAATTATTGATTGAAAAAGCACCAGCTTTTTAGGAAATGCCATAAAAATAGACGTTTTAGATGGATGGCAATGGAATCTGTAGAAGCCTGTTCTCTTATCTACAAATAACCTCTGTGCCAGATAAAAGTCTTCCAATAGGACAATACAAAGATATTTAAGTTCTTTACATTTAAATTTGAGCTTGTGCACTTGCTGTGCTTGACACCAGTTTTTCTTTCTTCTGACTTTTTTTTTTTTTCTTTACAAAGAAATCACTTAAGGGAAGGTGCTCTCTATATTGTACAGAAGCTGGAACAGCAGCAGGAAAATGTGACTTTGAAATAATGGGATCTATAAGAACAGGCAATTTCGTTCAAGTATAGTGATTTAGTGCCCTGTTAGTGTCCTGATGTATAACTCCATTTCCAAAGACCGTAAGTTTCTTCACAAGCATAATGACAGGCTTAAAACTTGGGAGACTAATGCCACAGCTTTCTCTGTCCTCAGCCATTCCACATAATTACAGGAGTAAGGGAATGGCCTTCTCTCCTAATGGATTAGCTCCAAGAGGGATAAATCAGATAATGTTATTGCCTTCTTGTTTCTTTCCCCCCAAAAAGCAGGATAGCCCATACAGCCAGTGCAAAGCCAGGGCTGGTGGTGTTTTTTACTTGCCTACAATCTGTGATACAGCTGTGATCCCATTTCTGGTGTCACCAAGACAAACGTTTTAAAATGCTCTGGTACTAATTTCAGCTTCTGTGTTTGCTCTGCTCACAGATGATGGCCCTTACTCGAAGGGGAGCAAGGACTCTGGTGGGATGGACACAGCCCTGGTCTCCAGGAGGCAAAGCATCCCAGGTAAAGAAGGGGATCAGCTCCTGATCCAAAACATCAGGACATTTCTTAGACTTTATGTAGCTACCTCTAAAATGGATGTAAAACCCCAAAACACTCATTTTGATGCATCTCTCAGCAAGGATTTTGCTGAAGGGCAGAAACAAGTGGTTAGTAACTGGTGTCAGTGAATGGTATGTTACTGGTGCAATCACAGTCTGGTATGAAGCTGTTGATAGTGGTTACAGGGATCCAGGAAAGGAGTGGTTCCTGCACTGGACTGATACTTGAGGGGAAAACAGCAGCAAAAAAGAGAGGGAAGAAGCACTACCACATATCAGCTTGCCAAGTGGGGAAGGAGACTGGCAGTGTCTGGCAAGCTTCATGTTTCCCACGTGTGACTAAGTTTGTTTCGATATTTAGTCAATTACAGCAGACTTCTGTGTGCGATAAACATTCCTATGCAGAAACACCCCTGAGGGTTGAAAAGGGAGTGGAGAAATGGTAGTACCTTTGCACATGTTGATGCTGGGCTTTGTCTGCCATCAGCACACCAGCAGATTTGAATGGGCTGCTCTGGACAACTCTTCCTAATAAGGTCTAGGCCTTGATATTTACTTCTGACCATTAATGACCCAATCACAGATTTAATTTGCCACTGTACCATAGCTCTAATGGAAAGTGGCTGATTCCTCAAACATGAGAGCCATTATGTCCAACAGCCCAGCTCAGGACACTTCAATGGGGAGGGCAAAATTCAGGTATGCTCTTCCTGCCCTGGGATGCTTTGAGCAGCAAAATTCTGGCATATATGCCAATAAAAGAAATCATATGGAAGATAAAGACTCTGTCTTGAAGGACCAGATCCTGCTTAACCAGCTCACCTTTACATCTGTGTGTGTCTGTTTTAGCAGCAGTAGATTTATAGAGGCATTGGTCAAAATCCCTTATTACTTACCTTGACAGATTGCTCTCAGGCACTTGCCTTTTTTTCGGAGCAATGCTTTCTCCTTGAACCCATAACAATGGGTAATTACACTCTGAGATTTCTCACTTTAAACACTTATCAAGGATCAAAATTAAACCCCATTGAAGAGCTAATAATCTCCCCTTGTGGCACCATCTGTGTTGATCAGTCATGTCTGTAGTTGAGAGGAAATTTGCAGGATACTGCCGGATGGTGTTCCTTCCAGCACGGTTGGGAGCCCCCCACAAAGTTTCTGGCAGCCCCATGGATCCTGGGTTGGTGAATTGAAAACTAAGTTACTGTAGTTGGCAAGGGATTAAAGAGCAGAAGCATTATGGACTTGATGTTTTACAATGAGCTGCCAATGCCACGTTAAATGGGAGCCCAGCAGTGCCTAAATGCTTTCCAAACTGGTGCTAGATTGCAAAGAGGTTCCCCATGTGCATTAATCAAGTGCACAGATTATTCTTGGAAGTGCTTTACAAAACAGGTAGTGCGTGGCAGGACTCAAAGTGAGGTGCAATTTCTGGTGTCATGGTGGCATTACACGGGGAGCAAAGTGCTAATAATGACGCATCAGAGTGCCAAATGACACCATGTTTTCTCCCAGTGAAAGAGGATGGAGGGAGGAAGCTCTGCACCAGTATGGATCTTCTGTGTCAATGTTATTTAAGAGACCCTGTCTTACTTTGGAAATCAGTGTGCAAGAGGTTTCAAATACCTCATCTCCAAAAAGAGCATCTTATTTAAGCCTGGTGAGTTTTGCTGTGCAAACTAACTCCTGGGCCAATTGCAGCATGGGTTTCAGTCCACAGCTGTGGGACTGCTGTTTGCTATGTGCTGCCAATGGCCATCACCACCTTCTCCTGTACAGCCTCAGAGAAAACTGCCCTGTGTGAGGAAGACTGTTTTCCCTCTGTAAAATTGTGGGACATTTCAGTACACTAGAGATAGTGGAGGTGGATGAATCATGTTGTAGACAAATTCTGAAAAAGCATCTTAGAGGAGGCTCTGGCAAGGCATGAAAGTCATCTGTTTTGCCCCAGGGCTAGTCCTCCTTTGAGCAAAGAGTGTGAGTGCCTTCATGTGGATTAATGTGGAGCTGCCTTTTGCCAAGTTTGAAGAGCTCTTGGTCTTTCCTCAGGCCAGTGCTGGCTCTCCTGCTAACTTACTGTCGTCCTCCATGTCAGATCCAGAAGTTGAAATGGTTTAGGGAACCTGTTTTTGTAAAACCTAGACATGAGGTTCAACACTGTTGTCAGGTTTGGCTTATATATGTGCTGGGAAAACAAGAGTGTTGTCTTGGTCTAAATGAAGGTACAGCATGCTGTATGCAACAGAGAAGCAGTAGTGATGCAGCAGGCGTGGGGTGTGCATCCACTAAACCTGACCTTGCAATAGGTATTACGGCTGGTAGTGTATGTGGAACCTATTTTGTTGTAAAAGTGACTCGTGCCTTCAATTCCAGCTGTGGATGAGGTGAGTAATATGGAGGAAGTTTGGCCTAGACCAGGTACAGATGGGTGAGAAAGCAGCTGTGAATGAAGAAAGGTCATGCCTCCCCTGCCTTCCCCTACTGATGGCAGAATTCCACCTCTCTCCAGGTTATATTATCTGTCTCCCAACTGTATTGATGTCTCATGATGTTTTGTAAATCAAAATATTTTAAGGTCCACCCTGTTCTGTCCATCCAGGCAGCTACTGCAGGTCCACAGCATCCTCCTACCTGGTAACTGTGTCTGCCTGACATGTAGCCCTCCTAACATCCACCCTGCTCCATATCAAACGTAATCCCTGAGGTAGTGGACCTGGACTATTGCTGAGTTCCCATCACCCTGGTTTTGAGTCCTTCCACTGCCTCCAGCATCAACGCTTTGAAACACAAAGTTTTTATCCTCTCACAAGCCCTCACTCCTCTGCTTTGTCTTGCTTGGTCCTGCCTGCCAGACCTGCATGCAAATGCTTTCCCTTCACTGCTGTGGGTTCACCAGGACACACACTTCTTCCACAAGTTAATTTTAATAGACTGAAGCTTTCCCTTCATACTAATTGTACAAATTATTCAAGGTCTGTTCTCCTACCATCTGTAGGAAAAGGGGTGTCCATGGGATTGGGTGGAATATGCCTTCTGCTGATGTTTGCCCTTGTTTCTGATCTTTCAGAGGAGTTCAGAGGGGTCACCATTGTGGAGCTGATTAAAAAGGAAGGGAGCACCCTTGGCTTAACCATTTCAGGTGGCACAGACAAAGATGGAAAGCCAAGAGTCTCCAATCTGAGGCCAGGAGGACTGGCTGCAAGGTGAGAAACTGAAATGGCCTGCAGACAGCACAGTAAAACTGGCTTTTTGCTACCACTGCTTTTTTCTGTATTTTTTTTTTTAATCTTTTCTTCTTTCTTTACAGAAGTGACCAGCTGAATGTTGGGGATTACATCAAGTCAGTGAATGGCATTAACCTGACCAAGCTGCGGCATGACGAGATCATAAGCCTGCTGAAAAACGTGGGCGAAAGGGTAGTGCTGGAAGTAGAGTATGAACTTCCTCCAGCTGGTGGGTGCTTCTCTCATAACACTTCTCTCTTTCCCTAGCTTCTTTTTGTCCTGGGGTACAGATGGGCTTGCTCATGCATTAGCCATCATGGCCAAGGCAGTATCCAGGGGCATTTTGACGTTCTGCCTTTGCCTGCTCACAGTGCTGTGGTGGATACTGTGTGCAGTCGGAGCAGAGTGCTTTTTCCAGCACAGTGGGTGCCTGTTCATGCACACCGGCGGGAGATGGCTGATTAGGTCTGTCTTGCCTCAGAGTGACTTGGTAGCACAGGCCAATCTGCCTCCTGATGCTACTTCAACTTATTTTCTTTTTCCCTTTTGGAGCCTGGCTAGGGGAGGTTTTTCTGCAGTCTTAAGCATTTATTGCCAGGTCTTTTTTCTTTGATCTGTGGCAAGTGCTGTTATTCCTTGAGATGCTTTGAAATATTATGAGCAGAAGGGAAGCTGAAGCAATCTGATTTCCAGCTAAGGGGCCCTATTGGAAGCTAGCAAGCCCAACTTGCATTAACAAGGTTTGTGTCCTGCCGTAGGAGACTATGTGCTCTTGCCCTTGTTTGTGTGTTCTGACTAAAATTCCTTGATATGGTTTCTCATCCCAGTTATTACTCACTCAGTTACTCAGATCAATCAGAGGAGGCTTGAGTAGAAGAAATAGAACAACTAAAAATAAGATGACAGGAAAACCAAACCTAATGGAATCTAAACATTTTGCTCCAGATAGGATGCTCTCCTACATTCTCCTACATTTTATGTAAAAACATCTCCTGTTTTTACATGAAAAGTATTGAATATATAAATAACCATATAAAGCCCTCAGAAGACAAAAATAATAATTGAATTCATTTGATCTCTACCCATCATCCTCCTCTCTTCTGCTGTTAGCTTTTGCACACAACCCTGGTAAAACAAACTGTGGCTGAAGTTTTCTGTGTTCTCATGCTCAGTGGAGATGACAACTCTTTGCCTTTCTCCTTAGCTATAGGGTTGGCTGTCAGGAATCTGATAAGCTGTACTTACCAACTAAGGAGCTGTGCCAATACTGCATGGCTCAATCAATAGCAGCGACGCAAAATGTCCCCACTTGAATGAGCAAGAAGAACACACTGAAAGAGCAATTTCTCCCCAATGAGATTATTGATGCTCTTTATCAAAACAAAGAGACACTTCAAAATACAGGGAATTGTCAATTATTGCCTTGCTTCAGTTTTTTGTGGGCTTTTATCTGAGGTGTAGGTTTGTTATTGCTGTATGCACCTGCCTGTCTCTCTTTCTGTGTCCCTGCTCAAAAGCAGGAAAGTGCAATTCAATAGCCTGTGCTTGTGGGTTTTAATTTTTCTCTCCACTTTGTAATCTCCTGCTTTGGAAGAGACCTTGCAACTCCGACTTTAGTTTTCAGACCACTGTGTCATATCACCTCTTCCATAAACAAGCCAAGCCCTGAGTTAACACTAGCTTAGGTTTCCCTCCTCCCCACTGATCTTACAAAAAGCTGTTGCAGAACTTCATGCTTGAATGCTTAGGATGGAAATTGGATGGTTTCTGAAATAATTTGTGGATGCTTTATACCCTTTTCTTGGTATGTGAGTATCACCCCTTGGTTGAGAGGCTTCCTGTGCACTGAACTTTTGCCTTCTGAACCATTTCTAGGCCATGTCTCTGTTAGCGTTTTGCACACAGTGGCAGGAGCAAAACAGATTCGTGGGGCACGGTGTTTTGGGTCTTTATTTGGCCTTGCTGTAGCTTGGTCCCCAGGGCTTGCCTGCCTGTAAGGCAATACCCTGCCTCGACTGTATGCCTTTTGGGTTTAACCCTGATTTGATGCAGGTTGCAAGCCCTCAGGATGCCTGGCAGTGAAGACCAATGTGGGCAGTGAGGACAGTAGGGAGATTTGCTTCAGAAAGCCCCTCCTGAGCCAGGAGGAAATGGGTGTACCTAGGGGAGCTTTAAGCTACATTTTGCCATGTTGAAGTCAAGCTCATAGCCTTTTTTTATTTCTGATTGTCCTCGTGGCCATTCATTGCCCTTGGCTTGAAGATTAGGAATCGATCTTTTCAGAGTGGACCAGGCTGAAATGCCATGTGCAATTGTGGGTGGAAAAGACTAGGAAATTGTGCCATATTCACTGCAGTAGTTCAATAAATCATTAAATAGCAGGGGATGGCAAGGGACGGAAACAGTTTCTTTCTTTTTCTCTTTACTTTTGTACATTAAATAGTACAGTGTATTTAACATAAAATTACTGAATTGCCCCTAGGATGAGTCTAAAGGATTCACTTAATCTTTTTTTTTAAAGTCTAAATATGAGAGGTAAGGAAAAAAAAAAAACAAACACTCCAACCTTTTGCAGTGAGGATTTGGGATTTTCATTTTCTTTAAGGTCAGCTGGTGACTCGATTCCTTACGCTGCTCCTGGGTTTTTTTAATAAGTTTCCATCTGCAGCAGAAGCTTCTGGCTTTTGAGTAATGCTGAATGCATTAAAGCCAGTTGATAAATAAGATGGCTTTACTTGAATGTCAGAGTATTAACCAAGGCAAATTTGAGGAGAGATGCACAGTACTGAGCTGGTGAAATCATCTGAAAACATGATGGTTGGCTCTGACGAAGGTTCGTGTGTCTGTGTTGGGCTCTTTTTGCCTCCAAACAGGGAAGATACAGTATGGGTATTGAGATGGACTTTCATTTCAATAGTGTTTGGATGAGTTTTGGTATTATTTTGCAGGATGTCATGAAAAGGTTTATCTAGGGGTAATGGGGTCTTCCTCTCTTCCTTTAGTGCCAGAGAGCAGTGCTGGCATTATTCCCAAGACCATTGAAGTGTCTCTCTACAAGGAAGGCAACAGCTTTGGCTTCGTGCTGAGAGGTTAGTAGCTTCTTCAGTGAAAAACTAAGGGAGGACAAGCAACAAGAGAGATGATTTGGGAAGCAGAAGAGAAATGTAAGATGATGAATGTCATAAACCTCAGCTGAGAAGCAAAAGCATGTCCTGGAGAGCATCCTATGCAGCCTTCAGGGACTGCTGGCCACCCAATCCAGGGTGGTTTTTTTTGCTTTGCTGCTGTCACC
Organism: Urocolius indicus; assembly: GCA_013401255.1. Classification (NCBI taxonomy): domain Eukaryota; kingdom Metazoa; phylum Chordata; class Aves; order Coliiformes; family Coliidae; genus Urocolius; species Urocolius indicus. Next base: position 1,067,553 of record WBNH01009943.1, on the reverse strand, counting down.
TGTTCTGTGAGAAATGTTTCTACTTTCTCAGCACTCTCATTCCAAGTTTCAAGCCTCAAGTGACTTATGGCTTTCCTGTTTTGATTACAGGGGGAGCCCATGAAGACTGGCACAAGTCCAGACCACTGGTGCTCACCTATGTGAGGCCAGGTGGCCCAGCAGACAGGTAATACTCATGTTGCACCTCTGATATTTGCTTTCACAAGGGAGACCAGCAGCTCTCATCATGCTCTTGGACATGTGTTTTCCTTATCTTTCTTATCTCTCCAAGGCTTCTCATGGCAGTGGTGTGGGACCTGTGGTGTGTGGGGAGGATGAGTCTGGTGCTCCCAGGCTGACCCATGTGTAGGTGTTTCAGCAGAAACTCCTCTTCCAGAGGCAGCCACTTAATTAACCCTGTGCAGATGAATAGCTGTTGCTGTTAGAAAGCAGGAGGCAGTCTATCTATTCTCATGCTGCTAATTTAATATGATGGTCTTGGTACTATAAATAACCCTAATGGTTGTCCCAAAGAGTGTTCAATTCCTACAGGATCAAAGTAATTGACTTTAAAATATATACATATACATATATATATATATATATGTATACTCACATAAAATATATACAATTAATACACAAGATGTATATGTAGAAGGTAGAAATAAATGCATACACACAATAAACCTTTTGCCTGTGGCTTCCTACAGGGAGGGGTCCTTGAAAATTGGGGACAGGCTGCTCAGTGTTGATGGGATCCCTCTGCACAGCATGACCCACGCTGACGCCCTCAACATTCTGCGGCAGTGCAGCCAGGAGGCTCTCTTCCAGATCGAGTATGACGTGACTATCATGGGTAAGGCCAAAGTGGTTGTGGTGGTATTTTCTCTGCTTGGAAAATATGTGAGACTAGACACAGTAACTGGGGTACTCGGTTTCAGTGGAAAAAATTGCTGAGCAGTGCGCTGCCAACATGGGTTCAAGGAGTAGAGCTCAAGGCTGGCATAGTTGAATGCTTTTGAAATGTCCTTATCCAGTGATATGTCTTGATGGGAATAATGACTGGATTTAGAAGAGGAGTAAAAAGGGAATTTTGTAGTTCAGGCAAAGAAGGCGTAGGAGAAGTCATCCTTAAAAGGGGCTGGAGTGCTCTGCCAGCACAGCCAGTCCCGCTATGAAATGTGTGCAGGGGAGCGAGCTGTGAGCAGGCAGAGACTGGATGTAGCTGTTGCTTCAGTTCTGAATTTTGACCCTGCTTAATTCTGAAGCTCTTCCCTTTCTTGGAAAGGTTAGTTCAGATCTGCTTCTGAAATAAATGAGGGCTGATCAACTGATTGACCCCAAATAATACAGAATTTACTGGAGGGCAGAGGATGGTATTTCTAAAAAGTGTTCTACACAGTAGATATTAAGTTTGAGGATTTGAAGGGTTGCTGATTTTTCTTTTTCATTTGATTTTCAGTTTCAAGCCCTGGGAAAAGGTTTATTATTAGCTACTGTAAAGTCATTTTGAGCTGGCTTTGTGACACACAGCTGTTACTGCAGGGAGCATCGTTAATGAGTTTAAGGTTACCACAGAGTCCGAAGCTGTGTTGGCTCTGGAAGCTCGTTGAGCTGTGCATTAGATTTTGATGTTGCATATACGTCTCCAGAGGGATTTCTGCCTCCACTGGAGCCACAGGCTGGACTTAAGTTGGAGTCTTTTCTGCAAATCTTCCAAATCAGTCCAGCATGTCTGAACCTAGGATCCAGGGAAATTAAAAGGTTCTACAGCTGAGAGAGTTCAATAACACGCTGCCCTCAAAGAAAGAGGGCTGAGACCATCGGAACTCACTCCATGCAGTGCACAAGAGGGTTGCACCTCCTCGTGCCAGCCCTGATGACTTTCTGCTTCGTTTTGAGTCTCTTTCTCCCAGGCTTTCAGCTTCCTTTCAGCAGAAACTCCATAAGCATGGACATAGTGGTTTCCCCCTGTGGGGAGGAGGCTGCCAGGACCCATGTGCCATGCAAACACTATATTGGGAGCACTGGGAGGAAAATCTGATGCCTTGGCAGTTGCCTGCACACTGCCTGGCTTCTTCTATGCTACAGGAGCAGCTTCTCTTTAGAAACTGGCTGGTATTCATGAAAAAGAGGAAACATTAAAATGATGGAAAACAGAAACTATGCGGACGCTATTTTCTACCTTTCCAAACGTGACTGTGATTGTGGTAACTCTGCAGGAGTCAGTAAGGGATATCTGCTTCTCTCCTCACAGGCTAGGGAGGGGGCAGGTAAAGGAGGGATTTTACACAGACTTGTCAAGTCTGAACAGTAGCAAATAATTAATGGTGCATGGGAAATGCGCTTTTTGAGGGAGGTTGTTGTTTGTATGGTCCCCTGGTACCTGTGTTGCAGAAAGTTGATTGTTTTAAAGCCTGTCTTGGAGCAAAAATAGCAGGGAAGGTGTCTTGGTATTTCTTCTTGAATAACTCTCCTGCCTAAAACTGTTAGGGATGAATGAGCACAGAGTGATGGCAGGGGTTTATGCAGTGATTCTTCATCTTCTGTTGCTATACAGTGGGCCACAACCAGATGCTTCCCAACACATAAACACAGCTCCTTTCTTACATAATTTTTGCATCAAGAGTTCTCCTCCCCAAACCTGTAAAGGGATATACTTGCCCTTCTTTTTTTTTAAGGCAAGATGATGCAGAATGTGTAGCTTAAAACAATCTCTACAGACAGTTTTGCCAGGCAACAGCTAATGACTGCAGTGGGAGAAGAGTGCATCATCCCCAAGTCACAACTGTTACCGACATTCTATTTACTAGCCACAGGAAGATGATGATGAGGGAAGGGAAGAGCAGGTGCTGGAAGTACTGGGGGGATGTTATTAGCCTGAAGGGAACACTCTTAATTTCTATTTTGAAAACTCCTTGAGGGGACTGGGTGGCCCCACAGTTCACTTGATTCATCATAAGAGCTGGGGACACCACCATGAAGTGGTAGTTGGCCTGCTCATCCCCAGAGAAAACAGAGGTTTTTACACTGCACTCGCTCTCTGCTGCAGCTGTGCTCACTGGGGTGGTGTGGGCCAACCCTTGAAGAGGCAAAGTTGTTTTTCTGCATCTGTCTTTGGTGAGAGACCAGGGCTGCTGCGGAGGAGTGTTGAATCATGGCATTCCCCAGCTGGCTATGTGGTTTCCTGGCCAAAATTGTGCTCTGAGAATGAGCCGCGTGAGGGCCAGCCCTGCTTTTGGTGAGAGGGACGTGGCAGCTGCTTGCCATCAGCTGTTGGGCTTTCACCAGGCTTTCACAGATGATGAGACTCTTAATCAAATTGACTGAGGCCACCAAAGGCATTAAATTAATCTGCCATTTCCGTTTAAAAGGAGTGCAAACTGGGTATGCATCTCCCATGGGCATCAGGGAAATCTCTGCCCTTTGCTGATGCCAGGTAAACGCACTGAACAGATGCTTTCCTGTGGTGACACTCTATTTTATGGGCCTTTTTAAAAAACGAAGGAAAAATAGGAAAAAACACACAACAAATAAACTGATAAGCCAGAAAATGGTGGCATTTGAGTAGTTACTCTGTAAATAAACTGGCAAGGCACTGGGCTGCCTTTACAGTTGATTCATGGAGGGGGGAAGCTCTCTGCCAGAGATGATGAATGAGCAAGGTGATTTACTGTGCCCTCCTCCTCCTCTTGCTTCCCCTGGCTGCCCCTTTGCCCATTTATTTTTAGGCTCAAGGTTTTTAGGCCTGTGGGGCTCATCTGATGGAGTGGAGGGCTGGTAGTGTCCCACAAGGGTCTGCTGAGTGGTGTTAGGGAATAGGGTCTGAAGAGGGGCCCATGAAGTCAAATGCCATCATGTGCCCATGAAGCTGGAGTGATTATGAGCCTCTGGGCTGTCAGAAAAGTAGCCAGCTCCCTGCTTTGGTGCTTATAGGATGTTTTTGTTTGATTTGTTTGCATTTTCAAGGGGGCTGGCTTTCCTTTTCCCCCCTTTTCCTATTTTTTTTTCTTTCCCCCTTCTTTTCCCCTTTTCTCCCCCTCTCCCTCAAAATGAGTTACATTAGGTAAAAAATAATTCCTACCAGCACACCTCACTTATTCCTTGAGCAAGTGCTCATAACACTTACCAGCCTGATTACAAGAGCCATTCCTCCTCAGAGAGGTGAGCAAAGCCAGGTGAGACCCAAGGAAATCTAATGCAAGAGGGAAAAAAACCCACAGTATTTCCTCCAAAAATAAGCCGCCAAGAGAAAGATCTTTTAGAAAACACTTGCCACTCCCCAGCTTTGAGTGGTGGGGTAACCAGCACTGGGGCATCTGACTACATGGAGCACTCTTTCTCTTATATCCATCATGATACTGGTGAGTATCCCTCAAGCAGTCGGAGCAGGTTTTTTTACTGCCCTTTGTGTCCTCCTGTGTTAGCCAGGTGGACAAAGTGATGGGATTTGCTGTTTCAGCAAGTTTTGATAGACTTTCCTCTTTCTGTTTTAGTGGAGACTGTTAGAGGGTTGATTAGACCTGTACTGAGTCACCTGCTGGCTGATGAATTTCCAACTGAGCATTTTGAAATGTCTGGAATTTGCATTCAGAAGGGAGAATGCAGGCAGGATTTGAGGGCAGGTGTTAACCGATTCAGGCCAGAGCTTCTAAGACTGAATTTTAAAAGGATCCTATCCAATTCATTTATCCTATTCATTCAGTTAATGCCACCTAAATAGAGCAGGCATCTTCAACAAGGTGGAGGGCTCATAAGGGTTTATTTGGTTACTAGAACTATTGTTTCTGAATATGAAGATATTTTTTCTTGCTTTCTCCCAAGCCATATGAGGAGACACAATATTATTCCCTCAACAAAAAGGAGTGGATCTGCCTATCCACTAAACAATCATGTGTTTTTGGACAAGTCACATGACAGCTGTGCTTCAGTCTCCCAATCTGTAAAAATGGTACAATGGGAAGCACAACTCGTTGTTTGCAAAACACTTTCAAACTCTGACACAAAAATCTGCACAGCCATGCAAGGCATGTGTGGTTTTTTTTGTTCCTTGTTAAGAAAACTCTATAGAAATGCTGTAAGCTGCTGTGTCCATATTGGACTCAGTGTCACTGGCCTCTGTGATGCTTACTCTGCAGTGGTGTAATTTTTGGCCCAGAGTACATGCTGATGAGCATTTGAGTTGAATATCTTGGGATGTTGAGCCTCCACAATAACTACTTCAACACTCTTGGCTTATGAGAAAGGATCTTGCTTTAAGTAAGATTTAAAGATTTATCTTTAAGTAAGGTGAGATTTTGAAATGCGGGAGAGCTGCAGATGTCTTTTCCACAGATGCTGGGTGAGGTTGCAGCCATGTCTGATGGTGCAGAAACACCTTGTGCTGCTCAAGCAGCAATGCCAATTGACTCCTTACACTGAGGTTATTGGTATGGCCTGCCCTGGCCTCTCTGTTTCTTTTTAAATTAGCTTGGTTGTAATAGCCCCATGTTAATCATGCCTCACAAATATTGCTAAATTGCAGACTCCTGACCTTTGATTGGAGCCAAATCTTTCCCTAGAATAATTAATAGAGACTTGGCTGGTATTTTCTCAACAAATGCCTCCATAAAATGGATTTGGAACAATTCTCATCAATGCCCGTGAAAATTAAAGGGATGACAGGGTGGCTCATGCTGTGTGCAGTGTGAGGAGGCACCATGGGCTGTAGGCAGGACTGTGATTTTCTACTTATTGATAACCTCAGTGCTGACATGGGAGTAAGTACTCAAAATGGTTTCTCGTCACCATCATGCTGAGACATCTTTAGGAAATACTTGGCAGAGATGAGAAGTTTGGATGCTGGTTAAAGCTGAGAGGAGTAGGTATTTTCCTTGCAAAGAAGGTTCTACCACTCCATCAAGCTTTTTGCATGATTTCCCCCCCACCCCCTAGCCCTTATCTCCTTCCCTTCAGCTGGAGGAATATAAATCTGTATCCCTCTTCAGAGGGGCATGCATGGATTGCAAAACCAACATATAGCTGTTGTTAGCTCTTGGAAGACATCTTCAGTCTCTTGGTATTTCCTTGGCCAACGAATGCTTTAGTGCACCTTCCACCGGCTTTAGAAGGGTGCTGTGTGCGTCTTTTGATTGAACAGGAACTGGGCTTTTTGCCAGGGCCTGCAAATCTCCCTAGATCTTTTCAATAGAGAATAAACAATGTTTTATTTGAAGCCTGCATAACCTTTAGCATGGCTCATTCTGTCCTCAGGAAAAAGGACACTGTGAGTAGACCAGATCCTGAACATCCCTGGCTGATCCCCAGAGGAAATTTCAAAGAGAAATTTCTGTCTCCAGAGACTTAGCATCTTCAACAAATCTCAGGAAAGACCTTCCTGTGGCTTAAGCTTCTGAGATCTGCATTAATGCTCCCGTTTATCAGAGAGTAAGAAAGAGCCATGCATCAAATTTTGGAGCCAAGTAGCATCAGCATTTTTAGTGGAGCACAGCTTTGGAAGAGAAAAGCTTTACTATGAATAATTAAAGGTTGAGGAGGCATCAGGCTCTCAAAGGGCTCTGCTGGCCTTTCCTTTGAAGTGGATGGCTGAATTTCCACAAAGTGCTTTTGTGAGGGGATCAAACTACACATGGGATGCTGGTCGTGGCAAGTCTGGTAGTGGTAGCATGTTCGTGAATGCAGCCTCTTTATGATGACTTTGGGTAACCTGGAAGCAAAGGTGGGTAATAGAGTTGGAGGGAATTTCTGTTTAATCAGCCAGAGATGCATGCTTTCTTTTTCCTTGCCCTTCCTCAAAGGAGTGGAATAGGTATGGTGCAGGCTTATGCTAACAGGTGCAATTTTGTAGGAGTTTCATAGTCTCACAGCATCTATTAAACTTCTTGAATAAATACATCTTTTAAACATGAGTTATCACTGTATTGTCTGATGGGTGAGAGGAGGCTTTTGTAAGCACATGGGTAGGTAACACTGTGTCTCTTCTCCCACCATTTGCACTGGAGGAGCTGAAAAGAGCAGTTGAAGTGATATTTTGAAGCTGATGCTGAAGCACACAGGAGTAGACTGATGTGTGCTGATCATCAGCACAAAAGACTTCTGAGTAAAGAAAGTGGGATCCTGTTTCTGTGTGTCTTGTATTTTCTTTGGGAAGAAGTCTATAACTTCTGAGCTTCCCTTTTTTATGCTTTTAATGCTGTTGCTGTGGTTGCTGCACAGCCTTTGAGCAATGTCTTTCTCGATCTTGCTATTTAACCCCAAAAAAAGAGGCAGTGTTTTGGTTTTATTTTTCCATGAGTGAATGGTAATAGCTCTTCACTTTATTATCATATATATTTTGCTTCTTGAGTTTGCTGCTTTATTAAGTTACCACATGATACAGGCTATAGGATGTCCAAACTAAAGGTTTGCTGGTACACATGGCAAGTCAGCACTCTTGGCCAACCCCCTACATTTAGAAAGGGAAAAGGCTGTATGAGAAGTGCCTTCAGATACTCTTTTGTTTTGCAGATACTGTAGCAAATGCTTCGGGTCCTTTACTAGTTGAAATAGCAAAGACGCCGGGGTCTACGCTGGGAATCACGCTGACAACAACTGTGCACCGGAACAAGCAGGTCATTGTCATCGACAAGATCAAGCCAGCCAGTGTAGTAGATAGGTAGGTACAGACCTGAACAGGCTGCTTTTAGCTCTGCTTTTCCTTTCTCTGCTGCTTTTTTGGTCCCCTTGTCAGTTCTATACCATTCTTCTCTGCCTTGCCTTGAAATGGCCGTGTCCATATGTTCTTAGCACTAGGTGTGCTAAAAATATCTGACCTAACACCAGTGGACAGTCCTCACTGGGAATGAGTGTAACTCAGTGCATGTGAAACCTGAACTCTGTTTTAAAAATTCAGATCTGACTGCCCTGGAGCTGTGGAATGGTAAATACCTATTCTGGAAACTTCTGGCTAGAACCTTTTCTTCATGAGCAAGTCAACTAGTCACCATTTATGTGGGGATACCAGCTCCTGAGTGAGCTCTCATCTATCCAAAGTAGCTGTGAATAGGCACTAGTAAATACTTGAAACATCTTTCCCAAGCCGCCAGCAGCACTGACTCAAGCATGAACCATCTTAGTTGGTATTTTGAGCAACACTCATACCTACGGTTCAAATTAGAAGTGAGATATGAAGGAAAAGTTCACTTGAATCCATGCCGTAATTCACAGTGGCATTTTGTATTGTCTTCTTCCAGCTGTAAGGACATGGATTTTGGCATACGTATCATTACCTCTCCTGCTGTTTCCTTTGCAGATGTGGAGCATTGCATGTTGGTGACCATATTCTGTCCATTGATGGCACGAGCACAGAGCACTGCTCCTTACTAGAAGCAACTCAGCTTTTAGCTGCCACTTCGGAAAATGTCAAGCTAGAGATATTACCTGTTCACCAAAGCAGGCTGCCTTTGAAGCCTCCAGAAACAGGTATGTCTTCTATGCTAACACTTGCTCTCAAAACTCACTTAAGGTCCCTAAAGGAGTTCTTGCTGCTTTTGAACACTGGCAAGAGACATCTGTGGAGGAAAAAAAAAAGGTTTTGATGAAATGCATGTGATTAGATGATGTTCTTCAAGAATATGAATAGTAAAGAAGGTAACATCTGTGCTTGAATGGGGAAATGGGAGTTGGGAATCCCAGGGTTTTGCATGCTGAGTGCTGTGCAAGCCGCTTCCTTAGTGCCTTGGATAAGAGCCTTTAATGGAGAGGGAGGAAAACAACCTTGGTGCTGGCAAATGCATTTCCAAGCTCAGTTCTCCTTTGCTGATGCCTGGTGAGGCTTTGTAAAGGACATGTCAGTAGCTAGGCATGATCCTGCTGGACTTCCTTAGGAAACAAAGCTGTAATGTATGTTCATCTTCCAGACCAGCCTATGAGTGACAACTGTGCCTGTGCAGCCAGAGTAGAGTGAATGCATGTGAGGGCTGCTGTTTTCTACTCTCCACCAAAGAAATACTGGTGAGAAAAAAAATCTAGCTGCAGCAAAATGAAGACCAAAATACCTGTTAAACCTCATTAGGAATTCACCCTGGTGAGCATCCTTGTTGCCCACCTTTAGTTTCTCCTTCCATGCGAGAGGCTGACTCAGGTTCTTATATAAACTTCAGTGTGAACACAGCCTCAGTACAAGTACATTTGTTGCCTCGGTACTTACAGATTTGTTGCAGCTCTTGCCTGTGGTTTTGTTACAGTTCACACTGGTGGTCTCGTAATTCAGGTGTTTCCAGTGTGAATGTTCAGTACCAACCTCTTTTGCAACCATTTTCAACTGCTTGTCCCTCAATGACATGCATTTTTCTAATATAGATGTACAGTAGCCTTGGGCACAACTCTTCTTTCCATTCTCTTCTAGGAGAGAATGGGAAACATGGGAAAATATCTATGTTGTCTTCTTTAACATTATGCAGTGAAACATAAAATCTAATAACATCTCTGTGTCTAGAAATAAATCTCTTATATGCCTAGTCCAATTTGTGCAGAATTAAAGCAGTTTAAGAGAGAGGATGGATGACTTGACCTTTGTGCCCAAGAAAAAATGGAAAGCCATAATCCTTTTTCAATGGCTGTTAACATGAACTGTTCTCCCCCTTCCATTAGTGCCCTTGTCTTAATCTTCTTTCAGAATATATCCATTCAGCAGCAGCTCAGGACAAGGAGGATCCAAGAAAAGACAGCTCTGTGTGTTCAGGGCCTTTTACCCAAACCTCTGTATGTCAAATCAGTTTGCTGTGGCAGAAATACAGAACACCAACTTGGAAGAATAATTTCAACACAAGTATGAAAAATAAGGGTTATAATGCATTTGATTAAACTAAACACGTGAGGGATCACAGGGAAAGGTACTGTTCATCCACATCACTGTTAGGAGGTAGAGGTGTGTTTTTGGACACCAGTGCTTGGGTTTGAACCATCACTGGTGCTGATGAGGGTGTTGAGAAGGGGAAAGAGAGCATTTGGGGCCAGAGAGCAGCTCACAAAGCACTGCATTGTGTAACCAGCCATGGCACATGGTGAGCAGCTGAGAAACTTGACAAACAAAGCTGACAAACCGTATTTGGATGTGGGAGAGATGCTGCCTTCTGCAGACACTGAATGCCAGCTCCAGAGGCTGCTTTTTCTGAGGTGGTTGCAACAAACAGGAGCAGTAAGATAAAACGGGCCATGTAGACGCAAAGTGTCATGGTTGGCAAGAGAGTGAAGTGCAGGGAAAGCAGCTGAGGAGAAGAGACCATGCAGATGCAGCCCTATCAACACTTGCAGTACTGAGACCAGTGGGTGCCTACATCATTATGCTTTTTAAAAAGTGGCTTCTCGTGCAACCAAATTCCAGTTATTGAGGAGATGAAGAGGGATCTGAAGCTGCAGCAGCCATGCAAAAATACTAATGCTGAAGCACAGGATTTGTCAAACTGAGTTTACTTTCTCTGTGGTTCTGGGGGCATTTGGAGAGTTTGTGGAGAGGATTATTCTGTGCTTACAAGATCAACAGGAGCGGATGGTGCCCAGTAGCAGTGCTGGGATGGATGGGTTTCCTCAGGCAGGGATGATGTGTCAAGGCCTGGGGAAGACTGTTGCAGGTTTTTATCACAGAATTGTCCAAAATCTCTTCTCTTCCCTAATGCACTGACAGATGAGTTTCAAAGGCACTTTTTTTTTCTGTTGTCAGATATGAGCTAAGAATTTACAGACAAATGAGAGAGCTCTAATTACTATAAATGGATTAAATTATTTCGTATATATGCCCATAAGCTCTGTCTCTCATGTTCAAAGTGTTTAATTTTATTAAGAACTTTGCTTTTTGTCTAGATATAGCTACATTTATTAATTTGATTTTTGTTTTTAAAAGCTGTCTGGCTCTGAATTTACTTTTAAATCCACAAAATAGAAACTCAAGAGCTGCAAGTGTATTTTTTCAGAGCTTGATAGGCAATGTGCTAAACTCACTAAATGTTTAGCAAAGGCTAAATATAATCACTATATTGGTTTGAAAACCTGATCTAAATGATCTGATGCCTGTGGTTGGAAGAGTATAAAATGGATTTCTATTATTTAAAGGCACTAGGAGATGACCTTTAGATGAGGTCTTTGAGTGGACTCACTAAATGAACTGAGACCCTGTCCCAGGATTGCATGCTCAGAAAGCTCTGGTTTTACCAGTGCTGGCAACATTTCTGCCAGCTTGGGGGACATGGAGATTGGAGGGGTGTCATCCTGGGAAGGTGATTGCCAGTTAGTGCAAGTGGTAGTGAGGTTCACAGCTCTGAGATAACTCACAGCTGCAGTGATATTGTGCTGTGGGATGCTGTTTATGCTTAGCTGAATAAAACAGATATTTACAATCTTGCTCGTTAGCCAGCAGCTCCTCTCAGAACAAAATAGATCAGACAGCATGGTGCAGATATCTGGGAGAGAAAACCCAGTGCTGTTGAACAAGAAGAACCAAACTAAACCTGTGCTGCTCAGGGGCAAAAGCATCACCAGTGAGAACAGACAAGGGACCTATGCCTGAAGGGATGTTTGAGACACTTGTGAGGAGACTTGTGGCATCGTGACACGATGTTGCAAAGCCACAGTTCCTGGGACAAGGGATTTCTGGGTGATGGATGTCTTGCTGTGACAGGTTTCTGCCAGCACGTTATGGACTGGGGTTAGAGTTGAAGCTACAGCAGTTGTGTGCCTTTGAAAAGAATCTGCCATGTTGGTGCCATGTTTTAATTTACTCTTTCCCACAGTGCTGGCATGTTTTCCTGTGTTGGTGGCCCTCTGTAATAGCCTTTAAGCAGCAGAGTATAAAATCTCTTTTGTTCTGGTGAGCTGGAGGTGACCCTCTGCTACTCCACTCACTCCTATGTGCATTCCCAGACAAGAGCAGCCACAAAACAATCAAACACTGAAACCAAGCAAAGTGCTCCAAGCAATCCTTGGCATGTGTGGAAAGCACTGAGCCTTGTCCCCAGGAGGGCAGCTCCAGCACCAAGGTAGGTTTCCCCAGTGCTGTTGGATAACGCTGATGTCCTCTGTGGGAAACCTGTGGCTGGAGGGAACTTCTGCACATTACACAACAGACTGCAAATGGTGATGACATCTGTGCGCTGCCAGCACGGTTTAGTCAGGCTGTGGTCTGAGGCTGCAGAGTTTTTAATGGGGAAGGGGTGGATTTCTGCCACTTTGCATCAAGTGTCATGAGGTTATGTGGGGATGTGTTTTTGCTGCTGGTGGTTGACACACTAGTTGGATCCTGATTTGTTCAAAGCCAATATAAGGCTCTTGTCTACAATGTCCTGGCTTATGCTTCTTATTTTTTCTTTCTCTCACTTCTCCTCCCTGCCTGTGGTGATTTCTGATCCACTGGGTGCCATCAGTCAAGGTGCAAAAGAGTGACCACCACCACTGCTGGGACCCCTGTGTCAACTACTGTCACACCCACCACCCTGGACACTGCAAGACACCCACTTGGAACCAGACGCCTGGACAAGATTACTGCAAATGTAACCTCAGAGAATGGCATTGCCCCATCCCTGCGCATTCTCATTCATGTTGTGCCCCTTAATTTCCTTAATACCCAAGTCTGTAGCCTGGCTTGTCACTCATTTCCTCTTTGATCAACTGGATCTGTTTCCACAGGTCCAGTGCTGAGGTAACAAAACCAGTATCTGCAACCTACCACACACAGATGTGGTAACTGCAACAAGAGCCAATGTGCTGGGCAGAGCCATGCTCCTGTCTTTAACCCCACACCTCAGTTCGTGGCTTCATAGGGCTAAATGAGCTGCTGTGGGACAAAAAGGGCATCTCTGGTGACAATTAGGGATGTGATATCACAATGCATCCAGCTCAGGCATGGTGCCATGCAGCATGTTAGCAGCAGGATAATGGTTGCTTCAAAATCTGTAGTCACCTGCAGGAAGCAGACCCCGTGCAGCCCCAGGTTTCTTGTCTTGTGGCAGTAAGATAGGCAGAAGGAAACATTGCAGTGTGTCCAAACTGTGGGCAGACCAGCTGGCCAGCAGCTCAAGTTTAAGCTGTGGTTTCTCTTCATATGTATTTAAGGTTCATTAATGCCATTGTGCTAACCTGCTGTTGCCTGCCCTGCATCCATGATGCACTTCTCATCTGGAGGTCTGGGTGCTGCAGTGAGAGACAGGCCAGTTACTGCCCACCAGAAAGCCATGTCCTTCTGGAGCTGCAAGTTTTGGCAAAAGTTCTCACCTTGTCTTGAGCCTTGGAGCTGGGAAGAAGGAGCCAGTCTGAACCCATTAGGTGTTTGATGACCCACTGCTGCACTTCTCTGTGCACATTCTTAACACACTCTGTATTTCCCCAGCTTTGGTGGCTGCCAACTTTGCATCTCCCACCATGAACGCACAGGGCTTCCCCTGCCAGAACTCCAACACGCTACCTCGCAGCTCCCACCCCATGAGCCCCCGCACCACCATGATGAGGAGGAGGCAGAAGAAGAAGGAGCACAAGAGCTCATGTAAGAGTGGCAGTGGATTGGGGCTGGGTTGGACAGGGCTTACTGTGAAATGTTAGCTGGGTTAAGATCCATCACCTCAGCACTCTGGGCTTTCCTCATCCCCGGTCACTACCCCCACCACTGACAGATCAAGGTCTGTGACCAGATCTGCTATGTTGACTATGGCTGCCCTGACCTTCTGCTTCTCTCCTCAGTGTCACTGGCCTCCAGCACAGTGGGTCCTGGTGGGCAGATAGTCCACACGGAGATGACAGAGGTGGTGCTCAGGGGAGATCCTTTGAATGGCTTCGGACTTCAGCTCCAGGGAGGCATCTTTGCTACTGAAACCCTGTCTTCCCCACCTCTCGTCCGTTTTATTGAGCCTGACAGCTCGGCAGAGAGGTTAGAGACCTTGCCCTTGGATGCTGATGGTGCTGCTGCTGAACATTTCATGGTTTGGTTTGTTTTTCTCTCCTCAGAGGCTCATTTAGATATTTACTATCATCCTTGTAATATCTCCCATCCTTCACTGGGCATGGTTTACTGTCACTGCCATTTCTGCACACGTCGGCTGACCACGGCCTCCCTCGCATCCCAGGTGAACGTCTTGGCACCAGGCTGCGGCTGTTCTGGGAGGAGGAGGAAGGGAGTGTGTGTCTGTGTGAGAGTGCCATTCCCATTCCTGTTTATTTTTTGGGTGTTTTTTTTTCTCTGTGAAAGAGAAACCTTTTATCTGGGTGCAGAAATGAGAAAGTTCTAAACAAATGGGTGCAGCAAAGTGTTTTCTTCCTAGTTTCACTTGTAGCAGAGCCTACCTATATAAATTGGCATTAAAGACAAGGTTTTGAACTGCAGAGTTGGGCTTTGGTTGAGGAGTAGGTAGGTGCTGCATTTAAGTCTTCTTGCTTTTGGTTTTATTATGCTGGGAAAAGAGAACAGAGAAGCAGCATTAACTGCTGCATGTCACGCTCTGGGAAAACTGGGAGCAACGACTCCCACAGCCAAGCCTCAGCTCAGGAACTCTGGCTGCTCTGGCTAAACTCTTCCTGATGCTCTGGCTGGCTGGATTTAAAGTCTACTTCAGTGCCTGTACATGACAATGTAAAGTCTAGCAAGGCTTTTCTTACTAAATAGACCAGGTTCTAGCATGGCTTGAGCTCTTGTGGGGTGGAAAGGGAAGCTTGTTTTGTTGGGCAGATGAAATACTGAGAAGCCAGCTGACACTTATGCCCCTGTGCTGGTTTCTCTTCCAGCCTGTGGATTTCCACTGGTCCTGCCTAGAAGTGCCCAAGGTTCAGTGACATGGCAGTGCTCAGGGCCTGCTGCAGACCCTTCCTTGGAAGGAGAAATCTCTGAGGGCTCCATCAGCCATGTGCTGATGGCTTGGTGTCCTCAAGCCAGCCTGGTAAAACCACCCATGGAGGAATCATATGTCAGGAAAGCATCTGCAAAAGGAAATGCAAACCCTTGCTGTGCAATCTGGTCTGTGTGGTGATGCTGATGCAGAGGCAAAATGGAGCTTCTTGTGTCTGTGAGAGGACAGAGACAAGGGGCTGGTCAGGAAAAAGAGGAATATCCTGAGGGTTGTGGGTTAAAAGATATTTCAAAAGCCTTTAATGCCTATTTGTTTGTTTGTTTGTTTCCAAACATGGTTTAGAAATTAAGGTGGTAGTGTTTGGAGTTCTTTAATCCTCTACTACCAGGATGAACTTGGCTCACATTGCAAAGCATCAAAGTCCTTTTATTAATCAGGCAGCAACAAAGCCTGCTGTCCCAGGGGCTGAGGGAGATGTGCTGAAATCCGCCTGGCTTTGCTTTATCCTTTTGACAAGCCTGGAGTGAAAGCAAAGACTTGCAGTGAGGTATTGCTTGGCTCTAATGTGTCACACACACGGCTCTCCCTCTCAGCTGCCCACCCAGCAGAATTGTTGCTCTCCTGGCTACTCTCTGGCAACAGGGAGCAGTCCTCCCTGCGTTTACTGTCTGGATTTGATTTGGGGATTAAATCTCTGCAGTGTATTTCTTCCTTTCCTAGATCGTGCTACTCTTTCTAGCTGGCAGGAAAACACTACCTTTCCCCTCTATGTTGAAGTGATAAGTGCACTGGGTTTGCAGTGAGGTGAAAGAGGCAACATTATGTTTTCATTTCACTTTTTGTTTCTTACTATCCCACAGAGCTTGTTTGCTCCATCTTTTCTAGATACCTTATTCTCTGTCCTTGAGAGGTTCTGCTGTAACTGCAGCCTGAGACACTGATGACATTTTCTATGCTCCTTCTTCTGCTGCAATTGTTTTTTGCTAGAGAGGGTGAGCAGCCCAGGATACAGGGAGCAGTCTTAGCAGCCTGGATCAATCCTGCATGTTCACATGCTCCTGTGCAAGACCTGTGAATCTGAATGTGCAGTTGTAAAAGCACACGATTCACAATTACTTTATCATCTAGCTTGCTGTGGAGGAGCTGCTTCTTGGGTGTCTAGCAAGTTTGAGTACTACCAGAGAGGAGAATGGCATCACTCTCTTTTCATGGAGATTGGACTGCCTCATTTCTCATCTGCTTTGTGCTAGCTTGTGGCAAGTGGTTTGAAGACAAAGCCTTCACCTGCCTGACCTGTAATTTGTTTTACAGCCAATATTATCTAATAGACCTCCCTCCCAACCTATTGTTTTGTTTCCTGGGTGCAAGACAAAGCCTTGGGGCTCCAAATGAGACAGCAATTCACTCTCTGTTATCAGCAGGGAGGGTGAGATAGGAAGATGCTTAATGTCCCTTCTTGCCTTCCTCAAAAGGTGCAGCTTTTGTGTCCTTCCTCCCCCAGCTGTCATTGACTGCAGTGGGAGAGTATTTGGCGTCTCCATCCTGGTATCCAAACTCAATGCTTCCTGCTGAGTTACATGTTTTCTAGCTCTGCTCAGGCACTGTTGTTTGATCATTGTGTTTCTGGCTTTTGAATATGAATAGTTTGCAAAAGGAAAGTTTAGCAGCTGGGTGAAGCTGTCAGCAAAGCCTTGATCTCTGGAGGGAAGGCTGGCACAGCTGCCCTAGAGGTTTGTGTAGGATCCCAGAGCTGAGCCAAGGAGAAGTCTGCAGCAGCCTTGGCTCCTCAGGAGCCCAACACAAGGACACATGCCACATGGAAACTGCTGTCTCTGGAATTATTCTGAAAGGTTAAGAAGGCACGTTTGGTCTCTTTGCACTCGAGGTAGCCAGAAGGTTGTTGCTTCACTCCACAAACTTTTATAAACCTGCAATACCAGAGCTTCAGCAATCACGATTGACTGAGGATAACAGTAAAAGAAGTAAAATACTTCTGCCCTAGCAGAGTAATAGACTGTAAAACACCTAGGCAAATCTGCCTTGAGTGAAGAAACACAAGAAATGGTTGTCTTGTGAGAAGGCAGCTCTGATTGGAAGGGTGGCAAATGTCTGAGTTGATGCTACGTAGAAGTATCCTGTGATGTCCCAGGCCTTGTGACTAAAACAGTGGTGCCAGTGTGGATTATGTCCTTATGTGACCTTGAAGTAACAGTGTTGTCTGCATGATGCAGATATTAATCTCTCCTTTCCAAATGGTGCATTGTGGCCATAGCGAGAGGTGTATTGGTGCTGGAGGAGGCACCTCTGTCATACTCCTTGCCATCTTCATATTTATAAGGTGATATTTCCAAGTGCATCTGTGTGACTGCATAGACACAGGTCTATTAAAGGGCTGTAATTAAACTTGGTGTAATTTATTTGCAAGGATGGATTCATTCATAGTTGTCTGTGCTAATCCAGGTCTCCTTGAACAAACAATTCTGAATTTACATCTCATAAAATAGACAGAATTTTTCCATGGATGGCATGAACTCAGACAGCAGCATAAACATACTCCAAGTTTAATACCTTCCTACTGGTAAAATAGTCTCCCTAGGCTCTCTCCAAACTTGCTCATTTCTCAGCTTTGTATGAGCCACTAGCAAAAAACATTGTGCTTGAGCATTTTTCTTAAATTTGGCTGTGTGCATTTTTTCTTGATAACCTGACCTTTCTTATACCTCCTCTTGTTTGGAGGTGAATAATATAGTCGGTGTCCTTTGCCTATGATGTTATCTTCGTGTGCCTGGATGCTGTGGTACCACGTTTTCTTACAATTGAGTTGGGTGTGAGTGATGAAGAGTGTGGCTGAAAGGATTAGTCAAAAACAAGCTGTCTTCCATGAAATATCAGTGGAAACTGACATTTAGAAAAGAGAGTGAGAAGGATGTGCTTGATCATTAGACAGAAGGGGAATAAAGGCTCTCTGGACAAGTTTGAAACAGGATAGCTGATGACTTCTGGGAAATCAGTGAGGTAACATAACTCCAAATGTTGAGGTGAACCTTAAACTTGTTCCAATAACCCTCCAGCTATTTTGGAGACTACTCTGCAGCTAATGTTAATGATGAATGAAGAAGTTTCCCAAGCTCTGCTCAAGTTTACAGCCTTATAGACATGTGATCTGTGGAAAGTCTGAAATGATGTGGTTATAGCAAATAACCGATGAAGGGTGTGGAGGAGAAAGAAGATGAGCGATTGCCCATAGCCAGTCGTAGGGAACACTACCGTCCTGATTTTGTATAGCCCCAGGCCAGCTTGGATTAACTGTGGGAGATAACTTGAAGGATTGCCTTGCTGGTGTTGCAGTCTATTTGTAATAAAAAAGGGGAAGAAGGAGAAAGATGGAGAGTGAATGTAGTGGTTCATATGTGACAAACCCTTGCTTATAAATACAGAAGATTCTCAAGAGACAAACCATGCTGTAGCACTGCATCTGCAACATAGCCTTGCCATCATTGTTTTTCTTCAAAGTAAAAAACTTGCCGACCTCTGTTCTTGGATAAAGTGAGTCTAAACCAAAGACCCCAGAGGGCTAGTTGTGGTTGTATTCCAGGGCTATTGCACTGGAATAATGTTGGCCTTTCAAGGCAGTTAAACAATATCAATGTACATTTGGCTTCCAGAAATGCAATTACAAGGGATAAATGATTATCCAATTTGCTGAGACATTTCAGTGAGTTCATTGGATTGCAGCTTCAGTGTTAGCCATGTATTAAGCAGAGGAATCTGTGCAATTTTCAGTGCCATTAGTTTGGGTATCAGAGGGTGCAGGCACGTGGAAAGAGCTGTATACCATTAGGCATGGTAGGAGGACACATGCCCTTGCATTTGTCACTTTCATCTCTTGTCCATAGACTTGACTTTTAGGAAGGTGAGCATTATTATTTAACTTTTTGGTTTTAAGGAAGTTGCAGGAAATGTGACCAAAAGTGGTTATTTAGAGTTGCTGCCTTTTGATGTTTCTGAGGCTTTCTGCACTGGGATGGGCATTACAGAATGAGTTACCTTCTCTTTGAGGCCACTTCTGCAGGATTTATCACTACTCTGAGTTTCTTGATTTTCCTGACAAGAGTAACTCATGGCTGGTTGTGGGGTTCTTTTTTTTCCTCTCCTTTCCTCTCTTTTCCTACCCCCTTGTTCCCTTTTCCCTCTTTTCCTAATGTGGACTGCAGATGTGGGCTGCTACAAGTAGGAGACAGGGTCCTTTCTATCAACGGCATTGCAACTGAGGATGGGACTATGGAGGAAGCTAATCAGCTTCTGCGTGACGCTGCGCTCACAAACAAAGTGGTGCTCGAGATTGAGTTTGATGTAGCAGGTATGTTGCCAAAGGAATTGCTGCTCCTTGCTACCAGCAAGACCCTGCCAGTGCTTCTGCTAACCCATGGGAAGGGGGTGTATTCACACAAATACATGAGGCTTTATCTTTTTATGTTGGCAGAGCTGCCTCAAATCCTGAAATTCAGCATTTCACTTGATGTTCAAAGCATGTATTTTTAATGATAATGCAGACTTTAACCTAAAGTTCACAGGGCCTCAGATAACCTTATTTGAACCAATAAAGCTGAATTTTATGGGTTTGTTTTTCTCAGTTCCAAAGAAACCAAGCAAGCAACTGAAAACTCTCTTTTTTTTTTTCTCTCCTATTTTCTTTTTTTGTTTGTTTTTGGTTTTATAGAGTCAGTCATACCCAGCAGTGGTACTTTCCATGTTAAATTGCCCAAGAAAAGAGGTGTAGAGCTTGGAATCACTATCAGCTGTAAGTATTGCTCAAATTTGCACTAGCAGTTGCAAGAGCCACTGCTTTCCACGCAGGCATCTCAGAGGAGCCCAAGAGATAGGGATAAGATTATGTGGAGTTTCCTGGTAGTGCTCAGGTGCTTGTGATTTATCCCAAACTGAATTAGATGTGTGATTCCTGCCTCCACGAGTTGGTGAATGCAGAGAAATGCAGCCACATGAAGAGCTGTGGCAAAGGATGCATCTGCTAGGATGGTCTGTGCTACGGACTAATAGTATGTTATGTTATTAGTAATATTATTTTGATTTCCTTGCTCATGGATGTATTATGTTCCTTTTAAGAAAGAATTGCCTGGGTCTTATGGGACCCTTGCAGGGAGAGGTGGAGGGAGGAGAGCAAGTGTGAAGTGAACCCACAACCTGAAGGGTAGAGAGGGGAAACTGCCAAGAGGATTATGAAGAGAGTGGTAGGTCTTAGAAGTGGAGGGAAAAAACTTTGGAGACAGGACAGTGATGGACAGGGTTTTCCAGGAGTGATTGCATTGACTAACCCCAGCCACAGTGGTGGAGAGCCACATGCCAGGATTTGGTGGGCGCTGACAGAATGAGGTATAAACATTTTCTTTCTTTTCTATCTTCTCTGCTCAGTCTTGATTAATTACATTTGTTTCTCTTCATGTAAAGGCCTTTTGGCCTCTTTGGAGAGGGTACTGTAAGAGGTTAATATAGACAAATCCATCCCAAATTTCTGGTTGAGTTGGGGTCTTGTTATGCTTTGCATCAGTGAATTTTTCCTTTAAGACAAATGTGAGCAGGTCTCATGTCACTCATCCCTCTTTCACTGCTGGCTAAACTGAGTCAAATCATCTCAGATTTGCCATGCTCAGAGGCTGCCACCACCTCTCAGCTGAAACAAAGCAGGATGTGAGGCTGCAGTAATGGGATCTTGCATCTAAGCCCTCAGGAGCGTGGCCCCAGCTGTGTCTGGGGAATGGAATCGCCAGGGACATTTTAAACCTAGGTTTCATTAAAATAGATAAGCCATTTCCAATTACCTCTTGACATTTACAGCATTAGTTAGTGAGTTAATTGGAGGTGTTCTGGTCTAAGCAGAGTGATTCTCAGGAGTGACTGGAACATCGACAGGATGACGGCTTTGGACCTTTTGTTCATTTTGTCTTCCTCTTCACAGCTCCCCTCTTTGTGCCACGAGGGTAATCCTGAGAAATAGCAGCACAGTATTTAACATTTGGCTTGATAGCAATTACTGTCTGAAGACATCAAAGTGCTTTCTGAAAGCAGCGAGCCACCCGTGAAGGCATTTCAGTGGCAGTGGAGCAGGGCACAGTGCAGCAGCCTGGCTGGAACCGGGTCCTCAACCTGCTGCCCTGCCCACTGCCTTGGCATTGCAATCTCAGGTAGCTGCCTGGGACAATGAATCTGGCAGCAAAA
The DNA here is from genome assembly GCA_013401255.1 of Urocolius indicus. NCBI lineage: Eukaryota > Metazoa > Chordata > Aves > Coliiformes > Coliidae > Urocolius > Urocolius indicus. The sequence goes on along the minus strand of WBNH01009943.1, from coordinate 1,046,536 downwards.
AACTTCTGGCTGAAGCAGAAACCCTGGCAATGGTTTCACCCCATTTAACCTTCAAAGCTTAGTTGGTATCTGGGGCTGGAGAGCAAAACAAATCTGGGAGTTGCTGGCAAGAATGTTAGTTTTTATTTGTGGAGCCTGACTTAAATGAGATCTGCTTCAGATGTGCATTTGCACTTCAAACAGATTTTTATGGCAAATTTTTTTTCACTTGAAATTTGTTTAAAGCAATGATTTCACATGCTCTTTGGAAATCACTGCTAAATAAAAAGAAACTGACCCCTGGGTTTTAAAGAGTTAGATACCCATTATCCAACTACAAAGCAGGTTTTTAGCAATAGGATAAATGTGATCTTTTTGATTGTTGAACATGTTTGCAGGACATAATGTTTAAGTAATGCATACACAAAACTTAAGATACATTTCAGTCATTTGCTGAGTCAAAGCCAAAAATATATTTACAAAGGAAGCAAAAGACAGCCCTCCAGAAAATGTGGTGGCAAGGATGAAATGCTAGTTGAATCCTAATTCTGTTTTCATATACTGGTCTCTAGGAAGCAGCCTTATGGTAAGTGTCTCCTGCAGAGACATGATGTGCATGCAAGAGTGTGATGCAAGCAGCAAGAGAGAAGAGATAAAAATAACTCTTAGTTTTGCTCAGTTCCTCCCAGTTCTACTCATTTGATTGCTTGTATAGATCTAGGATCAGCTTTTCTAGTTTTCCCTCTGATGAGGAAAAGCATGTTTTAAAGTAGGGAACTCGGTTTACTGCCTTCCCACATAGAATTCTTGTGCCCTATTCTGTAAAACCGGAGCAGGCTAAATAGATGACAAGCTGGAGGGGTCAGTAGAAGACCCCCTGCAGTGCTATGGCCACAGAATTGGATTTCTTCATAAGCTTGGTGGTCCAGCTACACCGTAGATGAAAGATGAGTTGCTTTTGTTGAGTTTTACCTCTTGGCTTCAGCAGGCTCATCTGTAGTTAATTCTTCTGTCTAGGAAGGTTTGCTGCTGACTTCTTACATAGGCAGAAAGTGTTACGACCTCATCAGAGGAGCACTACAGAAATAAAAGCGATCAAGTTCTTGCTGTGCTGTGGCTTTCACAGCTAATTGGGAGATGGGCTAAGTAAAGAGGGAGAGAGCAGGATTCTTGATGGATGCACTGGAAGAATTCATGTAATGGAGCTATGTGCAAGAGGAACTATAAATCTGCTGGAAAGCCTCATAAAAGTGCTGAAAACCCAGGATGTTTTTGTATGAGGGGGGCAGATGCTGCAGGTTCTGAGTTGAATATAGAGAGGGTCTGTGCTTGCTCCTGGTGACGGGCAGACATTTGCTGAGGGCATTTCACAGAATCTCAAGGGCTGAAAGATCATCCAGACCAACCTCCCTGCAAGAGCAGGACCACCTAGAGCAGATCAAACGGGAACTCATCCAGGTGGGTTTTGAATGTCCCCAGAGAAGGAGACACACTAACTCATCTGGACAGCCCCTTCCAGTGTTCCCTCACTCTCACACTACAGACATTTTTCCTTGTGTTTCTTTGGAACCTCTTATGTTTCCGCGTGTACCTGTTGCCCCTCATCCTATCATTAGACATCACTGAAAAGAGCCTTTCTCCATCCTCCTGACACCCACCCATTTCATCTTTTTCTGAGTCTCAGGCTTTTCCAGAAAGCAAAGGCTTGGGCTGGAAGAGCCCTTGGTTATGGTCTATGTGTACAGACAGGTTTCTGCACCACTCAAGCACAGCATAGTAAAGGGATGCAGCAAATCAAGGCAGGTGATGTGAATACATGTATATGCCATTATTTCCCCTTCCATTCCCCAAAGAAGGAATAGGAAATCCAAGGCTCAAATCTTTCACTGACTATGCTTTCTGCTTCTGTGGCACCTCGGTGCCCTCTAGCCTCATCTCAATCTCCTACATTTGCTAAATTAAAATTAGCAAAGCAAAACACTGAAGCTGCCTTGTGTGTGCTGCTTCCCTGCACTTCATCCAGGGGTGAAGGGACAAGAAGCCAGCAACATTGCACTCGTTTTCTCCAGACTCTAGTGCCTCAATTTCTGCCCCAGGGAGAAGATTGCCTTTGTCTGTAGGAGAGCAAATTGTGTCCTTCTCTGCCCTGCGTGGTTCAGAGAGCTGTGTGGGCTGTGAAGCTCCCACATTCGCCAGGATCTTTGTATTGGGGGAAGGGACGCAAAGACACACAAGCTGAGACTTTTGACACGGGGATGGGAAGATTTGGCTCTTGTTAGCCTGACCTACTCATCTCCATTAGCAGGGCATGGGCCATAAATGCTCTGAGCTTGCTGGCTGTACTCAGTCCTAATGATACAGTTATGCCTTTGTAGGTTTTCTGTAAATCTCTTCCAAATTAAAATCTCCAACAGCCAGAAGCTAATAGTTGTGTATTCTTGTATGTTCAATACCTGACCTCTAAAAATAAGGTATGGATTTGTTATTAGCCTCTGCAAAATGATAGTTGATTACACAAAAGATTGCTTTTTGTGGTTGTGGTGGTGTTTCTTTTGTCTGTGTCAAATATCCTCTCCAAAGACTAGTTGTGAAATTTGCCGCAGGGTACCGGTGTGTTGCTGTTGCTCTTTAAAGACATATTGAAATTACCATTAATTTCAGGTATGCTTTAATGCTTTATATAGAGTATTTATCAAATTACCTTAATATATCTTAACAAATCAGTTCCTCTGCCCTTGGTGTGAAGTGTTGCAGATAAGGAGTAGGTAGTATATCTGTGAGTGATAAAACTGGAATTTGAGTAGATAGATAACTTTGATTAAGTCTCTTAAGCAGTATAATCACTGTCCCAGTGAGAAGATGCATCTGTGAGCTCACCAAATCTACCTTTGCTGGTGCTGGATTAACCTGAGAGCTGCCACAAGCCCAGCAGTGCATGGCTGCAAAGCGGCAGTGTGCCTGGCAGCCGCCTCTCCTAACCCCTTGCTAACATTGCAGCTTCAGCTCAGATTGCAACTGATTCACTCTGGTGCTTTTACTGATATTCTGTCCTGGTTTTGCTACCTGGAGATTTTGAAAAGAAATAGATTTACAGCAGGGTGAACATCCTGTTGGAGGCACTGATAATTTACGCACCTGCTGCTAAAATTAATGAATGACAGGAAGAATTTGGGTACTAAAGGTTTGATTTTTCTCTACAGCTTTTTGGAATTGATTCTGATTTGCTTTTATTCCTTTTTATTGTTTCTTAGCTATGCTGAGATTATTCCAGTTCTGATTTAGTTTTGGTTTGATTTTCTCCTGTTTATAAATGCTTGCTTTCTTAAATGTATTCTTATGGCATTATTACAATTTCTTTAATTACATCTTGGCAGCATGCTGCTTTGGCTTGGTCAGTAATGAAGGGCATTTATAACGGGTTGATGCCTGTGGGATATGTGCTTGTGCTCTTTGGAGGGGAATAACTTACCAATACGAGTCATTATGCATTCTATTAAAAACACAAACTGGACATGTGTTTCTGGCCTCATCATCCATCACAGAGTAAACGCCAAGCAAGCCAGAATCCCAGCACAGGTGACGAGAGACTGGAAGCAATTTATAAAAAGTAAATAACAGTATTGATCAATTCACCTTTTTATCACTGCCCTGTCACTGCTGCCAAGCAGTGTTTTCATTTGGAGTTTCTCCCCCACCCCACACTTCTACCTTCACCAGCTGTTGATTTATGGAGCTTTCTCTGGGCCACTGGAGCAGATTTAAACTACCTTTTGTACTGACAAAGCCACTAAAAATACTAATGTGTCTGAAAAAAAGCCTGCTACCTGGAGTGGTTTGCCCTGACAGATGGAGGCCACAACCAGAGCGCCTGCTGGGAGTGAGCATGGGTTTCTGCACGCTAGCTTCTACCTTTGTGCCTTGATCCATCTCATCCCACGACTCCCTTTGCTGCTGACTGTTTTACAGATGGGAAAGCAAGACTCAGAGGCAAAGGTGGGTGTCTGAACCATGTCTTCCTGCGGCAAAGAGAATTACCAAGGCAATATCCTTTGAAGGGAAATTACTGCATCGACAGCAGAAACAAATGGATAAAGAGGCTTTACTCACCTGTGCAAGTGTCTTAACTCCAAAGACCACAGCTCTAATAAAATAACAATGGAGTTTAAGGAGTTTAATTTTTTTTTTAAATTGCAGGCAAATTGGAAATGTTTTATCCAAAAATCTCACCAGAGATCTACATTTCTAATGTCTCTGACCTAGACTGAGCCACCACTTCAGTGAAATTGCAACTGTAAACAGGCAGCTGTTACACAGGGGTGGCTGTGGAAATCAAGGCACTTGGTCCCAGTCGATGGGTGAAATGTGCAGCTGAGTGCTAAGGCACCAGTAAAGGCTTTGGGAAGCCAAATGTGAATTAATGGAGTTAGTAACTGCTGGTTTTTAAAATGAATAGCAAATGACTATTCTGTGCTTTGACATTTCATTATCATAACTTTATATCTTATGCTTCTTGAGAGAGAATGTGTGTTCATTAAGTCTGCCTAACTCTTCAGATTTGTGGGTGCTGAGTAATAATGATGGCTTTAGAAAGCCTTTCCCTTTTATACTAAGTGATTATTTATTAAAGTTTGGTTACTCTGATGGTAGGGACAGTAGTATGCAGCTGTGCATAGCTTTTCTATTTAACTAAAGCCTCAAGAAAATCTGTTTGGAAAGCACAACTTCCAAAAAAAACCCCTGCAAACTCAGAATGATTTTTTCCTTAAACTTACTTTGTTTCCTAATGGAAAAAGCACTTGGTTTGTCACTCTTGCTTTTTATATGGGAAGCTTCTGCTATGTTCAGTGCTGACATCAATTGCTGCAGAAGGACAAGATCTTGCACCCTGCTCAGAAACTGACCACAGGCAGGATCCCCTCACATGTCACACAGCTTGTAAGGCAGATGCTGAGATAAACACCATGAAACATGTTGTTTCATGTTGTTCATGAGGGTTTTTTTCTTTTCCCTCCCTCTTTTCTCTTTTGGGTGTTCAGGGTCTCTGGACACACTGTTACAGTTGTGGATGGGTCAGGTTTAGAGATGGCAAACAGCAACCCACCCCCAGGACTGTGGAGATCCTCCCAACCCCCTTTCTGTCTTAGTGCCTTTGCTTTGAAACTAGTAAACAAACCTTCCAGTGGAAAGTATTTTTGCTAACCTGGATTGTTTTGACAGAACCAGGCTAAAGAGTGATTAAACATGCAACAATGCCAGCCCAACCCAGGGCTCAAACTGTGCTGCCAGGGTCTTCCATCACTGCTGCTGGGACCACCACTTTGTACACCTCTCTCAGGAGCAAATACATCTCCTGTATTGAAAAAGAGAACAACAATAGTAGTAACAAGGTGATATATCTCTATCCCCTGTCCTATTAGTCCATGGTATGTGGCCTTCTAAATCGGAGGGGGGATTTCCGTGTTGATTTTTAGCTCCTGCACCCCATCCTTCCCTCCCACCACTCAGCTCTGCCCAGCGTGTTTCGATCTGTCTGCTGCCTGGTTCATGCTGTGGATAGGTTGAATATTGGCACAAGCCCTTGCTACATCTCCACAACACATCTGCTTCTATCCTGACCAAAATTGCCTGGGATCACACTCCACTAAGACATGGGGAAAGTAATTCTTCCAGGCTCTGTATCATTCAGCAGTCACATTGCTGTGTCTATTATAAAATCAGTCACGGTCTGCACTTCGATGTCTGACCTAACTTTTCTGCTCAGCCCTGCTATGACTGAGATTGGCTGTGGTTTTGCTCTGTTCAGTACAGAAGGTTTAGTTATATCTGGGAGAGGGTATCCTTAAAGGAGACGGGTTAGGACATACTTTCAAATCTCATAAATAAGTGTAAACAACAGGAAAACCTAGAGCAGAGAGGTTGGCAAGAGGAAGCACTTATTCATAAAGGGCAGGTGTCAGGAGGATGGAGCCAGGCTTTTCTCGATTACGTCAGGCTCTTTTCAGTGATGTCTAATGATAGGACAAGGGGCAACACATACAAGCTGAAACATAAGAGGTTCCAAAGAAACACAAGGAAAAATGCCTGCAGTGTGAGAGTGAGGGAACACTGGAAGGGGCTGCCCAGGGGAGTTGTTGAGTCTCCTTTTCTGGGGACATTCAAAATCCACCTGGATGAGTTCCCGTTTGACCTACTCTAGGTGGTCCTGCTCTGGTAGAGGGGTTGGACTGAATGATCTTTGAGGTCCCTTCCAACCCTTAAGATTCTGTGATTCCTTTATGTCTGATTTTGTTGTGCTCTCTAACTGCCATTCAGGCAGGTGGATCTCTGTGCAGTTGATGCTATGTGCCTCAGATATTTTAATGTCTAACCTGCACCTGATATGTTCAGAAGCTGTGAGTTTCTTCCTTACAACACAGTTTTTGCTGAGAAGCTTTATCAACTTTAAATGAGATGATAAAATTCCTGCAGCAAGACAAGAGGGAGAAATGCAGGGTGAAAAGGATGCTCTTTGCATATGTTTGGTGTGTGGATGTCAGAGAGGTCAGGAAGGCTTCAAGTCATATGTCTCTCTTGGATTTCTCAAGAGAGCGTCAGGTCTTGTTGGCAAGTTTGAAAATGCAAATACTCACTCACGTTTCTCATGGGCTGAAAAAGTTATCAGGATTGGGCAGAGAGAAGAGTTGGAAACTACCCCTTCTAATTCCAGCACTGAGACCAGCCCTGGCTTATTTGGTTGTATGATGAAGTGACCTGGGAGCTGAAACAGCTGGAAAACAGTGTTATATCTAGTTTTTTCCTGGGTTATTTTCCACCTAGAAAATTTCTAACTTGGCTAACTGGGGCAAAGGGGCAACCAATGAGTTTCTGCAAGGGTTTACTACTTTTTATTTGGTTAGTTTTCTTTTTTTTCTGGTGTGGCTACTAGAGTTCAAGTGCGAAGCATTGTTTTGTCAAAGGAATGTAAATTCCCTTTCTTTACTACTCCTCCCTATTAACCATCCCTGCCCTACTTAGCAGACTCAGTACTAAGGTTTGTATCCATGTGTGTCTTTTTCAGCTGCAAGCAGAAAGCCTGGGGAGCCTTTGATCATCTCTGATATCAAGAAAGGAAGTGTAGCACATAGGTGAGTGCAGAATTTCTCATCTGCCAAACCTATTGCAAAATGTCCAGCATAGTAATGAGAGGTAGAATGAAGCCCAAGCAATACCCTTGGCTCTGGATTTTGCCAGCGTTCAAGGACATCTTAGCCTTAGAGATTTGTCTTAGACTACAGTAGGGTTTGCAATAAAAGCTATTTGTACGGCAGTAAGTACAGTTGAGCTAGTGGAGAAGGTGGCCAGGGCACTGACTTAGGTGTCTGCTGACCCTTTAGGAGATGTATGTTTAGCATTTAAGAGCACTGGGTGAAGGTGCTATGGCTCATCAGGTAGTTTGCCATGTCTCAGCTCCTGCTCAAGTGAACAGAGTGAGTGAATTGTGGGCGCTGGTGGAGAACTGTGCAAATAACTCAGCATTTATTGACTTCACCTCTGATCCAAACACCTCATAGCAAGGCTTTCAGAGGGATTTAGTGCTGCTGGAAGGCTTGTTTCTAAAGGTGATCATGCAGGAGTTTCCGTAAAAGGTATCTGTGAGTTAAACATCAGGCTTTTTTCAGGGCTGTAGGTTACCCAGGCTGTATATCTAATCTTCCTGCCTTGTCTGTGTTGACGCACATTCCACACAAACTTCTCTTTAAGTTATTATTGTCCCAGAGTCTATTCATGGTTTTTCCCAGAAAAGATCAAGGAGAGCAAAAAGTTAATGTCATTGCCACTGCAGGCCTAAATGTGTAGTGAGATCTGAAAGGCAAATACAAGCGTACTTCTAGTCTTCTTTTCCTTTCTGCATAGAACTGGCACCTTGGAGCCGGGAGACAAGCTGTTAGCCATTGATAACATCCGACTCGACAATTGCTCAATGGAGGATGCTGTGCAGATTTTAAGGCAGTGTGAAGACCTGGTCAAATTGAAGATTAGGAAGGATGAAGATAACTCTGGTACAGAAATCCTGATGCAAACTGGTGCCTGTGCACTGTAATGACATTTCCCAGTAGGTAGCACAAAGTAACAAAGATAAGGGCTACCGCCTGTTCAGGCACCACTTTCCAATTGATTGTAGTCTATTTTTGTTATTCTGCCCTTAAATGGAGTCTGGAAGGTTAAAATCCTATTTGGTATGAGCATTGCTGAAGACTTCAGGCATTTGCTTCTGAATATTGCAAGTCTCTCCTATGATCTCTTTCACGTGGCTAATTAAAGACTTCACCATTCCTGTTTTTCAGATGAGCAGGAGACAACGGGTGCTATTATCTACACAGTGGAACTGAAGCGGTACGGTGGCCCCTTGGGAATAACCATCTCTGGGACAGAGGAACCTTTTGATCCTATCGTCATTTCAGGCTTGACAAAACGAGGGCTGGCAGAAAGGTGAGGTTTAGGGGCAGAGGGGTTGAATTGATGTGGAAAGGGATTTTGAACTTTGCCAGGTTTCCTCTGTTGTCATAAACTCTTCTCAAGTGTTTTGGTCTGCTAACAAGGAAAGATGTTATGAAGGTACCATGTGCTATGAAGAAGGGTGATTGGCACTGTGCTGTTTGGGCAATGAGAGAGGCTCAAGGCAAGAGACTTCTGGTAAAGTCAGATTGAGTGTGTCAGGGGAATGCAGCAGCCAGGAACATGTGTATATCTGCTCCTCTTCCACAGAGGTGCTTCCTAGTCTGTGATATCCTGTGCATATCGTGTATGGGGAGAGTGACCACTGTGCCCACAAAAGCATTGCAGACTTCTGTCCAGGACTCACTTATTGGTCAACTACGGCTTATGGCCATAACAGTGGTGTGTCCAGCTGGAACCACAGATCTTAGGAGCCTTCTGACATGGCCTTGATGATTACTTAGTCTGTTATACCTGGAGATAACTCAGTGCAGGACTAGCATGCCTCAAGCAGCAGACATTTATAATAAATGTAGGTGCAGATTTGCCTTTGGCAGCCAGGGAGGTTGACTCTGTATGTGCCTGTGTCTGAATACATAATGTATGCATGGGATTTAAAGGATCAAGACATTGCTGAGAATATAAGGTGGAACTGATTCAGACACTGTAGCTTAATTATTCTGTCTATACGTTAGCTGGGACTTGTAAACAGATAATTTCAGCAGCCTTGACTCACCCTTCTCATAGGGTTGCTTTAGCCTGTGCTAGCTGACAGGCAGAACAGCCACAAAAAAAACAAATAGTGTAAAGTGCCAGACCTTGGAGAGGTTGGACTGCAGATCTGGCCTTCTGGTTCCTTCTGTTTCAAGGCCATGTTCCCTGTCAGCTGGACTGTAATAGAGCTTGGTGACTTTTTCTGCATTGGGCTCTTGAGCTCCCAACATACATGCTGCACGTTTCCATTGCTTCCCTTTGGTACATGAAGCAGAACATCAGTGTCTCCCAAGAAGCAAGGGATGGACTTAGTGGTTAGTGGTTTTTCTCTTTGAGGATTTTCTATCATTGCCTGCCACTGCAGGATGCAGTCTTTTTCCCTTAGAAAATAACAGCCACAGAGTATCCCATGCTTTTCTGCATAGTAGATCTGCACTGTACCTGCAGCCCAGCATGAGAGAGGTTAAGCACAGCAAGCCCAAATGCTGTCAGGTGTCAGAGGATGTTCTTGTACCCTTGCTGTGCTCAGTTCCCTTTGCAATGCCATGGCTTTTCCTCCTTCAACCTCGGATACACATCAGTGAGTGCTCCGCGGAGAAGTGTAGTGCGGACATGTGCTGCAGTGCTATTGAATTTTGATCAGGAGCTGGCAAGTGGTAAGGAATGAAAAGCCTTCTGAGCAATGAAGCTGTTCAGCATGTGTTCACTGTATCTGACTAACAAGTAATTGCCTGTTCAGAGGAGTGACATGGGAACAGAGCAGCACAGGGATTTCTCTGGGTAACCTTGGCTCACTGCAGTGAGGGCCAGGAGCACTGGTATGAAGGCTGCCTGCAGGAAAAGTGCATTTTCTTTCTCCTGAGAGTAACAGAAGGGAGTTCAAGCTTGGCAAGGTAAAAGGGAGGATGCTTGTGTTATCCTAAATTGTCCCCTTCCTGCTGTCACTACTTCTCCCTGTGCCATAGGTGCCCTTAGCCAGACTCTGAAGGGTGGGACAGGTTTCCGAAGGACAGGATTTAAACCCAAATCTGTACCTGTCTTTTGCTGGAGCACAAGATGTGTTTCAGCAGCACTGGCATGGGATGAACCAGATCCCAGCATCCGATAACAGGAATGTGTTGGCTGCTCTTGTGCAGAGGCAGAAGTGAAGGTCTGCACTGCAGCTCAGGCTGTGTTTGGTGCTGAGCAAGGCAAGGTGTCCTCTAGGATCTGTCACATGTCTGTCACAGCAGATGATGGGCTGTCTAAGCTGAAAAGGTTCCAGATTCAAATGACTTGGGTTTTATCTTGACCTTGATAATTTTTCTCCTTGTACATCTGAACTTATAGAAACCTACAGAGGCAGCTCAGGGTATTGCGCTGGTGTCCAGTGGTGATTCACTCCCATGTTAATACACCATTGCTTCAAGCAACAACTTAATGGGCTGTTTTGCAGAGGTAAATTGCTTCTCTGAAGTTTCTAACAGTGCCTTTTCTCTCCAGAACCGGAGCCATCCACATTGGTGACCGCATATTAGCGATCAATAATGTGAGCCTCAAGGGCAAACCACTGAGTGAAGCCATTCACCTGCTGCAGATGGCCGGAGAGACAGTCACTCTGAAGATCAAGAAACAAATGGAGAGTGAGTTGAGGAGCCTGGTTTAGGGTGGGAGGGCAAAGATACACCTCAGCAAGGACCCCAGGTGATGAAGGAGGTAGCACTGTGGGTTTGCCTTCATGTGTTATGGAAAGTGAGACAAGGCAGAGTGGTCAGGGGCATAACAGGACAGAGGGAAGAGGTAAGTATTTTTTGAACTTCTGACTCACAGTCATTAAAAAAATAAGGCAACTCAGGGACATTCTGTGGTACTGAGAGGAGATTAGACAGCAAGTTTATTGGCAACGAAAACTGTTTTTCAGATTGACACCTTGTGCCAGTGGTGCCATTCCCTGTCTCTGTGGGTGTTTCACACAGCAGTGAAGCACAAGTGGCTTTTAAAATAAGAGTGCAGTGTTTTCTTTAAATGTCACCCCCTAAAATGTGCAAGGGGACTTTGAGCTGGTAGAATCCATGAAGAAAACCCACATCTTTAATTCAACTTTTTGAAAGCCACTGACAATACATTTTTTATGCCCCTTTTCCTGGCTTAGAGTCCTAAGATCATCTTTCAAAGCATCTATGTTCACTCCAGAAATCCCCTTCTCATTTCCCTGCCAAATTCCCCATGGTTTTGAAGCTGTTTGCCTTGACATGTTATCAAAGACCAGGAGTATACTTGATACAGGCAGAGTACTTTTAGAGGGGACAGAAGGAGGCTTGGCAAAACTAGAAAACATGCAAACTTTTCTCACTGACTTCGCAATCACAACCAGAGTAAGTAGCAAGGGTATTCTGGCTGTGTTTCTGTCTCTCCCCACATCCAGTATTTTCTATTGTTTTTGTGCCACACTTCCACACTCTCTAGACTTAGCTGGACCCACACACCCAGCAGCCCATGGTGCTTTGGGAATCAGAAGACATCAAATGTTAAAGCCCTTGGAAGCAACTGTGGCTCACACTGTGTTGGTTATTTTAGGGGATGATATTTAAAGGAAACACTGTACTCTTCTACTTTTAAAAGCAACTTCTATCTATTCTGCATTGGGAAAAGTAGATCACTCTTAAACACGGCACTTTGCAAACCCAGGTGTGGCAACACACCTATTTTACAGATGGAGGAAGTCCAGGCAGGGAATGGAGACTTAGCAAATAGAGATAGAACTGGAGAATTGATTCCTCTTCAAGAAAACCCTGCAGCTGAGTGTCTTACCCTTTGTTCTGACATATTCTTTTTTTCCCCCACCCCTGCTGACACTTAGCATTGTCACAGCCACTTGCTGAAATAACTGACATGCAAGTGCCAGTTGGATATTTGTTAATCATTCTGAGAATGAAGCAGGTGTAATTGAAAATTCAAGGTAATCTTGAGTTAATCACGGTGAGCAATTTTCTGAATGCTTGGAAAATAGGAACTTCTGGAACATTGGGCTTTGTTTGTTAAAATAATCTGTCCTCATCAAAAATTGGATGCTTTCTGTGGGCTTTTTACCAAGCCTCTGTGAGCTGGAGATCCAGAGTATGGGTGGCTAACAGGACATCTAATCAATGATGACTTTAAAATTCAGTACAAAGAAATGCTTGTGCCGAGAAACAATGCCTTGCATAGCTTTTGCCTGAAAGGGAATTTGATATAATGATAATAAGGGCCTATGATTACTAAAATAATGAAAGGGAAAGTCTGAGCTTCATCATCCACATTCAGCTTTCCATTTTCCAATCACTAATCAGAGGAAATTCAGCCTCAAAATACCAGGACCAGGAATTCCACCGTTGACATGAAACTGCATGGCAGACTCTGGAGAGATGATGATTAGCCCTGAATTGATAGGAGGTAATACAGTCTTGGAAGGGGGCTACAACTTCAGCAGCAGGAGTTTGGGAGCAGGTTGCATTGTCGTTGGAATCTCATTAAAACAAGTGTTTGTAACAGAAGGTTTGCAGCCAGTACCTTGACTAAGGGCTGCTGTGAGTATAAAAAAGGCCTTCTGAGATCCGAGAAGATATGGGCTGTTGCTTGCAGAGGCCAGCACTTCTCTTGGCAGGGCTGTTTGGAGGGAGCTTCCAAAGACTCGAGATGTGCTTGTGAATTGAGATTAGGTCCCAACTCTCTCATATTTGGGAATCCTCAAATCCCCATGGTCACTTGTTATATTCCATATGCTAAAAACCCAGAAAGGCATTTTTTCTTGATTCATCTTGAGGTGAGAGTACTACATGAAATGCTTTGAACTGTATTGCACAGGCCTTTCTCAGCTACTTTTGAAGAAGTACTTCAAAAGGCTTACAGTACCTGGGCTTGCTCCTATGACAGCACGAGCCTTTCCCTAAGGCTTGCTCTTCATGCCTGATAAAGCATCACATTCTGGTTTCAGAATCCTATCCCAAGAAGTCAGGGAATATAAATGAAGTGAGTGACCCAGAAGATGAACTGACGGACTCCCAGAAAACAAGCAAACTGTCTGAGATCTACTCCACCACAATTCCTAGTGTGGACAGTGCAATGGAGTCCTGGGATGGCTCTGGCATTGATGCTGGGTATGGAAGCCAAGGTAAGCCAAGATTGTCTTTTCTCAGGGCTCTCTGGGCCAAGGTGAAAATAGTCAGGGCCTTTGAATTGCCTGGAGACTGAACATGAGCTGAAGGCTGTGGTCTGACCACATTTCCATGGCTTCTCGCTTCCAACAAGGAACAAAATGTAGTTTTAAATGCACTCATGTGGTGCTCTGAGTTGATGTATCTAGTTTAAGTTTTTATTGGCACATTTGTTCTGGCTTATATGGTATCACACTGTTCACGGTATTTTCAAAACCGTTACAACGCTTTATAATTCACATAATCAGGGGAAGTATTCACTGGCCATATGTCTTAGAGTATTTGGTCAATAGCTCACTTGTAATTCTCCAGAGAGGCCATGTAGAATATATTAATCCTCTTCAGGATGTTTTAAAATCCACAAGAATGTCTTGTGACTAGAAGCACTCATTTAACAAAATAATTAAGGTAGTACTGCAAGAAAGTATTACTAACTCTCTAGTGAGTGATCAGATGAACATATGTCTTCAACGCCAGGTTTATTCAGCTGTGGCTTCTGGCAGACATATGGAATTGAGATGGAGGATGCTTTTGTCTTGGGAATAGGTTTTTACTTGGAGAAAAGCACTGGAAAATAGTTATTCCAGTTCAAATTTAGTGATGTCAGCTGGTATTAGTCCATGTTGAAACAAAGCAAAACCCTGAGGAAACTGGAGAAGAGTCTGCTGTCCAGAACAGAATGTGGGAACAGAGAGGGGTGCTGCAGGAGCACTGTTGCAAAGCACCTTCAATGTGCTGAGTAAGGCATGTGCCTGTCCTCACTGTGCTCTGATGTAGAAAAGTTCAAAGGACAGCACTGCACTCTGCATCTCTTCCACCATGTCCACGTCTTCCTTTAGCCTCTGCTGATCTGAAGGCTTAATTTGGGAGAGCAGTTGGGACTGGAGGCTTCATTAAGAAGAAATCCCCTAGCCTTTGTAATACTGCAATCCTTCTCCATCTAATTGAATGGTAACACAAGTTGGGACGCTGGATTTTGAAGTGATTACTTTCACCGGTACATTGAGAAAAAGTAATTGAGAACAGCACCCCGGGGAGCAGAGCTGATGCCAAGCTACCCAGCATCCACAGACTGTAACTTTGCTTCATGGACTCTGTCATCTCCCCTGGTTATTGCATTTGGCTCTTTGGTGGTGTGTGCTGAGGTTGTCTGGGAAGAGGGTAGGGAGGATATGAAAGGTAACGTGTGGGATGAGCGAGGAAGGCAGGATGCAGGGAGAGCTGGGATGCACAGAGCTTGGAGATTGGAATTTGCACCAACTATATGGAAAAGTACATATCAGGCTTTGCAGTCTTTTGGGTTTTAGGTTCACCCACAACTTTAGGAAACTGCTCAAAGAAGGGTTTGGGCAAGGGATCTGTACTGAGCCTAGTGGGAACATGCCACCAGGTGGCTCTGAATACCAGGGATCCAGCCCAGATCTCTGGGAGGAAGAGGTGAAACCCGAGGCACAGTTCTGCACACACACCCGTGCAGTCCCTGGCCTAGTGTGCCCAGCCTGAACCTGCTATTCACCCCCTGTAGGGACCTTGCTCTGCCCTGGCAGGCAGCAAATGCTCCTGACTGCTCTAAGATGCTGGCAAAGCACTTTTCTGGGTTCTCTCCAGAGCAGTCTAACCTTTAAAAACACACAGAGGAAACACTCAGCTAAGTGAAATAACAGACTTTGGCATTTTCAAAGAGAGTGCTGGCATTGTCTTTGGGTATTTCCAGTGCTCTTAGCTGTTTGGGAGGTCAAGTCTCCCTTAATTATGTGTTTCTCTGTTACTTCTTCCTGTTTGCTTGGCACAGCATATCATGTTTCTTGGAAAGGCTGTGAGGATTTCTCTGAAAAGTTGAATGGGCATCAGGAGGTGGGCAGGGGACTTGAGAGATTTATTTCCACTGCAGATGGCACTGACACTGCTGAGGAATGCTCTTGTTTTGGAAGATTTCTGTCCAGGCAGCCCCTCCTGAGACCTGGGGATCTTGTGACTTGGTAGTGATGGATTTCCATCTCTGGAGTAAGACGCTGCAGTACAGAAAAGTCCATGGGGGCAGACATAGTGAAACTTGTCTGATTTCATCCTAATCGTCTGTATTGATCTCCTATCAAATGTGATACAGATGAGCCTCCCCTCCTCTCAAGCCAGCAGAGTTTTTCTGCTGTTCCTTGGCTTTCACACACATGTCCCTGAAGCAGTTTTCTGCTCATCCTGAAGTCACAGAAAGGCTCTGCTGTGAAAATTGGCCAGCAGCTCTTGCTATCAGGGCTGAATCTTCCTCATCTACCACTGCTGAGCATCATTACACTTGTAGGGAGACTCTTATTCCTGACTGCCCTGGATGCAGTTCCTTTGCTACTGGCCTTCTATATCCTATTGCATTTTTCATGCTGCCCATTAAGTCCCAAACACAGCTGAGAATCTAAATGGACATTTTCTTTTCCCTAATAGAAATCAGGTCTCCAAATCCCTCAAAATGAATGGGGAGGGAAGTTTGGTAGCATCTTCCTTGCACCCTTTGAAGGACTTGCTGTATTTAAAGATGGCTGCTTCAACAGCACAACTTCTGTTAGGTTCAGTGTGTAAACAGGAGCTGTCAGCCACAGCTGGAGCTGACTGAGAGTAGGATCTGCATCGGTGGATATATGTAGAGCCAGGACTGTATATCCCAGACCCACACCAAGTAACTACTCAGAAATGGGAATGCAAAGGAGAAATGGGGCACCTTATGACAAGATCCTGAGAAGCTGCTTTGGTTAAAGCAAGAAGAGATGGGAAGAACATCCCCTTGTGGATAGCTGAGATGGAAACAGTCCACATGGCATCAGGTCTGGGACTTGGGGAAGGAGACTTTCCTGGCTCAATGTGACTCCATTTGGCTTTTCTGATCAGGCATTACCCTCTCTCTCCCCATCCCCTCTTGCCTCCCCTAGGTACATACATACCTCAGGCTGCAGGCATAGCCCTCCATCCACATGAGTGGAGACACAGCAGGCAAAAGAGCAACACCCCACCGGGGGACCCCAGGAAAAGCTACCCCTACATGGATGGAAGCTTCAGTGAAGATGATTGGGACAAGCCCAGCAGGTACGGAGAGGTGGGAGGAGACAGGGAGGCATGTCTGCAAATGTGGGTGTCACTGCAAAAGGACAGGGGGGCATGGGAATACTATGGAATGGCCAGCAATGTCCCCATCTCAGGTGGTGGCATAGGGAATGGTGCTGGGGTGGTGGTCTGCTCTGTCAAACCACCTCCACATTGCCAGGTTACCCTGGGTGTAGCTCTGTTGCACCTCTGCCATACCCAGGTGGCATTTTAATCTGAGTTAGGGTGGTCTCAACTGCATGGACCACAGGTTCTTACCATGTCTCATGCTCCTGCCATATAAAGGCTGCAGTATTTTCATAGTTTAGCTGTAATAAATATGGTCAGGGCTGTCCCCACCTATGTTGGCCAGACTTTTTCAACTGAGGCTGCAGCTTCACAACAACTGAATGCCACAAAGCAAAAAGGCCAACCAAATCTCTTGAAGGACTAGTACGAGTTTGCATGTCCAAGTTAAAATCTCCCAAAGCTGTGGTTGGATATCTCTCTCTATCACACTTTTGGAGCTTCCAAACACTACAAACAGAGCCATGCTGAGAGAACATGGTCGAGTTAATCCCCTGGCTCAGCCATCGTGGGAGAAATCCCTTAACAGCTCCTGAGCCTGTGGAGGAGGCTGCAGTTGCACCTCTCTGGGGACAAAAATCCTGTTGGATTTACCCTGGCCAGAGGCTGCCCCTTGCTGAGCTACACATGGTGGAAAAGCCTCGTTGCTTTGTACCTAACCCTCCCCTCACATCCTCCAGAGTCCCCATAGTTGTGTGTGTCCTGTTGTTACTGTCGGTTCTTTTGTTTTTCCTTATTTTTTTCCTTAACTTTCGTTTGTCCAAACAAAACCCTTAGAACATCTCATGGCCATTTCCACCTATTTAAAGATGATCAAACTGGCAGGAAGGCTGGCAGCAGTGGAGACTTTGTTCTTGTTTTGCCTCTCAGCGAGCGCCAGCTCACAGAGGTCATTGATCCCCCGTGGCCCTCCCGGCGAGGCTGCTGACAGCTGAAGTTGGCAAATCTGAGCGCTCAAAGCCCAGCGTGTCCCTAATGAAGGCTCTGAGCCCCCATGTCAAAGTGCAAGTGAAATGGTTCATGCCACAGAGCCCTTTTTATTAAGAAGGAAAACAAAATGTCCAACCCTAGCTGCCTTTAGCCTGGAAAAACCTGCTGACCTCATGGTGTGAGAGCCCATACCGATTCAGCTATGTCCTGGATGTGTTTGTTATATTGCTGACCTGAGAGGCAAGAAACTGGTAACTGGAAGGGACATTTGCCTCTCTGGGAACCTGGGAGCAGAGGAAGGAAATGAGTAAGGGGAAAGAATTGAAAAAAATCCTATTTTTTGGGGGTGGTGGGGGGAGTGTGGATTTTGGTTTGTTTTTGTAAAGTTTTGCTGCATGGGTTTTTTGACCTTTCTGCCTATTCTAAAGGCTACTGTCCTTTAAAAGCTGATGAAAAGTGTTGGGGGGGTGAATTTAAAATACAATAAGCCTTGTCAGATACTGCTCTCTCCAGGCAAGCCATGATTCCACAAGGAGCAAAAGCGTGTGTGTGTATGCCTGCTACAGACTCCCACTTAAACCAGTGGATGAAAAGCAAAGCATATACTAAATATTTTGCTGTTAATAAAGCTGGAAAAAGCTCTATTAATAGTCCAAGGGGTCATTATATGTTCAATGGAGGCCAGTCTCTCTTTGACTTGCACGCCAGTAAAATGTTTTGACTTTGCTAAGTGGTTCTGGTGGATGAGCATCTCTTCCTGTCTGCAATGCTGATGACCATTAAGCTGTGCAAGATGCTGCCAGATGTTGCAGAGCTGGAGCCTCGTCCATTGCAGCTCCTAATATGCAGAGAAGATGTATTAAGTCTGCTCTAAAGTAACTTTTCCCTTGCAGTCATGACATCTTAGTGGGTTTGTCGTGACCATGATTTAACACTGCAGAGAGTTTCTTTCAAGAGGCTTCTGTTAAACTGAGCACTGATGGTCTGTGTTCTGTACAGTCTGGTGTTCAGTAAGCACTGTCCAGCTTCACCTGCTTGTTCAAAGGACTTCAACATGCTTAATTACTATTTGTTTTAGAGGTCCAAGCATTGACCCTGGCTTGTGGTCAGAGATAAGAGATGCTGAGACTGCCAAGGTGGGAAATTGCAAAATCCCCAGCAAGGCGCACACAGCGTTCATGTTAATGTGGTTTTATACCAGCTTGAGACAGGTTGTCTCCACCTTTGCTCTCTGTTGTAGATAGAGGTGGTTGTAGTCTTTACCTGGCTGTGTCATGACTGTTCTATAGCTAAAAAAAATGAGACCTCCTAAAAGTACCAGCTCAGTTCCGTGGCCATCTCAAGGCCAAGGAAGCTCGGTTTGTATGGATTATACATGACACTGGCTGATATTACTGGCTATAGCGTGTGTTTGCTTGTCCAGCCCAGGGCAATCATTTTTATATACATCTTTGCATTATTTACTCTCATAGAGACCTAATGTATTTATCATTTTCTCACCATGTCTGTTACCCTCTGTGTTTTTCTCTCTCTTCTCAGGTGTTCTGTGTCTCAGATCTGAGCTCTATCCCATCAACCTTTGTACTAACAGTCTCTGAGGCTCCTGGTTTACCCATAACGCATCCTTTTTTCTTTCACTTCTCTATTTCACCAAAACGTCTTCCTAAACCTACAATCTTCCTACAGGCACTTTTTAATTTACCCTTTGAACTTTGACATTACCGCACCAACTTAATTCTTCCTTTGAAGGACACTTGCCCCGTTAGTAAAATGCATGGAGGTCTCGTATTCGGACTCTTGTCTGAAAAGTTCATATTGTTTGCTTTTGTATATGAAGACTCTTCAAGTCTCTGCTTTTACTGGTGAGACACTTGCTATAGCCTTGCGGCTTTCATCCCGCTGCAGAAGAGTGCTGACAATGTTTGGTTCCTACGTTACAACAGATACCCCAACCGCCAAAACGGCCTTGAGACCACTCACGAGGATAGTTTTTGGCGTGTTTTTGGAGAAGCTTTGGAGGATTTGGAAACGTGTGGCCAGTCTGAACTTTTGAGGGAGATTGAGGTAAATCCCTTTCTGAATTTGCTACTGATCTGACTGTTTTGCTCTTGCTGTAAATGTTAGACTGCTTTCCCGGATCTGTTAATTGCCCATAGCATCCCTGTATGGCCAGTGGTGTGAGGAAGGTTTCAAGTTTTAGTCAGTGTTTGTGCTAATGGATAACTATGTCTCATTAGACAGTTGCTTGTGTGCACATTTTTCCCTGAGCCAATGACTTACCCACTCGGAACTCCCCAATCTTTTTGCAAACTGTTACTGGCCAATAATCTCTACATGACTGTTGGCAAACCTTCCCTACCTAACTGTAAACTGTCTGCTTGGAAACATATTTTTTTGTCCGAAGCATGTAAAGGCCAAGCAGAAGGAGCTCCCGAAATCCCCATTGGGACTAAAGCCTTGGCTTCCTTCAAATATAGACAGACCCTACGTATATCTTGTATTCAGCTGTCACTCTCATGGAAGCTGTTTCAGTGAAATAGGTAATTGGAAGCTTTTCAAACAGCCTCCCCCATGGAAAAATCTGAAAAAGTAATTGCTTCCTGCAGAAATAAAGGTGTTTCCTCTCTTCAGAAACCACTTTCTCTTTTCTTTATCCAAAATACTTTGAAGGTCATGTTATTATGTCCGGTTATAGGATGAGGAGCCTGGATTTCTAAGCCTTAGGGTGCAAATAAAGGCTTCTCTCAAGACTGTTGAACAACGGGAAGCAAACCTGCCTGGCAGGATGGGACTAGTGATGCTTTCCTCCCTGATTGAGCTCCTAGAGCCCAAAAGAAGGAGCGGGACCCTGCAAGCTCATTTCTCCCCCTGCTTTCTGGTTGCAGAGGACTGGGGAGGACTCACTAGGTCATACCATGCCCTCCTTCAGTCCCAGTGGGACTTTTTTTTATGCCTGTCACTTAGGCTTCAGAGAAAAAAAGCAATTCCTGAATAATTGGGGGTGGAAAAGGGAAGTCCTGTTTTAGTCTATATGGTGACAAGGGACTTACTAATTGTTCTTTCCTCCTTGATCTTGTAAGTGGAGGAGGAAATCTCAAATTTATTGTGCTAAAGCACAAAATGATGTATTTGTTGTTTTAACTGCTTAAGAAAATGCTGACTTAAAAAAAAAAAACCAACATAAAAAACCCCAAAAGCCCCAGCCCCCACAAACGACAATTTCTTCCTTTGATCACTTGTTTCCTGTACATCAATGTATTTAGAAATTAGGTTAGGCAGCTGCTGTCAACCTTTATGAACCGTTGTTGGCTGCTTAAGAGAAAGATAAATCCCTCTGAAACAATGCATAGAGGTTTATCTTCTGCATAATGGCTGGTGTCTAAATTTAAAAGAAGGGGGTTTTTGGACTATTGTGAAATTCCAGGATAGGAGAAATATCTTTCTTCCCAATCCTTTTCCTTTTCCATGAATTTGTGGTGAAGGGGTGCGTGGGTTTCTATTTCATGCTGTTTTAAGGCTTTGACAGTTATAGCAGAGCTTTTAAAAAACATAAAGAAATTTTACACAAAGCTGAATATTTGTAGGGTTTTGGTATATTTATCACATTTCTACAATATTTTGGAAAGTTCTGGGGACAAAAGGAAAGTGCTGTGCTTTTAGCAGAAGTCTAATGGGTTTCAACTCCCCTTTCATAGAATCCAAGGTACCACTGATCTGTTTCTCCCCTTCCATGTTCCTGTCCTTCCTGGGACATAGTGTGGGATGTGCAATTCATGTTGGGGCTTTTGATACATGACAGATTTCTAAGTCCGAGCTCCTGGCCTCCTGTGATTTTATGACAGTCACAGATATTTTTCTTTTTAAAAACTTTTTTCTGAAGGCATTGACCCTTCATGCTCCACATTTGGAAAAGAGTCATGCAAGATGACCCAAAATAGCCTGGATACAGGTTCACACAGAGTAGCAATCGACTCTCAGACTATGGGATATGGGTAGAAACAGACTTTTTACACTATGTTTAATGGAGCTTGTGTCCCCACTTTGCCCCCACTAATGGAGCCAAGACATGGGAAAAATAATGTGGGGCAGCTGCAGGCTGTAGAAGTCCAGAAGTGTCCTTTCTGCTGCTTGCACTTAACCCTAAGCACCTAGAAAATTGCTTATGATGCTGCAAGGAGTATTTAAATACTTTAAAGACAAGAAGTAGTTGAATGCTGTCAGGTACTGTCTGGTTTTGGTATTTGCAGCACATGAGGGAAGACAGTAGCAAGATTTTTTCTGTTCTCCTCATTGGCTCTGCAATGCTGGTATTGGTATGGCATGGTGTGCTTGGGGTTGCTGAGGCTGTCTGAGGTCAGTGAACAAATATACCCTTGTTGGCTGTACTGCTGTTTTTTACTCTGCCTTTCAAGTATGTGGTAAGCCAACGTCCTTCCAGAGTGTGGCAGGTATTTGAGTTTCATCCAAACCCAAACTGATGAAGTCATTTTTGTGTGAAGACCTGCAAAGCTAAAAGATTTTCTGTTTTTTATCCCTCTCTATTTGAGATAACTTGGGTAGTGCTGGCAGTTTCGTACTGCCACCAGAATTTTCTTTATTTGCTTTTGTTCCAGCTTGGAGCAAAGAGCTGGAAGGCCTTGATTAGAGATTTAGTCAGATGATATTTCCCCTGTGCACATAAGCAATTGCTCTTTGACTTGCCACATTCAGCAATGCAGAATTTTCCTATCTGCTCCTTACCTTTTTCTTTTTTTTTCTCCCTTTTGACATTTAATGGGGCTGCAGACCCTTGGAGCCTGAACTTTGAAATGACAGTTTTCATTACGCCATTTAAATGGACTTTGACCTGGAGCCACTTGAGGTTCCACAGACCTGGATTCTCAACTTCTTCATTAGCTTTGATCAATGTAATCTCGTTAGTGATAAGCATTGCCAAATGGAGTAAAATCTACTTACGGGCATCTTTTAATGGGTACTATCAAGGACAACCAGGCTTAAATACTACTTAATTTCATATTTTTAACTCAGTTTTGCTCAGTGGCAGTTCCCATTTACTGACAGATAAAATCCTAACCTCTTTGCTGAATTGGCCTCACTGGTGTCCAAGGTATTGACTTTGCTGGGCCATTGCCAGCACTGTGCAATGCTGATGGGGAGTTGCAGCCTGCAGGGGTAGGCTGGAGAGACAGGAAGATACTGACTCCTCTGGGAGAATCCTGAGATTGGGATGGTCATCCTTCTGACCGCCAAGAAGGTTCCTGCACAAGAGGAGGCCTGCCTGGCCCTGTTCGCATAGAAGAGGTCATAAAAAAATGAGATGCTTCACAAATGTTACCATCTGAGATAAAGCTCTATGTTGGAATGGGAGCTGAAAGCACACAGAAGGTCAGCAATAAGATCTGACAGCAAGCTCCTGAGATTCTATGGCTAACTGGAAGGGCTCCTTGGTACATATTTTCTGATTAATGAGAACAATAGTGCCCCACTGTTGTTGTCTGTAGCACTTTTATTGCCACATGGTCTATCTCTTCCTGTTGCTGGCTCAGCAGAGTGACTTCATGCCCTTGCCTTACAGGCATCTATCATGACTGGAAGCGTACACAACCTGGGCCTGGAGGGCAGCAAGCTGCTGCTGGACTCTGTAAACCCATCGGGATTGAGCCCATTGAGAAAAACAAACTCCAGCTGTGATAATGGACAGACTGAGAGCAGCAGCTCCCCTGCCAAGAAGAATGAGAGGAACCTGGACATGAAGAAGATTGAGAAGGAGATGCAGGAAATCATGTCCCCTACTCCTCTTGAGTTTCACAAGGTCTGTGTTGCCTTGGGTTTAGTCTAGCTGTGGTACTGTGGTACCTTGACCATAACAGGATTTATGTGCCATGCTTCAGTACGGTTCAAACCTGTACTTTGGTGTTTCCTTTTATTAGATGAGATTTCCAGGCCCTTGTGTTCTGGAATTCATTAATTAGTGCTACAGATACAAGCAAGAGAGCTTAAAATATGGCCCCTTGGAGAGCCATTAACTCTTTTCCAGTAGCACACTCCGTTCAGTAGGCCACTCTTTGTATAAAAAAATAACTCATAATAACTTATTTTTCCCTCCCACTCCACCCTCAGCCTTCTCTGAAGGGTTACCAATGTAAAATTTCAGTGATGGAATACTTGAGTTCAGTATCTAGCTGAATGTAGCCAGTTTAAACATAGTGCAAGGCAATGGTAATTAGAAAAAGTAATTAACTGTAGAAGCTGCTGATGCAGAATGCAAACAGGAAAAAGGAGCTGGAGAGGTTTCAAAAAAAAAATGATTGCCTTTTTCTTTCCTAGTGTGACTTTAGAATGAAACCTGCAGTTATGGCAGCTAGAAAAAAACATTTTAATGTTTGATCTGCTCATGTCCTTCAGGGCATGGGAAACGTGTCTTTAAATAAAACTTCTTTATACCTGAAGGAGTAGATCTGTGTAATTAGGCATGTTATAGGGTGACTCTTCATTCTGCTGGAGCATCTGGTGTTGGCTGTGTTTGGAGATGAGGTTGAGGCTGGGTGGGCTGCCCCTGTGTGTCATTCTGAGCACTGTCCTTCCCAAGGATCACACATCCACGAGACTCACCCAACCAAGAGCAGGATGACAGAGTTAGACCCTCATGGTAGAGATGCACTCCCAGTTCATGGGAGGCAAAGGAATATTTTGGTGGTGCTGGGAAATCAGTTGTCCCTGGCTCCCAGTGTTACCCCATGGCAATATACTTTTCCAGCAGTGCACTCCTCCTTTAGATTAGGCCAAAACATGACGTGCTCAAGGGAAGGGCAATGAGGTTACTCATTTCTTGTCCTTAATGTGTCAGCACTTACTGATATGAATTTTCTGAAAAGAACTTGTGAATAAGATAGAGAAGTTTAGATTTTCTTGTTGAATGATGCATTAAAAATGAGCTGTCTTCACTTTTGACATACTACATTGAAAGTCTCCTGTGCTGATCTGGCACAGTGTAACCCAGGCCAGGGAAGGTGCTGCTCTGGTAACAACACTTGCTTTGTTGCTCTTTGGGTGAAATACAGCAGCTGTCTGTGTTAGGCTGCTTGTATTTCCTTCCACATTCAAGGGAGGACTGTGATACTGGTTATATACCAGTTACCAGAACATTTCTTCACGTGATCTACCTAATAAGATGATATCTGGCAAACAAGGCTCAATCTATATTAACCACCTAGGCTAAGAAAAATCTGCTCAAGAGACCCAGAGCAGAATTGCGGTAGGTCCACAAACATTACTGGCGTTATTCCTACCTTCCCAACCCACTACATCTTCTCCTCCCTCTCCTTCATTACAACATGTGTTTTCTGTTTCTGCCTCTCCAGATGACACTCCACAAAGACCCAGAGAGTGAAGACTTTGGATTCAGTGTGTCAGATGGCCTGTTAGAAAAAGGTGTCTATGTAAATATGGTCCGTCCGGATGGGCCAGCAGATCAGTGTGGCCTCAAGCCATATGACAGAGTGCTTCAGGTAATAAATGCAAAATGCAGTTCTGGAGGCTGGGACGGAGTGAATGAGTGGCTGAGAGGAAGAGAGAAGTGAGACCCATCCATGGCAGCACTAACTTTAATGAAAGGTAATAGTTAGCCAACTAGGTGAGCTCTTAGCCACCAAGCTACTCAATGAGACCTGTGTTTTATATTGAGAAATCACTAGGTAGTACCCCCAGGTGGTACCCCTAGGTTACACAATGTGTCCTGGCACTGGCCTTTTTGATCTTGGGCAGCTCGAAACAACCAAAAAGCTTTGTTGTTTTCTCTCCACATCCTCATTCATTTTCCTGTCATGTAAGAGGGTGATTTTTGGATGAACTATACTGTGTTGAACAATACGTGTTCCTGCAAAGCTCCATGTGGAGTTATGTGGTGTTTCAGAAGCTCTGTGCATGCCTTTAACAACTAAAAGAGTTTTCTAGGAAACACATCCTTCAAGCAAAGTGTTTTTCGGGGACATTTTTCTTTGAAAGATGCTTGATCTAAAAGAGCTGATGCAGAAACAGAATAAAAACTCTGGTCAAAAGCATAGTCTGTAATAAATGTAACCTGGGCACATCAGACTACCAGAGGGACAGTTAGAGCATGGTGAGGTTTGGAGACTGGAGAGGAGCTTTGTGTGGGTAAAAAACAACTATTTTAGCTTTGGGGCAACTTAAACAGCAACTGTGAGAAAATGCAACCCCAATGGAAAAATTGCCACCATTTGGAAATGCAGATACTGTGACCATATTTGGAAACACTCAGACAGATGTTTAGTTGTACTAATTTCTAGGTGGGGATTGTTAGCAGCAGGATTAGAGCCAATGCATTATGTACACCAGGTAACTGGAGAACTGGCAGCACTGTGGGGAACCTTGTTTAAGCTTGTTATGGTCTCTAGCCAGTTGGCTGCTATACAATTATTCCTTCTCGGCTTCAAATAAAAGATGGTGCAAGAATGAACAAGAAGCTAATTAGGCTCTGGGCTGCCTTTCTCCTGAATGTTGGATATGTCACTTTTTGCAAGTGCCAAGTGCTCTGGGAGGTGTGCCCAAAATCCTAAACAGAGCAGCGTGGAGACTTTCAGCATCCCCCTTGCACACACTGAGCTGCACAAGCTTACACCTACAAGAAGACGGGGCAACGTGTTGACGTGTGGAGCTATGAATGAGGGATTGCAGACTTGGCACAGGCATCACCCGTTGAGAGGTACAGAGGTGCCTTGCTGAGGAGGCTTCTGCGTGCTGCTGAGTGTGGGCATGGTGATGTGCATGGAGGCCAATGAAATGCTTCATCCCTGCTGTAACAGACTCTCAGCTGGATGGATTAGCCGGAGTGTGGCATTGCACTAATGGCAGTTCTGCACTGGAGCTGCCTGTCTGATGTAGAGCAAAGGCACAGCAAGCTCATAGCTGGTCTCTCTTTTTCCACTTGTGGTCTAGAAATTGTTCTTAGTTAATACTTTGTGAGGAGTAGTATTGGGGCCAACTGTGTGGATATCAGCTGGGTCAAGGGGACGCTGCAATGATCACAGAGCCCATCTCCGTGGGCATTAACGCTGGGAAAAGGTTTTGGATGGAAGAGTTGCAAGGACTCATTCAGCTCTTACCCAGAGAAGAAAGCAATGCCCAGGCCCCAGGTGCTATGTTCACTCCAAAGGTGGGTGGGAACTTTCTTTCTCACTTCCATGCTTCTACTCTCCATGCTGTTTACCATCCCCCTTCATCCTGGAGCTGTCGTGGTACCAAGCCCGTGTGCTCTGATATTTGTAGGTGAGAGATCTGAGGTGGTTCTTGCAGGTGATCCAGCCTAAAAATGTGCTTGAAGGCCTACAAGAGACAGCAGTGAAAATGCTTTCGCTGCTGAATCCTGCAGAGAGAATTTTCATCCGCCTCCTGAGCCCATGTGAAATGCATTCAGACTCCTCTGAAATGAAGGACGTAAATGAGGAGAAGAGAAGCAGAAAATGTTCAGTATAGTCTCAATTTACTGCTGGCTGAGCTGGAAAATGGTTGTCAGAAGCCTTAGGATCTGAGCTATATTTGTTTTCTAGGCACTGAATACCACTTATCACAAATTTAAGGCCAGTAAAAGCCATGCTGGCAAAAAGAATCATGGAAAATGGAAACCTTACTCCTGCAGGCTTGAACTGAAGACCTGGTTTTGAGCCCAGCAGTATTTGATACTTGCAATACTATCCTAGACGTGGGAAGTCAGGTTTTATGCCTGATCCAAACTTTTTCCCCCCCTTCCTTTACCAATTATTGCAACATTTCTCAGCTAAGAAAGGATATGCTCAGCCCAAAGGCCTGCCTCTGTTCTGCTGTGAACCCAAAATCAGGGACCTCCAAGGGTTGTGTTTCACAGGTGTAAGTTTAGCACCAACCTTGCATTTTTCTGACTAACAAACATGGTCTTTCTGTTGTTCCTCCCCATGGCACATCCTAAATCCATCCCGGCAGGTAAACCGTGTCCGAACGAGGGACTTTGACTGCTGTCTGGCTGTTCCCCTGATTTCGGAGGCTGGAGATAAGCTGGACCTGGTGATTAGCCGAAACCCCTTGGCACTGGCTGCCAATGCTGCCCTGGAGGGCAGCAGGGAGCTGCCGGCGCAGGTGGCCCGTGGCGCCGAGGTCAAGGCGAGCGTCCAGACGCTCTGAGCAGCAGGAGCAGAGCAGACGGTGCCCAGGGCTTCTGCTGAGCCGTTATGGTATTTGGGGTGTTTTTCCTGTTTGTTATTTTTTTTTCACTGGTATTTGTAAATGCTGTGTACACCATAACCTGCAAGTGGAGAGGTGGGGCTTCAGTAAGCCTGGAGGTTGCTGAATATTGCTGCGAAGGTCGGAGCTGGATGCATGTCTTGGACTTTGGGCAGCACACTGGCAATGGGGAGAGCTGCCACAGCCATCCACAGCCATCTCCTATGGCAGGGCATCCCCCCCGCACCCTGGCTCCTGGGATGCACAGGGTTCTGCCTCTGACATAGTCCTCACCCTGAAGGCCTTGGCCATCCTATAAACACACATGGTGCTATTATGTTTCTTGTTTGCTAAGTTAATCACATACAGCAAGACTGAAATGCCTTTCCTTTTCTGTTGTGCCCAGCTCCATCCTTTAAACACTCCTGACAAATTGATATCTGCAGCTGCTTGCACTCCTGGTAGCAGGGCTGTGGAAGATCCCCATTGAAAAGACATTTCAGAATGTGCTTGAGAGTGGCTAGAAACAATTTTTGTGCAAAAATTGGTATTAGCAGCTGCCTGCTGCCAGCCCTGTCCACGCTTCCTGCCAGGGCTGGCATTGGGTGAGGCACGTCATCTCGCCATCGATTCCTGTGAGCAATGTGGTTACCTGTGCTGGAGTAGTTATTACAGAGCAGAAGGCTGTACCTGAGGCTAAAGGCCTTGAATACCAGCCCAAATCCCTAGCCACCTTGTTTGTCTGGGCTTTATGGAGATCTCTTGCTTGCAAACCTGCCCCGTGCCCACAAGTGAATAGCAGAATAGCAATCTTTCCAGGCCTCTCCCTGATGTTTTGAATTAATAAAACCTGCTTATCTCCTGTCAGGTAGTGACGTGAGAAGCCCTTTGCTAGCTGGAAGTTGTGTTTCCTGTGGCCGTGGGTGCTGTGTGTGCCCATGCCAGTTTGGCTGCTCACCCCCACCGCCTGGCACTGGCTTTTCCATGGCTTTGCAAGTGTGATGCCCCACGGTCTCTGTCCTCCCTCCCTCCTGAGAGCCCCTAGTCCTGCAGGGTTGGGATGTCTGCATTGGTTTCCTCATCTGCCTGCCCAGTTTTACCTATTAGCACTTTATGACGCCGTTTGGGTTGTGGTGTGGTGTGGGCCTGCCTTTGCTTCCCCAGGAGGGCCCAGGAGCAGCAGAGAGTGGGAGCTCTCTCGCTCTGACACCACAGCCCCGGCGCCCACCACCCCCATTTCCTTCTCACCCGTTTGGTTCCTCCATCCCTGCCTGGGGGTACCTGTGGAGTGTACACCACAAGTTCATCGCTTGGCTGAGCCAGGACTTGTTCCCCTGCCATCCATCCCTGTGACCCCATCCTTCCGTGATGATGCAGCATGTCGGGATGTTTCCTTTTGGCACACGCCCGGCCCCATCCAGCTCTTTGTCGTTGTAACCATTTTCTCTTCGAGTATGCAATATCCCATACCATTGCTGCCACAACTAGATAATGTGCCATAATTGATACTGTGGAGCATTGACATTGCAGCCGAAAAGTGTTTTTATATGCAATATTCAGAGCAGTGGAAGCTCACTGGGGCTTCTCGTAGGTTTTTAATGAAGACTTTTGTTAAAGGCTTTAAAAAAAAAAACAAAAACAAAAAAAAAAGGAAGAAAACCTTGGTCCTTGTATCCCTTCCTATGCATTTTGAATGATATGAAGATGAAATGCATTACTTAAATGTGTATTTTTATCCATATATTAGAGTGTATTCCTTGTAAAGTATTTTTCTATGCTAATTTTCTTATGTATCTATGAAAGCACAATATTTAAAAGTACAGCATTTCAAAGAATATTTTAGTCCTGTTTTGGACCTGTTTGTAAATCTCTGTATTTAAATGGGATTGCAATGACTTTGACTTTTTTTTAAATTAAATAAAAGCAAATGAAATGCTTTGTGGTTCGTATTTCTTCCTGCTGGAGGGTAATAGTGAGGCAATACTCTGCTTCCAGCCCTATTTTCACTTGTCAGAGGACCCTCAGTCAAGAGACATCTCAAAGGACAAGGGAGAGAGTATGCATGGGATTTTGCTGAGGAGGGGTGGGGAGGGCTTACTGCTTGTAGGGCTACCAGTATGGGAGTATGAAGTTGTCCCTTGTCATCATTCAGCAGCAAGAATTGGGGCCAGTCACTTGCCTCCCTTTGGCCATGGAGGTATGTTTGCCGTAGCTCAGGAAATGCCCCTAGATGTGGTTCCATCATCACTTTGCTTTGCATGGCCACACTGGAAATTTTCTTGGGTTCAACCTGGGCTACTTCAGGACAAAATACAGATGCAGTAAAGCACATGGTAGCCATGGCAGCTTTTGCAAAGCTACAGTTAAGCCCTGAGGATGGGTTAGGAAATGACCAGAGGATGATGTGCTGGCAAGAGGTGTCATGTCTGGTGCTCAGCACCCTGCAGCCGTAGTGGAGTGCTTTGGGGAACGAATCTGTGGTAGCCAAATCATCCCATCTCTAAAACCAGATACCCAAAGAGGCGACTGCCACCAACCCAGAACATTGTTCCTTGTCTCCCTATGTTGAGGATTTCTTCTCTTTGCTCTTGCAAAGGGGTACCCCTATGATCCCAGCATAGGCAGCACAGGCTGGAACGCTCCCCAGATAAGGCTGTAGAAACTTTCTTCTCACTGGCAAGGAAAGGGTGAACTGGGTGTTGCAACCTTTCATGGGCAAGTGGGCAATGCAGGAGTTCTTGGAGGCCAAGCATAGCATGGAAATGCTCCTGGTTAGACCTGGAGAATCATTGCCATGTAAACAAGCCTTATCTGCCATCTTTGGCTGCCCTCCTGGGGCGCAGACTTCATAACAAGACCCTTTACATGTTTGGCACCAGGCACTTGCCAAAGCTGCACAGAGCTGGGCAAGGGCAGGAGGAACGAGTGCCTGTCAACATGAGCGGGGGGGATTTGGTGTGTACACTAGGCAAAAGGTCGGCACGGAGCTGCTCCCCGGGAATGTGCTGCTGGGCACCTCCGTGGGCAGCAGATTGTCCTGCCAAAGTCACTGTGTCCTGTGGACTTCAGCTGAGGGAGCCCTTGGCCAGCTGCAGGCATGCACAGGTGATGACTGCCCATGGCAGGTAGATGAAACCTTTTGGCAGCACTTCATGGCATTTGGTGGCTTTTGAAATTGGTTATTCATTTTCTTTTTAAGACATAGTGCGGTTGCTGTCTGTGCCAAGATCAGGCTGCTTAGCCCAGGCATTGCAGACTTCACCAATGGGAGGAGAGAGCCCTGAGAAAGTCCTCAAATCCCACCCAGCAAAATAACCAAGCAAGCCAAAATATCCCCAAATACAAACAGCTATGGGGCTAATACTGGGCTTGGAGCACTGAAGCTTCAACAGTGATCAGGGCCCGATGGATGAATGTTTTCCTTTAGTAGCCACTTATGTGTTGTTTTTTTATCCCTTTCTCTACCTCAGATTAGGACTTAAGGAAAGGTCTCTCTGGTTTAATCACCATCTGTTGGAACAGGCTGTCAGGAAGCCTGCAATGACCAGTCCCATACACTAGGAAAAGAAATGTTGAAGTTTGATGTTGGTTTTTTGGGGTGGATTTTTTTCCCCCCTTTCTTTCTTTTTCTTCCTATTGGGATTTTCTGATGTATTTGAACCCCCAGAGTAGTGGTGTTATGCAGCCAAGATGGTACAGATGGCAGTGGGCAGTGCCCTGGCATGGGTCGAATTGGGGCAGCCCAGCCCAATGACAACTCTTAAAGCTGCAATCGTATCCCTGTGCCCCTAAGAAGGGGCTGAGGAAAGCTGGTGTCTGCAGGGACACATTTGTGAGGGCATTGGCATGCTATTTTCAAAGAAAGATTAAAAAAAAAGAGGTGTGTGGGGGAAGGTGGCAATTTTCTCATGGTCTTGTAAGATTCAGCACATGCCCAGCTGTACTTGATGAAGATCTGGGGAAGATATAGGCTGGGAAAGACTGAAATGACATGGGTAGGGACCAGCATTGTCCCTCCATGCTCAGCGAAACTCATTGCAGAGGAAAAAATCCAATCCCACAAAACCCCGCAAAGATCAGCAAGTGCTGCTGATGCCCCCAGGGATATTTAAGCTCTTGCTGGGCAGTGCTTACAGAGTCTTTTCTGCTGCTCAGACTGACCTGCCTGTAAGTAGGCTGGGGCTGCACAAGAAAGTGGGAGTGGACACAGCTGGGAGAGATGACTCCCAGCTGCTCAAAGTTACACTTCACACCACGTCATGATGTGCTTGGTGATAAAACTAGGGCAGTGGATGATGGGTGGGTGGGATGGTTATTTCTTGGGGACATTTCAGTTGCTTCATGGTGAGAAATTTTTCTTTGGCATTACTTCTTTTCCTTGGGTTTCTTTCCTCCTTCTTTATTGTGTCATTTGAAGGTTTTTGGGGGGGTTTGTTGTTTGTTTTTGGATTGTTTGTATTGTTCTCTCCCTTTTTAATTAACTGTCTGTATTCCAAGGCATTAATTTTTGTACTATTACCCTTCTAGTTCTTGAGGAGGCGGGTGAGCAGCTGTGTTGGGCTGGGCTTCTGACCAGGGTGAAATCATGACAGCCATGAAATCAGACAGTGAGCTGGGACAAGCAGCTTAGAGAGATGAGCTTATATATATATATAAAATAGAATATTTTATAAGGGCAAAAAAACCCAAACCAACAACCCCACTATAAATGATAAGTTTAATGGATGAATTGAGCTACCCAAAGACCCAAAAATCCCATCCAAAACCATAGCTGGTTTATAAAGGAAAGTTTTATTTTCAGTTATAAGGTGATTACAAACTCATCTAAAAAAGCAAAGATGACTTAAAAATATCCATATACATTTTATTTATCTAAAAGGCAAAACAGAAACTGCAAAATACAAACATTTACCATATACACAAAGGCTAGGGTATTTTTTTTTTTTTTTAGGATTAAATTACACTCCAGGAGTTGGTTTTCTTTTCAAATACAAATAATCTGTTTTGGAACACACACACAAAAAATGTTTTAAAATGTTTTAAAAATATTTTTTGTATTTTTTTTTTTTACAAAAAGTTCAGCTGACACTTTTCAGGAGGCCCATCACTGCTGTGACCTCCTCACTGCATGTGCTACTCATCACATTAGCTGCAGTCACAGTTGCTAGGAATTGAAAGAATTTTTTTTAAAAAACCACCACAGTTTTTTATAGCCAAATACACCAAACAAGATGGACCACCTCTTACAATGTAAAGCCCCTGGCAAGGTTATCAGGTAACAATCACAACATTACACTGGAGGAAAAAAACAACATCCTATTGAACAACGAGCACTTCAGAACAGTTCTGGGATGCTGCAATGCTGAGAGACGGTCACTGGCTTCCAGTACAGGAGCAGATGACAAACTAAACTTGCCCCTTCAGGATTTTTTTTCAGCCTCTCAACATGATTTTGCCACTGTTCTCTCTTTTTTTTTTTTTTCTTTAGGTTTTTTTTCTTCAATATATAATCTTTTTAACATCTTAACTGCAGAAGCAGATTCAGAAACCATATGTATCATGCTGACATGTACTATACTACAGGGCTGGAGCCTTCCCCCA
Source organism: Urocolius indicus (assembly GCA_013401255.1). Taxonomy (NCBI): domain Eukaryota; kingdom Metazoa; phylum Chordata; class Aves; order Coliiformes; family Coliidae; genus Urocolius; species Urocolius indicus. Next base: position 1,013,297 of record WBNH01009943.1, on the reverse strand, counting down.
CATATGCACATACACAAAAGCACACATGCACAGCTCCTTAGCATAATCAAGTTTCTTTCTTTTTTTTTTTTTCTTTTTTCAACTATATTTTTCCCCATTGTTTCTTCTGATTTCTCAAGTTGAGCCATATTTTCCCTGTGCTGCAAACGGGAAAGCGAGCAGCACTGTCCCACTGTGCACTGCCGAGCCAAACCGTGGGGAGGAAGCCTCCAAAACTCCTCCTGTTGTAAACTCATTTTTATTCCTAAACTTTAGGGCTGTGGCAATTAAATTCTGACACTTTTACTGATTATTTCAAATTGAGACACAGCAGTGTTACAAAAAGCTGTGTCTATTCTGTCATTTAATATCCCAGCAGGCGCAGGCTCTTTTCCAGTTGCAAACCCTGTCACTGAAGTTTTCCACCTTTGATGGGCGTGGGGGAGTGATTTGTTTTTCTTAATATTTTCAATTTGAAAAAATGTGAGCTTGATGCTTTTTTTTTTTTTTTTTTTTTTTT
>WBNH01009943.1:952980-1009349 GCA_013401255.1 Urocolius indicus | reverse complement strand
TTGAGAAAGGAGGTTGCACACAGGACTGAAAATAGCTGCAGAAGATGCTATCCTGATGGTGATGTTAAAGGTTCTGCTGATGAATGTTAGGCTTTTTTGGGGGTGAGGGTGGGGGGGTGCGTGTATGTGTGTGTGTGTGCAGCTACTTGTAAGGCTGTATCTTTTTGTTGTTGTTACTTTTCCTCTTCTCCCCACGAACAGCAGCAAAAGTCAGTTTTGCTAAGCTGTTTCAGCAGACCATTCCTACATCCCCTCCACGCCAGGAGCTGCACTGCTGCTCTGGGGTGACCACCAGCATTATTCTAAGTGGTAAACACAGCTGATAGGCTTTTGTGCTTTCATNTTTTTTTTTTTTTTTCTGGTCAAATTGTGTCTGAAGCTTTTCCTGCTCTTTTTTTTTTAGGACAAGGGTAAATTGAAATCACTGATTCACATTGACAGTGGGGGAAAGAAACCCCACACAAAAAAACTTTGACTTTTCCTGTTTCATTTTTGTTTTAAATAGAAACAAACAAATTCAGTTGTGAGGGTTTTTGAGTTCTTTGTTTTTGTTTTTTAATTAGGGAAGCATTTTCCATGTACAGGTTTATTTTGGGCTGACAGACTAGAGCCATGATCTGGTGGAGGCTGCAGGGCTGCAATGGGCAGTTTTCTAGCTGGGGCTAGTGCTGGTTATGCTCAAGTCTCGAGCAAGCTTTCCTATAAACTCAAAGTGACCATTCATATTCCATACTGATAGAAGATTTTTTGACCAAAGTATGGAGCTCAGGGGGCCTCTCTTGCACTAGTTCATGGATTTCTTAGGTGTTAAGTTTATCACCAAATCAACTAAGTCTTTCTTAAGCTTATCTTTGATTACAAGAAATAAAACAAGCTACTAGGGTCTGACAGTCCCTGACCTTTGCTCATGCAATTACACAAACACAACTACACATCAATCCTAACCACAAGGCTTTGGATGCCGATTTTGGGGAAAACAAGTCTTAGGCAGCTGCCTGAAGCCACACCACACCCACTCTCCCACACCAGGAACCACATGGCACTTACAAGGAGCCAGGAGAGGATTCTAGTCCAACTTTAAGGCTTCCTTGGAGGTGCCAGAGTCCAGGATTTTGTCATTACTTTCCCTCTTCCAACACCTCCAATTTAGAAAAGGTCATTTGGAGACCTCAGTCCTTACGCAAAACAGCTTTGCAAGACCTAACACAATATTTGCAGCCTGGAAGCAACATCCCCACTTTTGTGTATGCACAGGAGGGTGGACAATTTAATCTATTAGCCTACTTCAACACAGTTTCATTTATTTATTTATTTTCTGGAAGTGAGCAACTTTCAATCTTCTGGAAATGATACCAGAGTCATCTTTCTTCCAAGTGTACTTGATCTGCTTAACTAACTTGTCCACTCCATTCAATGCACAGCTTATTTAACATTTTTATATACATTTATGCCTCCATGAGTGATCCAACAAGATGTGGAAGCTTATCAGTTTGTCAAAAACATGCAAATACTTCTCCCACAGATGGAGTTTTGCCATTGATGCAAAAAGTGGGAGCTTTGAACCCAAGTGTGACCAGCACAACCTCAATGAAACTCTAGGTCTCCTTAGCAAATAAAAATGGACTAGGAGACTTATAAAAGGCCTGTGAAATGGAAATATCCATGTGCCTCGAGACAATCTTGACTTGTCTAACAGAAGAGGAACGTGGAGTATCTGCAGTTGAGAAAGGAGGTTGCACACAGGACTGAAAATAGCTGCAGAAGATGCTATCCTGATGGTGATGTTAAAGGTTCTGCTGATGAATGTTAGGCTTTTTTGGGGGTGAGGGTGGGGGGGTGCGTGTATGTGTGTGTGTGTGCAGCTACTTGTAAGGCTGTATCTTTTTGTTGTTGTTACTTTTCCTCTTCTCCCCACGAACAGCAGCAAAAGTCAGTTTTGCTAAGCTGTTTCAGCAGACCATTCCTACATCCCCTCCACGCCAGGAGCTGCACTGCTGCTCTGGGGTGACCACCAGCATTATTCTAAGTGGTAAACACAGCTGATAGGCTTTTGTGCTTTCATTTACAACACAAGAATGAATCCATTGTGGACCTACTATCTCAAACTTTAAAGAGGACTTTCTAAGTGTGTGGATCTTTTTGGACCAGATGAAAAGGAAAGCCAAGAATGAGAAGTAAAATGAGGACAACAACAAAACCTAGTTCTATTTATGAAATCATACTGCTGAAATACTGAAATACAGGGTACTGGTAAAATCCCTTACAATAGATGCTCATTCAGAGAGGTCATAACTAATGACAGATGAACTGGGAAAGTTTGGGAAAAATCGAGAATAAATAGGTCAGAGAATCTTGTGGGGTATATGCTCCCCTTCACATTTCTACTATTTCTTGATTTCAGTTCATCTGGACCTAAGTCCTGCTGCAATTCTGCTGTCTTCGAGCCCAGAAGAACCCAGGAATACAAAGGTGAATGAGAGATGAAAAGATGTGGGTTTTTTTTGGACTTGTTTTATTCTGGTTTTAAACACAGGGATCTGATTCTAAAGACTTCATGTCAAAACTGTCTTTTCTCAGGATCAAAACCAGTTCATCTATAACTAGTCATAATATTTTAATATAGAGTTGCTCATTTATATAAAACAGGTAAAATAGGTTGTGTTTAAACCAGTAATTTAGGCAAAAAAAAGGAGAGAGAGTTGTATTTGCAATTAGAAATAGGTAGAAAACACAGACTTTTTCATCTTTTTTTTTAATACATTTAGCAGAGGATCATGTTGAAATGCAAATTTATCACCAAGAAAAGTTCAGAAATATGATAAAAGTGTTAGGAAAACCCCCGAAACTGTAAAAAATGTGCGTGTGTGCTCACTGGAACTCAAACCCCAGATAAACCAAGAAAATTACATATTTTTTGGAGGGGAGGGAAGAGGGGAGAGTGGAACTGTTTTCCATAAATAATAATTTCTTATCTCTTTGTGAGTCCCAGCCCTCCCTTGCAGTCATGCTAAAGAGCACAGCAGGGCCAGAGAAGTTGACATGGAGAAAGCTTCAATGAGGTTGTTGCATATGTGCGAGACATTTTCACTTGGTACATGGAAGAGACTGATTTGAATGGCACAGTTTATATCAAAATGGGGCTGGGTTCTAGTTCTCTAGTAGTTTTTTCTTTGAAAGGTGTAGTATTACCCTCTGGTTCTTCATGCAAATACACTCTCCACAATGTGGGAGATGATGAGTCAGCTGAGTATTTAGCCATCTTTGATGTAGCCAAACCATTTTCTTTCCCTAACTAAAGCTTGCCTCAGCTCTACAGCATGAAAATGATGCGCAAACTATATATCAAATGCAACTCCATGACAATGTGTGTGTGTGTGTATATATTTATAAATCTAGTATCAGTGTTTCATCTACTCACTAGAAACCATTAATTTAGACCCCTCTCTAACCTGCTACTCCCTCTTCATCCAGGCACTGCAAACACAAAATGTAACTCAAAATTAAGGGTCCAACCTGAAGCCCACTAAGAGGGTTATCTTGGATTATATTTCCTTGCCTTTGACAGTTTAAAGTTGTTAAAAAAACTTAAAATGTTAGCTGTACGTGTATTTCTTTACTTTGGGCACATTTGATGACACATACAGAATTCCTCCAGTGACCTTTGGGTGGCTACTGCCCAGCAGGTGATCTTAGATGTTTGCCATCTCCAGCTGTGGAAAAGATTAATTTATAACTCCCATAATACAGCAACCAGAAAAAGAACACAAAAGCAATTTTGCAGTGGCTGCTCTTGGTGCTGCAACTCAGCTGATGTAAAAATTCAAACAAGAAAGACTTTGAAAGTTATAGATGCAGCTGAAAAAAAAATTTGGTCCATCTCTTAGTTTTAAATCACTGCTCTTCAGTTACAGGAAAACCAACAAGCTCACCAACAAGTGTTTGTGCTGCTGCAGCCAATTAGCCCATGGGACAAACAAACAAACAAACAAAAAAAGCCAAACAAACTACTGTGTAGGAATGTTAAGAACTGGATATGTTCCTGTTTAAATGAGAAACTACCCTGACAGACTAAGTTGACAAACAGAATAAGCAGATACAAACTCTACTTTTATCAAGCATTTCCTCTAAATACTTTTTTGATGGACTACCTGTAGATCATAAGAAGAAAAAGTCCCTCTCCCTCTAAAACAATGCCCACAAGAAAAGGCTGAATTTCACCAGAGAAAACTGTTCCCAGCACAACCTGTACAAGTTTTTTGTTGGTTTTCTTTAGGGTTTTTGTTGTTTTGTTTGTTAGTTTGGTTGTTTTTTTTGTTCAAAGGCTTTTGCCAATGTTTTGGATAGTCTTAAGGGATCAGTCCCTCATGGAAACATCTACTTGGCCCACCCAAAGTAGAATCTCCGCTCCTACACTCCTTGTAGTGGTTTCTCTACTTGGAACAGTACACGACTCCTTCTGACCAAATACAAAATATTCCAGTGTTATGTGTTCCCTTTGCTTTAACTTAAAATCCTAAAGCCCTGTTTCTTCATCAGAAAAGATTCATAAGCCTCATAAATATGTCTGCCACCCTCTACCCTGCCCTTAAAAAAAAAAAAAATTGCAGTTTGACCCAACGATGTGCAAGGAGACTGGGTGCCCTATATCCATTGCTTCTAGTTAGTAACATGGGATAAGGAACTTAGTCCTTTTGCCTGTTCCCCTAACAGTAATGACCTCTCTCCCTAAATAAATAAATTAAAAAAAAAAAGCAAATCCTGGTTATAAAACTTGGAAAAACATTTTTGAGATACGAGGATGAAAAGCACCTGCTTGCTGAGAGATATTATTATCTTCATTTCTATTATTATTAACCATGTGTCTGTTATAAATACAGGTGACACCAGGTGCAGGTGAGCGGTTTTGTTCCTCCCGTCAGACATGACCTGGTTTGTGTTCACCTTTGGATGGTCAGAGTCCAGAAGGGATTCTTTTATTTTTCTGCCCGAAACCAAAGTCCACTTATTAACAAGCAAACAAATGAGCAAGTGAACATCTGAAGCACCCAGAGGGCAGGTGCTGCTTTTTCCCTCTGAGATCCTCAGCACTTGCCCCTGCTGCCCTGGGGTTGGGCTGCCCCTCCCAGTTGGCAGAATTGCCACCTCACTAAAATATGCTTTCCTGGAAAACTCAGAAGCAGGTACTTAACCTCCTCACTTGTGCACAAGCAGCAGGCATTTCACTTCAGTAAAAAAAAAAAAAAACAAAAAAAACCAAAAAAACCACCCAAAAGCTTTAAAAACACAAATGTTTCAAAAGAGAGTGAATCATACCAAGTCTTGCAAACACCTTCCTAAAGTCCTGTGTGACAGCGTCCCAGCGCCGTGCTCGGGAGGGATGGCCCCATGGCTTTTCAAACCCAACCTCTGCCTCCCTTGCAAACTCTCTCTTGCTCCAGCTGCCTGGCTATCTTTCTTCAGGGACTGTGCTAAACATAACTCTGTCCTTTCCCTAATGTGACCCTGAAGCCTGTCGTTTACCACAATTGAACCAGAGGGTGGAAATACTACACCTTTGAAAATTCTCTTGAAACAGCATCTTTGTTTTTTTTTTAAATCATATCTCTCAACAGAGCTCCTTTTGTGTGTTCTGTAGGTTACCCTGCTCCCAATCATACCAGCACCTAAAATTGCTCTCTGAGACTTTAATGTATTGCTGGCAAGACAATCAATTCAAGTGGTAAGGTGTATAAGATTTAGAGATAAAGATATATATATTTAAAAAAAACCCAATAATAGTAAATTCCTGTAATATGTCTAGTCTGATATGAAAGCTCTCCCTCTACAGAGAGACATCTGCTGTGATTACCTTACAAAATATTAAAAAAAAACCACACACAAAAAATAACTTTCTCTGTGAGAAATAAAAATAAATCCTAGTGCAAATATAAAGCTCTGTAAACCTGGTCCTATGAGAATCTATGGTTAGTAAACGGCAGTTAAAGCAGGTTTATCCTCTCACAGAGAGAGCTCACATCATGGTTTCCACAATGATATGAGTTGGCTTGATCAATCCACCATTCGAAGTTCCATTGGGGCAGAAGGGTGTGCCACTCTCTGTTTCTTTGGACCACCGATTCACTTCCTTGGGGGCAGCCACTGCTTTTATCCTCTGAAAGAAAGAAGAAAATCAAAGGTGAAGACCCAGTACTCCTCACCTCTCTTTGTGTAGGATGGCAAACCAAGGATGAGGCTGGTGGCCATCAGAGACGGGCGTATGATGGTGGAGCAGCGCATTCAGCTTTTGCTCGGCTGCAGAGCCTAACTTGATGCAGGCAAAGCAGCCATGAAACAGCATTCTCACTGCCCAGCACCCTGGGTTTTCAGTGCTGCAGCTGCTGCTCAAATGATCTGCCTTCTCCTTCCTCATTTAGAAACAGTCTGCCTTTTAGCCCAGCAGTTCATTGCCAAGTGGCAACTTCTCTTCCTACATCTCAGTACACAAAGGAAGAACTAAATGGCAGCTGACCAGAGTTTACTCTCTTTTCTTTCCTAACATGGTCTTTGTGGAGTGTTTTGGCTACTTTTAGACTTGTCTCTCAATAGATGGTGACAATGTAGGCTGGAAAATAAACACTCATGAAAATGCTCTGGCCACAGCTGAAAAAGACGATTAACACTTGGAGGAAAACAAATGCAAGCATTTTCTCTCTGGGAAATGCTCTTTTTTTCATTCTATTCTCTCTTTTTTCCTAACTGGAAGTGTCCCACTTTCTCCTCCAAGAATACCCTGGGCTACATTTAAGACTGTCTCATTAGGCAAAAACAAAACTAATCTGAAACCTTAGAGGAGAATTGCTAAGTTTCATGCTTGTGCAGCCTTTAAAACTTTCCATTGGAAGAGAAACAGACCAGAGGAACCTGCGCTGAGCTGCAAATGGCAAGAGATTCCCTCTGAATCCAAACCTGAGAGAATCTGCATCAACAAGTCTGAATCCAACCCAAAGTTTTCCAAAGGATCAGGGCAATCTGTATCCAGTGTTTTCATTTGATTCATTATACATTAAAGAAATATATTAAAAAGCTAAGAAGTGAAGCCCACTGGCAGGGGGGTTTGTCTTTTGTTTGGTCTCACAGCGTGAAGGCCATACCTGAGAGCCCCAAGGTCCACAGGTGGACCCAAACTTCCCTGAAATTCAATGAGCTCTTTGACAGCTAGGTTTGACCCAAGTCTTTGTCTCTCTTGTGTTCCCAGTGGTTTGCAGGATGGTGCTCCCCTGTTCCCATGGGCTGGAGAACAGACATCTGGCACTTGGCAGCACCCCAATCCTTGAGCACTTGTCGCGTGAAGGTACATTGCACGTGAAGGCAATGATGTGCTAAGCTGGAAGCTGCAGAAGTGGGATGCAAGTAAGATCACCTGCTGTTTGGCTGAGGACAGAAGGCTTCGTGTTTGTTCTGTTTCTACTGTTTGCCCAAAGGACAGGTGATCTTTAACAGTCTTATTTACATTCACTGCAGGAGAGGCACCCAACTTTGCCCAACCTGGACAAGTTGGCAGTTTTCCAAGCATTGTGCTTATTTTGTATAAAACACAGCCAGTTAAAGCTCCCTTTCTCCTCTAGACAGAGGTTGCTCTTACCTCAATCAGCGACCCATCTGACTGTATGATGCGGATGACCATCACCATAGGGATGCAGATCATGGAGGAAAGGGCAAGAACCCAGCCCAGGCCAATTGCCCAGTCTGGGTATGTGTAGACCTTGTTGTAGGTCAGTGGTTTGTACTTGGCCAAAGAAAAGATAAAGCACCCCTGTGGATGAGAAAGAAAAACAAAGAGAGGCTCAAAAAATGCTGCAAAGCAGTTGGGCTCTGGTGCTACCACTGGTCCTAAGGAAGACAGGCAGTGACAGGCAGAGCTGATGGATACCATATGCATTTTAAACCAATGGGGGAACTGTTCTTCCATTTAACTTCTTGAAAGAGCATCTGCATCTGCTTGTATGTCAAGTGTTGCTTGATAACAGGATGTTAAGCAATGGTGCTGAACAGTTGCAGTACGCTGCCTGTTCTTGTTCAGGGCTCAAATGTTAGTGCTGTACATTGCAATGAGCTAACTGGAATGTTCTTCACAGCAAATTACATACTTCAAGCTAAGTGCCTGCCTCACACTGCTCCACCTTTTTGTTAAAATGGCCTAGTAGTCCTGTCATTTAAAGTGAGGACTGCTCTTTGGAGAATGAGCTTTCTGTGTTCTGAATGTAGTATTTTGCCAGTCCTAAGAAAAATCCACTCAAATGTAGCCAACTGTATTTTGTGCAGGCACAGCAGAGAGCTGTCAGGTAACATCTGAGAAGATGATGTCTTTGCAGGGTATGTTCAAACCTCCAGCAGCTCTTTGTAAATCAGTCTCTGAATGTGACAGCCTTTACTTGAAGAAAAGCAGTAAAGAGGCGGCTCAGAGTTACCACGCAGAAGACATGAAACAGCACAGGTTCATACTCACCACACAAAGAACTGGTGTGATCACAATCCAGCTCCACTTCATCCAGGGACCAGGTCTGTATCCAATCATATCCTCAATGGCATCATAAATATTATCAGCGCCTGCAACGAACAGCGAGTGCTTCCATCAGAACCGTGCATGTAAAAGCCACGCAAGGACTGTAGGGCTGCAGCTGCCTGCCTTCCCCCACCCCTGCTAGTTAAAGGGAAGATGAGAGTGTCAGATGGATTGTTCAGAAGCTTCCCATGCCTGTGAAGTTTGAGATGATTTTCTCCTTAAGAAGCTCAAAGGTTGGAGGACTCTCTCATCCCACACACCCCTCATTACTCGGAAGCAGCAGTGCAATGCTCATCCCTCCTGCCCTTGTCACACACCCACTCCTCTCCCCAGGCTCTCACTGAACTTGCCGGAGGGATTACCACGGGAAAGATGTGACAGCAAATAGTACACCCTGCTTCTACAGAAATTTGACTGATGCAAAATGAAGGATTTGTTTGTTTGTTTGTCTGAAGAATCAGGGAAATGAACAGTCCTAAGCAGCAAATATCTTCTGATCCTTTCTCAGCTACTGTCTCGGGCAGCTAGAGAGGCTACTGTCAGACTCTGGTATTCAGCATCGTGTAAAAATAAGGGGACAGAATAGACTTTTCTGTCAGCTTTCTTTGTGTGTTTTCCATGTGGTTGGCTTGTCCCTTGCAGACATTGCAGCTCTGAAAGGATATTCTCTGAGAGACAAACAGAAATTTTCATGCCTGGCCAAACTTTCAACTCTCATCTCTAAACTTAACACAAGTAAGTGCTTAATTGAGCCTTTACTAATTAGCAATGGAAAAAAATTACTTGTTTTTGTGTGGAAAAACACTGGATGCTGGCTTCATCCCAGTTGCAAATCTATCTCCAACAGGTCAGTGCAAATTTATATAAATGACATGTGTCTGTTGCTGGGAAGAAGATTCTGGGGTGGCTAATGATTAAATGTTTGGCTAGCAAAACTGTCACTGACTCATCAAAACATATCAGATTAAAGGATTCTCACTTACCATAAACCCAGGCTACAGCAATACATTCAAAGAATGCAACCCACAAAAGGCATACACCACTAGCTGCATAGTAGTCAAAGAGTTGAAAAACATACATGCCACCCTGCAAAAGAGACGCAGAACAGATTAGGATCCAGCAGGAAAAAAAACCCTCTGAATACTTCAAGCCTAGCTTCCAGTAACATCTACCAACATATCTTAATGATTGCTGTCTAACAAGAAGAAATCTCAAGCAAGTAGGTAAGGTAAATATTTAGCATTACCTTCCTCAGGGAATATGCATGTTTACTACAGGAAGCATTCCAAACAAGACGACGATTAAACAAAATTAAGCCACTTAGTATAATCTACTGAGACACTTAAATCTTTCCTTCTTAAAAGTATTTTAGGATAGGCATTTATAGAAACAAATGATGCAAAGAAATCATTGGTCACCTCCTAACATTAGTTCCTTCAAAATACTGACAATGGAAGAAGTCAGTTCATCAGGAGGGTCTTCATTTATGAATAGAGTGGAAGGACTTTATTTTCATTAGAACACTTCAGTTTTTTTTTCTTTCTAACTTTCTTTTTCCATACTATGCTATAAGCTCTTTGCTCTCACTACACTGAACTCCATATACCTGCACTTTAACTTGAAAAACTGTGTTTGTTGGTCATCTCTGTTACAGGTGTTATTTTAGTTCTCACAATCATGCTTTTCAAGTCATTTTAAAAATCTGGCTTGGATTTTATTTTGAAGATAAATATCAAGACAGTGCAGCCACTGGAACATATTCCCATCTTGTTTGTACTCAAATAAATCCAATGGTATTTAATTGATTCAAATCTGTGTAACTGAGATAAAAATCTCCTTCCTTGTATGCACTGGATGAATTCTTAATCTGCTCTGCTGAACATGCTTCATCATTTAAAGACAGATGTTAATATTCATACTCATGTTGATTAGAACCCGTGATCAGATTGAATTTTATGAGATCTCATTTCCCATTTCCTCTGATTAAAAAGGGGGGAATATATAGCTCCCTTTCAAAATGCTTTCAGATCTACAGATGAAAGGTGCTCTGTAGATCTGAAAAGCGCTGCTCCTCTGAGTGGCTGGTTCTGTGCAGTCTTATTCATAGCTAAAATGAGACAGAGAACTGGCTGAAAAAGAAGGCAATTTCCAGCACTGCTGTTACTTACCTCAGTCACCATAGTTAGTCCCAGAAGATAGCTAAGGAAACATACTATAGCGATGAAGATTTCCCGTCGGTAACCCTTCCTTAGGAAGGATGGGTGCAGATCAACTAATGATGTGATCTGTCCTTCAACTTCAACAAACTAAAGGGGAGAAAAACAACAACAAAGAAATGTGACTTGAAAATCACACGCCATGCACTCTATCCAGGCTCATACTTGAACAAAGGCTTCACAGCAACACCCTAACTGTACTCTGCAGCAAAATCCTGCTCTGAATAAATGAGTTGGCAGCCCAATTCATTTGTAAACCAGAGATTGAAGTGTGGGGGTAGTTTTCAGGTTGGAACAAGCTTTCAGAATTGCTGTTCATTTGCTAGCAGCCTTACAAACTACCAAAGGAGCTCTGTAAATGTGGGCAGAAAGGATAAAGGAACTGAATTTGATGACAGGAAGGCACTTATGTGGCTTTCGTGCTGTAGCTGTTCCAAATGAATACAAGATGTATGCTACAAAAAAGGCAGAGAGAAAATATTCAAAAAAAAGCCTAAGTCTTTTTCTTCATGTGCCAAAAAACTCACAGGTACGAGTTAGGTTAATTCCATGATTGGATATAATTCTACTCTTGGGTTTGCTAGTGAAAATCCAGCCAAGGGAAAGCAGACTTTGATGTGAAACAGCAGCTCGTCTTGACTGAACTTGTCTTTTTGAAACCCATGAGTAGAGTACCTCTGACTGAAGCTCTGGGGTACTTCTGCAGCCAAAATGGAGCTGTTTGTTAATGCCATCCCCATGCAAAGACTTGGTAAATACCTGCTCGTGCAAACCAAAAATGAAGCTCTGAAGAGATTAGCTAAAAATCTTACTTATCTAGCTTCTGTATATATATATAACTGTACTTACTTGCCATTGAAAACTACATGTAAGATGTGTAATGAGTTAACCAAACAACTCAAACTGGATTTCAATAAAAGTTTAATGTTAATTGAAAACCAGATCCATTTCACTCATGGAGAAAAGTGACTACTGAACTCCTTCCAGACAAATTCAAAGAAGGGACCACTCAGCTGATCTGTACTTTCAGCCTGGCAAGGTACAAAAGCACCAAGTTCACAGAAGATATGAGGATACCGTAGAGAACCAAGGCTGCCGATGTAGAAATGATCTTTAAGTGCATAGATTATCCTATAACTAATGAGTTATCGGGGCAGTCTATGATATTATTTCAAGAATCAAGAAATTGCAATCACTTTTCCTACCCAGTATCTATGTTGCTCTTATGATGTCCAGAAGTGCCCTGTAACAACTCTACACTCTTTGGCCATGAGCTAAAGCTCCATTTTGGAAATAAAGACTATCCTACAAACACACCAGCAGATTTTGTTGCCTCAACTTTTTACTTTGGCTTCTGTAAAACTGGTTTTCTTTTTAAATGCAACCCTTTCCTTTGAGCTGATTTGATCTCAAACTGCTCTAGCATTCCAGTAAACCTGCTTGAATGCACTCCAAAAAATAAAACCAGAGGGCTGGAAGAGAGAAATTAAGCGCTCCAATTAGTTTTAATCATTTTACGCAGTAAGGAGCTTTTTAAGATTACTAGACAGCTTTTGATTTGCATAAGCAGAGGGTTGTTGAACCACAGCATTGGGCACTTCTCCGTTTACTTTGGAGCGATTGAAAGCTGCTCACTAGAGTTCAAAGATGAAGCTGTAAAAAGCAGTTTAGGGCAAATGGAATATCAAAAATCTAATAGATGAACTACAGAACAAATGGGTAAAACTGTTTACAGATGTGTCCTCATGTGAGAGAGCATTTTGGTTAAACAAACATTTCACACTTACCAATTAGTTTCCTGTAATTTTAGTGACTTTCCATTTGAGTGCAGAAAGCTGCCTGTTGCCCTGAAAACTCTGGCAATTTTGAATGTGTAGTTACTGCATAATTCCTGGTCACCCATGTTTCCTTGGAAGTGGAATATCTAGAAACTATATGCAGGTTCTTTTGAGGTACTTAGTCCAACATGTCTATAAACAACCAATAGGGAAAATAATCTGGCTTCTGGGCCTGAACTTATAGCATGTGCTATATAACTAATACAACTGAAACCCAAGATGCTTTCTGGCCCGTTTGGAGATACTGACTGTGCACTGGTGACTTGAAAATCAACGGGATCCCACATTGCTCATCAGCTCCAAGTCTAAGGACACTGAAAAAGGCTGTGGCTTTCCCCTCTGACTGTTCATGAGCCATTCTGGTGATAGAGTACAAAACATTTTGTGTCTTTTTGTGCCACACAATGGCTTTGATTTTCTTTTTTTGGCACTTGGCAACGATCAAAGCCTATATTCCTGGCAGTTATTAATTTTTATAAAGTATCTTAATGATGATGCATACACACTGCAGGTGGTGACAATGGCACAAAGTACCCTGTGGAACAGATTGCTGGAGTCTTATATTTTAAAATGCTTAAGCTCTTCTCCAATGTAGAAAAATACTGCCCCAAAATGATGGTGTTTTGTGGCCAGACTGGGAGTGATATTTAGATTAGAGGGTACTGCTCTAGTCTTGTGGACTCCATTAACTCCTGATAACAAAGCCTTCCTGAGCTTTACCATCGTACTATGAATTGACAGTCACAGATTCATCAAATGCAGCTGCTGCACTAAAAAGCCACTTCGATGAATTTCTCTTAAGCAGCATTAGAGGTATTCTCCTCTTAACTCATGCCTGTAAAACCAGCTTTTCTTAGTCAACAGTGCCAATACAATAAGCCACATATCTCTAATGCATTGTACTAACCTGGCTATCCAGTCCAAGCAACAGAAGCATAATAAAAAAAAGGATTGCCCAAAAGGTGGGCAGTGGCATCATGGACACAGCTTTTGGGTAGGCAATGAAGGCCAGGCCTGGACCTAGAGAAAGAGAAAATAGGAAAGGGGGAAGGGAAGGGAGAAGAAACAGTAAGTACCAGCTCTTTGGTAAAGGTAGCCACACTCAAATGCAGGAATGCCTGGTTCCGTTCAGATAAATCCAAACGCGGCTGGAAATACCAGAAGTGAAACAGTTTGGCTCTTTTATCTGAAATCGAAGCACGCATGACTACAGTAGAAACCACAGGCAACCCCCCGAGGCCATTGCTAACACATCACCAGTTTTAACATCTGTCTCAAACATGCCAATATGGAGGTGGTCCTACAGCTGCCCTGCTCGGACACAGGGCACTATCGGGGCCGAGGGGAAAAGGGGTGACCCAGGGGAATGGCAGAATCCCACTGCTAGCCCACATGGTCACGATGAAGATGAGGATGAAACTTTTTTTGCATGCAGGGAAGGGGACTCTGCTCCAAACATTTCCCGGGATGTCCGCTAACACAACCACTGCCTCCCTCTGTATGCAACCTCCAAACCCCACGTAGCTTGGCTTTTTTTCTATAAAGTGGGGTTTGCACTCCAGGAGTCTGCTCTTTCACTTCTGCAAACCCTCACTACTGCAGTGAACAGGCTACTCCTAGTTATATCATCTGTGGACTTTGACTAAAATGCCTCCTGCTGTTAGGAATTTCTAGTGAGTAAAATCACTTCCCCATTCTGTCACATCCTCTGCCCCTATCCATCCAGCCTACACAGATCTGCCATGACCAACATTGGCCCCAACTGCATGGTGGACTGCAACAGTCTGGGAGCATCAGCAGGGCTGGGACTAGGTGCTGGGCTTCACTGCTCAGGAAACCAAAGCCTTGTGTGTGAGTGCTCAGCACTAGACTGATCTGTGCCATGGACCAGAGGGTATCTCATACCCACATACAAGGCATACGTGTAGTACTCTCACATGACCCTCAGAGGTGCTCTCACCTGGAGACAGGTGCTATCAGCTAACACTTATGAGAGCTTTTGTCAGAGAGAAAGAGTCCTCTCCAAGTGGGAGACAAGATCACTGGGAAGCTGGCACTTACAGTAGGCTCTCAGAGCAGCTGTAGAAATTTGGTTAACTAAATAAATAAAAACAGACTTAGATTAAGACTAAACCCAGGAATGCCCAGCTCATATGCTTGTTTGCTTTAAGGAGCCTTGAAAAACAGCATTTTCCAGGATTTTGAAGGGGGTTCCAGTAATACTCAGTGGGAAAAGGAATGTTTTAAAAACTGCTGCATTGTGGGGACTGAAATCTTATCTCTGATCTGTACAAAATAATCTCTAACGCTGTTCTTCCTACCTCCCACTTTTCCTTTCCAACAAGAAAGATGGAAAAAGAAGCAAGAGGTTAAAAAAAAAGATGACTTTTTTTTCAAACTAAAGAAAACTTCAGGTCACTGACAATATTTGAACAGAAATAAATACAAATTAGCCAACAATTGAGCAACTAATTTTATTTCAAATGAAACACAGCTAAGATTTGATACGACAGAAGATACAAAAAAGGTGAATGTCTTAAATTTTAAGGGCCTTTGCTCTTTTTCCCCCAAGTTCAATGGATAGAGTACATCCACCCTGAGGGAGAACTGCTACCAGATGGCACTTGTAGCTCATCTGTGCAATTGATGAGACAGATGTAAAACTGCTCTCTTCAAAACCTGCTGCAATTTTGTATGCTTTGGCCAGTGAAACTGGCCTTGCACTGTGATACTGACTAATCTGAAAATCGTATATAATTTGAAGCTGTGTTGCTCTGAAGGGTGTTTTGCAAAAGTGAAGCACTTGTGGCTGTTATTAAGAGCTAATTAGGTTTGCCACAACTCCGGCTCACTCACTGGCCCGTGGCTGGTGAGGTACTCTGGCATGGATGGACAGAACTGCAGAGACAGAGATCGAGCAGGCATTAGGAAACCCAAAGCACTATAGTCAGGCCTGCTTAACCTGAATTTGTTTTCAATTGGATTTTTTTCTAAATGCACATCTTGTGCTGTTTTAACACTGCCACAAATTTATTTCTTCTAGACAGAGGCAGCACAGATTAGGCAGGACTCACTATGGCTTTGTTGAGCCTCTGCTGCTTTCCTCTCTCCTTTTAAAAGTACTGAAAAGAACCACAAGTGCTATTTATTAAATTTCCTTTCACTGGGAAGTCAAAGGAGTCTATGTAAGTGAAAGCTGGCAGCAGTGACCAGTGCTTTAAGTGGGAGCCAGCCCTCGCTGATGAGGGTGTCCCAGGAATATTGCAACAAGGCTGAACTGGGCACAAGCAAAAACGTGGCCATGAGATTCTGCTGTCAGCAAATTCCTTGGCTTGCAGGAGAGCAAATGAGGACACAAGTGGTGTCATGTATAGGGCAGGTGGGATGTAACTTGAAGGGCTGAGACAAGGGGAGCTGGAGGTCTTGGCTCCATGGACCCAATGCTACGGCCAAGCAGCAGTGCCTCTGCTCACCTTTTCCTGACTCAGAGGAGCAGGTCTGATCTTGCATCATAAGAAATCAAAAAAGGCAAGGCCAGAAAAAGAGGCTCAAGTGCCCATTGAATATCTCTGTGCTGAGAAGTCAGCAGTGGGACAGCAGCAGCAGTGACAGCCTCCCCTATGGCCCCATGTGGGATGCTCATTCCAGGAGGACCAAGCAGTCTCTGTGCTTGATCTCTGCTGAGAAAGGCAGTGAGGAAACCCATGGGAAGTGGTCTGGATGATTTTGCTAATGTTTACCAAAAAGTTCCTTAGGATTTAGCCAAAGACCACCCAGTGATGATGTGCAACCCACTTAACAGTGAGACAGTTGCGATCACTGGCCATCAGTTTCTAGTGCTTAATTTTAAATAAAGCAGAAAATCTGAAGGAATCCACAACAAAATATGCAAGGAACTGAAAGCCAAGTTCAGAAGCTATCAGTGCTCTTGTTGTTCCCTTAAGGAGCTATAAAATCCCTTCTTTTAAAAAACACTTTTTGAGCTGTTGATGAAAAAAATGCTATGTAAACACTAAGCCTAACAGGTAATTTCTACTTAAACATTACTTACAACATAGTATTACTATAAAATGGTTTCATTCTAAAAATGTCAAGCACCAGGAATATAACTGCCTGTTTATCAGAGATTTAAGAATAAAAATGAATAAATATTGTCCAGATAAAAACCTAAAGTGGAAATACTTAAACATGCTCTTGGAATTGATCCACCTACATTTTTTTTTAAATGGGGCTATTCATGATTCACTCAACAGGATTATTTCCTGTTTTCAAACAAAGCAGTCAACCTCTGATCAAAATAAGCACTATGGCCGAGACCGTTAATGAATGACATTGGTGAGAGGGATGCCAATTGCAGCCACTCAAGAATCCAGCAGTGCCATAAAATGTGATTTGTTTTTCATTAGCCCTTGTGAAGTGAGATATTAACTCCAGAGCCACGTAACTTGAGGATATATTGACTTTGTGATTTTAATAGCATGTTTGCAGAAGAAAGGTTTTGAATACTATGCAGCTGAATTAAAACTGCTCAAAAGAATTAGAAAGAAATGACAGGTGACATTGTTATTACTTCAGTTTGATTAGCTTTAAGCCTCATGGCTGTCAAGTCTTTACTTCTTGTTTTTGTACACTAATTCCCATTTAATCTGTCTGTTCTATGTGAAAACACACGGTTACACCAGCCCTCATGGACAAGACATGAATGGAAGAAAAAATGGTCATCTGTTTTGTCTGTCTACACACTTTTGCAAGTGTGTAGTTGAATGTTAATGAGAAGAACCCTTCAGAAATAAGGGAGGAACCTAAATGTACACCCAATTTCAAAACAGACTTCTCAAAGTCCCAGCAACCTCGCTCTGAAGCTACAGGGGACAAATGCAGGGCTGCAACAACTAGAGTTCCTGTGGATGAAATGGTCCACAGAGCCCAGGAGAAGGAGTTATCCAACTTTTCTTGCTTTTCAATGAGGTTTGGGGAATATATGTGTGGATGTCCCTTCAGAAAGTCAAGGTAATACTCCCAGTGCAGCACTGCATTGTGAGCAAGCAAAACTAAGCTATGAAAAGATATGTGAACACTGGCTATTTGCATTTTAATAAAAATAAAAGTAGTCTAAAAAGAAGGATGGAGTAAGCTTTTGAATCAATGACATTCTGGACCCCAGATAATGGTGTGGTTATCTATAATCTCAACTCAAAATGATTAGCGTGCTCTAGGAAATGTGTTTGCTGCCCTGTTAATCAAGACAGAGTAGAGAGTACAACCCCAGCTAACCCTTGCTCCTCTAGATGAAAACCCAAATCAACAACGTGCTTATTTTTTCTGGAGATTATGGGAACTCTTGTTCTCAGGTGTTAGCTGATTTGGTCTGCAGAACTTTGCTCACACGCTAGGCGGCAGTGCCCACCACCACTGCCACCAACACCATCGTACCTGACTCTGCCACATCAGCAATGTTCACCCCTTGCTCTTGTGCCATGAAGCCCAGGACGGAAAAAATTGCGAAGCCAGACACAAAACTGGTACCACTGTTCAGGCATCCCAGCAGCAAACAGTCCCTAAGTCACACATATGTCATGGAGCAAGTTAATTAAAAAAAAAATTAACCCATTGTCCCTACTTTATTTACATCATTTAGCTAAAACACTAAACCCCCTTGGATGGAAACTTGCCTATAGCAGTTGTATTTGTACTTGTTGTAGCTCCCCAGGGAAGTCATTGCTCCTAAGCAGATTGCATATGAGAAGAAGATTTGTGTCCCTGCGTCTATCCAGACCTAAAGGGAAAGACGGAAAGGCTGTTATTCCTGGCATCGGTGCATCGCAACACTCGACGCAAACACACAGTTCAAACCACATCAAATCAACAAAATAATTGCTTCCATTAAGAGTGAGAGCTAAAGGGTCAGGGAGAGAGGGAAAGAGAACATCACATTTGCAAATTTGACTTTTATATGGGGAAAAGAAAATCGTTAGCATCAGAGCCCACAAGAACATCATCGCTACAACAGTTTCTGTATCCACTCCTCAGAGATGCTCAGTATTTCTAGTTTCTTAGTCATTCAGCTCATCCTTCCTGGTGGTGCAACAGTAAACTTGCTTCAGTGCAATAGGAAATGCAAAAATATTTATAACATTGCTCATTTCTATTGTAACTCAGCTCAGTCAGAATCAGCCAACAGTCACTAAACCGAGGATGTGAAGAGCTTGAGAAACAGGTTTGTGTATTTGGTTTGTTTATTTTTCTAGCTTTCTGGTTGTTTTTGTACCTGTTCAACTGCAAGATAAAAAGCCATAGGGGTGGGGAGAAAACAAGCAAAATACAATGCACTTTGTAAGATATGCATCTGATTTTGTCTCATGACTCTTTCTCCTGATTACATTAAAAAAAACATATACAGAGTGAAATAACAGTACACCATCAACCTCTTGGTTAGAAAATACATAGCAAGCTATCAAAATGCATCCACTGAATCCCATCTGCTCTTTTCTGTCTGCTAATGTAAGTCTGCTAACAACCACTAGAAACCACTAAGGAGTCTGAGTAAGTGAGAAGAATGCAGTCCATTAACTCCTCCCTCCCACCATTGCTTTCTAGCACCTTGCTGACTGGTGTCTCCTTGGAGATGATACTTTTGCTAGATCGTGGGAGGGGGCCTGCCAGCTCTCATGAATCTCTTCTACATTATCTGCTGATGCTCTGGGCTTAGGGCTAATAGTAGATCATAAAAGTGATAGTGTCATAAAAGAAGATTCATCCATAAAATACAGTATCTCCTGTGGAGAAGGTGTCTGGTATAAAGAGGGTAAGACTAGAGAACAAATAAAATTTCCACAGTATTTCTTTCAATTCCACTTTTCCTACATTAGTTATTTAGCTACCACTGGAGTTTTATTTTAACCAAATACTCATTAGAAAGAAATAGCAAAGACAGACTTTCCCTCTCACTTTGACCAACATTCTGCTATTTTCAAAGAACCCTTGCTTTGGGGTTTTTTTGAGGGGGGAATTTAGGAGTTTTTTGCATTTCTCATGTGATCACTATTGGCTGAAATGATGCTGGTCTGCTCAAGTGTCGCGTATTTACACTCTGGGAGCACGGATGAGAATCTTTAGCTAATCACAGCCTACACAGAAAGAGTAAGTTCAACTTCCACTATCCAGAGCTAAACAAACAGTAGATCCTGTGCCTCAGAAAGCATTTTTTAATGAGTTTTCATTATTCTATTATTTCATTCACTTCTTTCTCAGTCTCCTTCTATTGAGCAGTGGGAGCTAAGTGACACTGGTACTCACAGTTGTTGCTTGTTGTTCCATCTGTGAAGCTCACGTGTCTCTCCTTTGAAACTAAAGACTATCCTCATTAAAAAAAAATGCATCTCCCTTACCTTACCAACAAGAAAGCTGAGATTGTATAACGGGACAGAGTCTACAGCCTCAGAGTCCTTTGACACAAAAAAAATACACATGCACACACACACATACATACATATGGAAAGATGCATTAACAGATATAACAGTGACCTTCTCAAGCAGCTCTCTGGAAAATATAACCCAGCATTAATGTTCATGCTATATTTGGACCTCTAAAGATTGTGGAAAGAAAAAAATCTATTGCCACTATATCACCACCATCACCCTCCACCACTCCCCTTCGTGTAGGAAATCATCCCGCTCCCCACTCCTGGTTCTGTACCTGTGGGTCAGCTAACCGTGAGATATCAGGATAAAGATAAAACTTGATGCCTTCTGCAGCTCCAGGCAGGGTCACACCACGGATGAGTAGGACAAGGAGCATGATGAATGGGAAGGTGGCTGTGATGTACACTACCTGGCAAGAAATAACATTTTAAAAGGTATATTTAGTCCGTGGCAGCCAATGCTACATCTCCAGAATAAAGAGAGATCCAATGACGGGAATTCAAAGCCCACTCGTACCTAAAAAGGACCCAGCTTGAGTTTCTGTGTCTGCTTTTAGTTTAATGGTCTTTCCTGCCTTGTTGTTTTAGGCTTGGAAGCAATGCAGGTTCGTTAATCTCTCCAGAGCCCTCCCAGACAGTGGTCATTTCACACAGGGTTTTTAGACAACTCATGACTTTTCTCAGAAATTCTGCCTTTGCCCTGTTTGTCCTTCTCCCTGGACAAGTGCACCTCTGTTAGGGAAGAGAAGCTGAAGAGATTTCCCCACTGAGGGCACCTGAAGCATTACATCCTTCTCAGTTTGAACTTAAAAACTACAAATTGTTTTGCAAGCTCTGCTGCTACCTCTGACCTTGCTGTGCAGCCTCACTACTGTTCCTACAGGCAATTTCACAAGGCACTTCTTTCAGAGACAAAGACAATTTGGTCCATGCTCCTGTGTCTCCCTTCCCATCAACTTGAACGCATGGAGCTCTTCAGGTTGGCATCAGCCTCGACAGTGACCATTTCTAGTCCCATAACTCCATCGTTCCCCGTTCTGCCTATTCAGCAGCACCATTATTGAAAACTAAGGCTCTATTCATCCAGTTTGAGAATATGTCTTCATTATCTTTAACCTCTATTTCCACTCTGTTTGAATAACAGCCTACTTCTCTTCTTGTTATCTTCTCATTCATTTGATGAAAGAGCCCT
The DNA here is from genome assembly GCA_013401255.1 of Urocolius indicus. Taxonomy (NCBI): domain Eukaryota; kingdom Metazoa; phylum Chordata; class Aves; order Coliiformes; family Coliidae; genus Urocolius; species Urocolius indicus. Next base: position 988,140 of record WBNH01009943.1, on the reverse strand, counting down.
TTGCTTTAATCTCCAGTGTGACAGTTAATTGAGTTTGCATTTACATGGTTCCTATCTTTAGATCCACACTTTTTGACCTCTAACATTTTGTTTCTTTGCTCATCAGTGCTTTCTCTCATTTTTTATATAACCACTGTGTTATAGTCAAGAATCACTACTGTCCAAGAAAGGGCATTTTTCACGCAGTGAGGTGATTCCCCCAGGTAATTAGTTTGCTGCCATGAGTTAAAATGTATTTTTGTTTTCCAGAATTTGTTTAACTGCAGCAAAGCTCCTGGGAAGCACCGTTTTACTTCTTAAGTGTGTCCTCTGAGAATAATGAGGAGAACTCAAAGCCTGCATTGCCATAATAATTCACAGAGCTGCACTGATTTCATAAAACAAAATAAAATCTTCTCATACGTGTCCTTCTAATTTTCTCCTTGAATTATTTTCCACTGACAAATAACATATTTTACACATTAGCCCAGTTTCACCAAAACCAGAAGGCTAAATGGGGGATTTCCATGCTTTCTAATTTCTTTTAACATAAGCCAGGCCCATGAAAAGTCAAAGTGTTTGCAGGAACTGGGTAAATGACACTCAGAAAGCAGACAGAGATGCTCTCATAGCACTGGAGGAACTTTAAGATCAAGGACATTATCCAAAGCATAAGCACAACTTTTATTTTTCCTCATGATTTCATGTTTATTTGTCCAATACATTAGTACAAGATTTAAAAACCATGTCTCTTTTTTTTCTTCCTGCTCTCTAAAGAGCCACTAACACACTGGAAAGCAGGGATGTGCTATAAACAACCATCTACTAAAGTAAACTAAACTTCTCAAATAACTCAAGGCCTCCATTAGAGTTTACAGTTTACTTTTGTTCGACCCCAAAGTTAATGGAGTCAACCAGAGACCTTCCAATGGTTTTGTTGGGCTTGGGCTCCACACCTGCATGAGCTCAGATGCTGCAGAGAGGAGGCAGTGAATTCCTATCAACTACCTTGTCTTAGAAATGATATTTTGGATTTTGAGAAAACACAAATTTTTTGATAACTGAGACTTGTTTTCAACCTGTTTCCTTCACAGGGGTTTGAAATAGTGTACCATAGGGAGCTTGAAAAACCTCTTAGCGTTACCACAACCTTTACCAAGCTTGCCAAAGGCACTGCAGAAATGTGTGCTTCCACTTGGCTACTGGGGCAGACTTATTGCATTCACCTTTTCTATAAAACTTACATGATCACCTCATTGGGTCATATCAATCAGAGAAGCAAACACTTTAGTCACTGTATGCCTTAGAGGTGTGGAAGCTGTTCTTTGGGGCAAAGCTGGCGGGAACCCAGGGTAAGGCACCAGCATGATTTTAATAAGGCTCTATGATAAGAATCACAGAAAGCAAGAGAGAAAACAACAGTAAAGGCAGGTGGATTAGTCAACAGTGGAATTCATGAGGTCTGGCTTACTATAGAGTTTTGTCTCCTGGTTGATTCTACAGTGTGTAAAAAGGTAAAACTGCTAAACCAACAGGCTTGAAAGCTATGAGACACGTGCAATGGCTTCAAAAGCCTTTTCTCATGAAAACATGTTTAAAAACATTACTGTATGCAAGGGGCAATATCATGTTAAGTAATTGGCCAAGATTTGCTGTAACTTGCTTCTTGTGCTGGAGTGGGATGAGGTTCAGGAATGATTTAACCATCATCCTCGAGAGAAAAATATGATTCTGAAGAGCACACGCTACTAAAATCACAAACTATCCAGCATCTCTGTTAAGGAGAGTGCTTCAAATGAGTGCCTAAGTTTAGTCTTCTGTGTCTACACAGAGCTCTTCTGCAAATGAACAGCATTTCAAAAATGCAATGCATTTACCAGTTTCCACTGACTTCAAACATCCCTGCCACAGCTATGTTAACATTCACTCCCCTGCACTGAGAGTGAACTTGGCTGATGTGAGAGCACAGACAGGGACACACATCATAAACCTAAGACCTTCCATGCTCATGACACGCATCAGTGGGACACTCATCTTCAGAGAGGAAAAGTGGTACTCAAACTCTGCTTCTGTCTGCTTCTTGAAGGCATGCCAGTAATGGCTACTTGAGTCATAGGCATTTTGCGCACCGGCAGTAACTCTTGAAAGTCAACTGAATTTGAGTCTTTTTTGTTGAATGTGAAAATACATATTTTTTTTCCAGGAAATTGTGACTATTTTAAAGAACAGCATTACTTAGTATTCCTAACGTCTGCTAACTGCAGGGATTACAAAAAGGGTAAAAGAGCACTTACTTTCCCAGTCGATTTGACTCCTTTCCAAATGCAGAAGAAACATATCACCCAGACGAGGAGAAGACACAGAGCTAGATCCCACTTGATAATACCAATATCTTCAATTCCTGAGGACAAGCTCAGTACATTGCGCCTGAATATTTGAAAGAAAACAGAAGAAGAGATGCAGGAGCTCAGCTGATGCAAAATGTGGTTGTGATGACTGAGAGTACACATTGGTTGAGGTGCTTAGGGACGTGGTGGGCTTGGCAGCGTTAGGTTAGTGGTTGTACTTGATGATCTTAAAAGTCTTTTCCAACCAAAAACAATTCTATGATCTTATGAGCCTATGGTGGGAAGGGCAGCATATGCATGGGCAGATCCTTGACCTTTGAATGCTGTTTGCCAAGCCAGCATGACTTAAGTGAGCAAAGCTAAGCTTTGCACCCCCACATCTTCCCTAGGCCTGTGGTACTCTTCTGTTGAAAACATTGCACAGTATTTCATTTTAAGCTCTACTTAGCAGCCTGTGACCACCTCAATATGAGTTAAGAGAGTATGCTCAAAGCACTGATGCTTCCACATTTGCTCCCTTGAAGACACGAGACTGGCATCACCACAAACTCCACCTCCGAAGCAGCACTGCATGCCATGTCTCCATCATGGACACTTGCAACTGGCCTGCATCCATGTGTTTCTCCTTTTTTTCAGTTCATTAACAAGGAGGAAAGGGAAAAAGCAAGGCAGGGAACCATCACACCACACGGCTTTGCAGGGTGAAGGCTGGAGATATTGCCTGTTCTCCCGCACCAGGTCCTTGTTAGCTAACCCTGGATATTTGGTAAACTTTATCTTGCCACTTAGGTTAATAAGTACAAAGACATTCCAAAGTTGGGTCTTAAGGGAGCAACTTTTGACCAAAAATACTTTGATCCTGAGGGGAAAAACTCATTAAGGCTTTGCTTGTTTGGTAATTGACAGGGGTCATCACTAAATAGCGATTTGAATCTGTTTTTTTAATTTCTTGCAACACACACTGTCTTCACACATTGGACAGATCTTGTTATATTTGATACTTACTTCATTTGTCAAATAAGTATGAAAGAACAAACTGTTTCACACTGCTCATTAGCTAATACTCCTCTGCAAATGAACCTACTAAACTCCAAAGACTTTCTGCACTTTTTTTAAGTCAAAGAGAAGCGTGACTTCAATTACAACACAAATACCTTGTCTCAAGACTGGAGAAATGAACTTGTAACCTAAAAAAATTGTTAATTAGGTTTTATTTTCAGACAGCTATAAAAATCAGCCACTTTCCTCCACCTAAGCCATGGAGAGAGGAGACCACAGCAGCTTGAGTTGCTGAACCAGGGTCAGGCCCACAAGTGTGATGGGAACAGTTTTGATTGTAAAGAAACCACTGTGGTTTGTTTTCCCTCTGAATTAATTTTTTTTCTTTTTTTTCTTTTGCTATAACCATGGAAATAATAGTGAATGAAGCAATCAACAGAAAACTTGCAATTAAAACCTGGATTGACTTGTTTAATAGGACTCAAACCCTCATCCATCTGTTTTTGCATCTCTGATTGCCAAATTCACTTGGATTACCTGTGCGAGTGCGTTCCCACACCAAATGCTTTCTTCTCTCTGAACGTGTGTGTATTTTGTTATGGAAAAGGACTAATGGCACCAGACAGGGTAAGTCTGCCCTAATCAGCACAGCTATTCAACAGTTACGAGAAACTCCTCGGTAATGAATATTTGGCATAAAGTTGCAGTCCTGGTTTACCTGAGCCTAAAGAAAGCAGTGAGAAACCTGCTGTGCATATACAAAAGAAGAAAATACATTTATAAGATGATAAAGTTCAGCTGCAACCTTCTGTGGCTTTTTAAAAAATAAATGGCAATCTTCCAACCTAAGGGGCAGTTCATATTAAAAAGACAACCTATAGAGCTAGCTCTCAGGAAGCCATGAATAATTAACTGCAAATGCATTTTGGAATAGGGAGCTCTATTAATATATTCAACTAATACTTCTTTACTTTTTATTAGTGAACTAAAAGCAAGTGGTCATCTCACCTAAAGTTTGCCTCAGTGATCCTTTAAAGCTTTTTTGGAGGGCATCCCAGTGGGTTACTGAGAGACAGATGTGTTACTTTTCTATTGTGAGGCACTAAATGATGTGCTTTCTTCTTCTGTCCTGGGTTACCTCATCTCACAAATACTAACTACCTGCAAGGAATCCACTTACAATGACCAGGGAAGCCTCAGCATTAAAATTGTTTCATAAAAAACTAACCCAAAATATTTTTGCAGCAGAAGCTGCAAACTGGATTTGTGATACCTTGAAAACTCAAGCTCAGGAAGGAGCATGAGCCAGGCTATGCTGATAGGTCTTCAGTTTTGTTACACAACCCATTGCTGTTCAGGTTCAGCCAAGCCCACTCAACTGACTTGGTGCCATTTATACATTAAGTTGCTACTAATTCTAATTTATAGTTTTGATGCTGTCATTAACTGTCACTCATATATAATCTATGGGACAACTGTCTGGGGCTGAGTTCGTTGTAAACATGCGTTCTTGAACCTTGTTCGTACACTAATATATTCTAGCGATGTGCAATATGGAAATGTAATAGGAGCCGTAACTGGCTCTAGAACATAAACCAAAAATAAAACTAGGGAGAGTTACACAATCCTTGAAGGATATTCCAGCTCGTTAATCAAGTGAATGCAGACAGGACCCTTCATACCAGGAAAGGCGAAGCACCCTTTGTGTTGGATAGACAAGAATAACTAACACTGAAGCATGTTCTCCAGAAGGAAAATATGAAACAATCTGCAAAACTCTCAAATTTGCCTCCAAAGGCAGAGACAGTGCCCTAGATTTTGCTTAGTTTTTGTGTTGCTCCCTTTGGGATTACATGCCATTAGCATGTGATGGTCTTTCTTGGGATTTGGATGAATAAAGTCTGCTGATTACCAAATATTTATAAACACTTGGCCAGCACCAGACAATCAGAGCTTTTGTTCAACCATAATTACCCCACAACACTTATCCCTTATGTATTAATACGTGTGTAAGCCTTCAAGGTTTTGGACTTGAATATAAAATCTTCAGAAATAAGACTTGGAAGCATGTGATACCAAGAGGTAAGACTCCAGATACAAAGACAGATTTGCTTAACCCCCTTTTATTGCTGCTCAAGCAAGCATGTAATTTGCACAGAACATTAATTCAAATTAGCTGAAATGTCAGGCTGTACTATATGTCCAGCCAGGCTGAGAAGGACACATGTTATTCAACTCGAATAGGTTTAATGCTTCAATGCGGTAAATTCTATCCAGACAGCATTAGTTTTACAATGCAGTAGTGATGAGGACACTACATAAATGTCCCACAATAAAAACAGCGTTGGGTTTCAGAAACCAAATACTCACAAACCCCTGAATCAAATCAGAATTAATTGTGCCACAAACCAGATGGATGATATCTTTAGTTAAAGACTATTTATTGACTTGTCCTTTCAATGTGGGTAGCTGGCCAGCTGTCAGCTGGCATTTTCTATGATGGCAAAGCACCTGAAAGTTCTTCAAATGATTTTTGATTTCAGAACTATATAGAATAGTAGCATGGCTAGGGGAAAAACTACGGATATTAAATGCTTGCAACATGTAAAAGCTATGCTACTTCAATTACAACAGCACTGCATGATCTCTGTCCTTACTTTAAGACATCAAGAGCTGTTTATGCAGAGAGAACAGCTATTTTTAATACTCCTATAAGTGCCATGAGTCCCAAAGGCAGCTTGCTCTGTTAAAGGCAGTTTCACTCATGATGAAACAGTGAGCTATGGACAGTATGTCGGTTTTAGTAGTATTAGGGAGCCAAACTCCTCCCTGGCATGACTCCAGGGAAGAGTTCAGTTCCTGATGTTTAAAAAACGTTATTTGTGGACAAAAAAAAAAAAAGAAGTGGATGCAAAGTGCAAGGAGAAGCTGCCTCTGTGATCACTAACTGCTGAGCAACCTTTGCTCTGGCTGTACTGCAGAAACAGTGAGGGCAAGATGGTGGGAAGAGAACATGCTGTGAGGATCAAGGATTTGTCCTCTAGTCTGACTACATCTCTTAGGCTGCGCCTACAGGAGGATTTGATTCACCTTGCAGAGGAGTTTTGAAGATGGAAACTTTCTTTTAGAAGAAACTTAAGTAAAAACTCCAACTTTGACGTGTTCCAACCCATAGACAGACTGTCCCATCACAAGACCCTTTACCTGCTGTGTTGTTACCTATGGAAAACACTGGTGTCTCTTGAGGTCCCAGAACAACCACTCTTTCTTTTACAATCTATTTTCCAACTCCCAGCCCTATTTCCCTCTGCTATGGTAACTTCAGTCTCCTGAAACAGACATGCCACCAGAGCCCCCAGGGAGACAACTAGCCCCATAAATCTATGCATTGCAGGAACAGAGCTTCCTGTAACAGAGCAGCAGGACATCTGGAGGCTGCTGAGCTCACAGCTGCCCCCAGGTACAAGAGGACCTGTCAACAAAATTACTGTGCAAAACTGATGGTGAACACAGTGCTTTTGAAGTCCTGGAAGGGTAACTCTATTTCAGGGGCAGGACCTGTGCTTCTTAGGGAAGCCTTGAGGAAAATTTTAAAGATCCTACCAAGCCAGCTACTTTGGATTCAAGGCCCTCAGTCCTCAAGTCATTATGGCAGAGTCCAAAGAAGTGAGTAGCTGATTCCTCTTCTGCTGCCACTTGCTGCTAAGTTCCCGTAAAATATCCGTAGGTATCATTTAACAAACTTTCTCTATCACCTTCCATATTTATCAGGGAAGAAGTCACCTGGGAAAGCATCTGTCACTCAACAAGGAAATGCAGTGCTCATGGCATAGTGAAAATATCTGCTCTTAACAGCCTGCATCTTGTCTCTCACACTAGTCACTGGTGCCTTTTGACAAACTGCTCATACAAGGTCCATTCTGCTTTTTGTATTTTGGCTCTTGTGTTACAAATTTGAGCAGAGTTCATAAGATTTTTTTTTCTAGCCCTAATGTCTGCCAAATATCTTCAGCATTAACTAATTCCTGCTGGGGTTATTGGCTGATACTTCATTTTTAAAAATAGACAAGTAGGTACAAGCTGATCAGGGACCAAACTGGACTTTAAACATGCTGAAAAAGCCAAGCCGGGTCAGAAACTAATTCTACTCTCAAGAGACTGTCTGAGCAAATCAAAACAAAAACTTCTTCATAAACTATTTGTAGATCCTTTGGATTTAAGTTTCCCTACAGGTGGCTTCCTCTGCTGCTATGTTTTGATGCCTATATAAACACACACGGATTTGAGCTCATGCTTGCCTGCTCAGAAATTAAGTTATGCAATATAATTTAAAACTTGAAGAGAGAAATGGAAATAAGAAGGCTAGGCCTGATGAAATCCAGGCATCTGGCAAAACAGAGCCTCCTCAGAGACTGTAGAGAAAAATGATGTAGAAAAGATGAGCTAAGAAATTTGAAGTACAGGACAATGTTCACCACCTCTGTCAGTTTTATTGCTGAGGTCAATGCCTTGCATCGTTGTCAGGCTGGTAAGAGATGTGATACAGCTTCACAAAGTGTACTGCAAATGCTAACAGCTGGGGAAGAGGGAGAGGCAATAACAAATGTGGTGATTTATTGCCGTTCCCATTGTAAATCCCTGCTATCAGAGCATCTAAAGTGACCTGTTTCCGTTCTCACGTTGCTTTCAGAGAATCCCAAGACAGAAGTTGTACCGGGTTTTTAGGGTTCCCTATATCCTCTAGGATAAATGCAGTAACACATCTAACCTCTTCCTCTACTGCTCCTGGACTTATCAGTCTATCTCAAGATGGGCAAGAACCGGTAGCAAACACTAGCCAAAGAACTGACATCCAGAGTAATTTTCTTTTCCTGTCTAACATTCCCCATGAGGTCTTCATTATAGTCTTAGGCCTTAGGCATGCCACCAAAGTACCTGTAAAGCTACCATGAAGAGGAGATACTTACTCCCAAAACTCTGTGACAGGAGAGGTGAAGTTAGTGGCATTCAGTGATATCCAAAGAGTTTTGTTCTTCCTGAGAGTGTCTTCCACACAGGTTGGTGTGTTCCACTTCTGGTGGCAGTGTGCCCATGGCAGGACGCTCTGGAACGACTGGAACAGGTAGTAGAGTCCCCAGGCCAGGATCACAATGTAGTATACGTTCAGAAGGGACACAATCACTATGGAAGCATAACCAATTCCTGGCGAGAGGAGAAGAGAAAAGAAATATGTGCAGACGTGACAGCTGCTTCTTGCTAGGGCACTGTGTGATCTCATGGAGCTGCTGCTATTCCCACTGTGTTGTGGACTTGTATCCTGCTTTACGAATGCACTGCTGATGAAAACTCAACTCAAGCACACATAAACACAGACCTGCCACCATTTCTGACTAGCACTGGTACTCAGGGCTGAGTTTCTGGCTATGGTTTACTGACATTGGAGGGGAGGTCTGCAGGATGTCTACCTAATTTAACATTAACCCATCTACTTAAAGTTTTAGTGGAAGGAAGCCAAGGCACCATGATATGCTTATTTGGGATCTACTTCATCTGACTTCGTGGGTACCTACATGGGCAACCTCATTCTTGCCACGCTCTTCCCCAAGCCAGTCTCCTTGGAGGCAGCTCAGCTGGGCAGACCTTGCACCATTCCCACTCCCACTTGGCTCAGCCTGTGTGCAAAAAATTCCACCAGTTCTTGAACAGGTAAAAGAGCAAAATTCCAAAGCTTTCCATGTGAAAGCTGCTGTTTCTGCTCTAATTTCATGTGCTCAAAAGAAGCATGATATTAGTAGCTGTTACGGTTAATTAGATCAATGTTTAACTCTGCTATCAATATTTGACGATAAAAAATGTTCCCTGTTTGTTTTCAAAAGCAGGGTCATGGGCAGATAAGGGTGAGTCCTACACAACTTCAGGAGGTGGTGGAATGGTATTTCAATGGAAGCTTTAATTAAATACACCAACTGTTCTCCTGAGTCTGGTATCTCTCCTAGCTCAGCAGTTTAGCTCCACTGGTACATTCTACACTACATCATAAGGCAGAAGCTGTCACTATTTTTTTAAATACAAAATGAAATTACTCTGAAAAGTACTCTTTAATGAAAATCTTTTAGTTCCTAAAAGGCTAAAAAATTTGACATTTAGGAATAACAGGGGAAAAAAACCCCAACATTTCCTTGAAAAAAATCTCCCATGCCTGGGAGAGTGCTATTTAAATTAGGAACTCTCCTCCTCCTCAAAAAACAAAAAGAATTCATGAAAGTAGGAGGAGGAGGAGGAGGAAGAAGAAAATGGAGCTAATGCAGTAGTGTTACATCAGCTTCAGCAGTGTGCTGAGTATTAAGTGGAAGTGTGAGCCATGCAGCAAGCCCTCACTTCTGCTTGGGCTGATGTAAGGGGAGAGAGATGCCTGGAACAACAATGCTGACAGAGCTGCAGACAAGTCAGTGGGAAGTGCCCACTATTTCCAAATGGCATTTGAAGAGTGTAGCTCTGTTTGGTTTAATTATTCCAAATGATTCTGCCTGTGCTGTATGGCTGGAAAGGGTAATCTATACACAAGATAGGCATCCCTGGTCATTTTTCTAACCTGTCCTTTATTTTTCATTCTAGTTAACCTCCAGAGCAGCATTTGTGTAATTCCTGTGAGCAGCAAGTGATTCTTCACTTGCTGGCAAAGGCCCTTCAATAACTTCAGATCAACATGTCTCTTTGCCAGGACCTGATGTCTTATGATGAAAGCCCGCTCCCTGAATCCTACCAAAAAATGCTGTTGAGGTCTTGGCTGTGTCAGTAACAGTGGGATGATGCCAATGTTAAGCTTTCACATGGCTGAGGGACTTTGATTTCCAGACCAGGATAATATTTTGACGATGCTTTCACTAAGGCCATCTAACCTTCCAAAGCACTTTCCCTGATATCTGAAAACAAATATGCAATTGCCTTTTTAAAGCATAACACGCAATTCTTTCGTGCTTAATGGCAGTTCTGTCAGTTAACAAGATGATAGCATCGAAATCAATACCTCACTTTGTCCTTCAGACTCTCTGACTTCTCCCTTTCCAGGAACCAATATCATACCCTCAATTACTACAGCAAATAGCTGAATTAATGGACATGAGGGGAATAGTGTTGCTGCATATGGTTTACAGAGGTGTCTTGAAGCTGTAAAGCACAGAAAGATGTACTAACCAGTGAAAATAGGGCAGATCTTTTCCCAGCATGTAATTCCACCTTCAGAGGTATACTGTCCTAGCACCACCTCCAGGAAAAACACGGGAAGACCTCCCCCAAACAGGAAAATGAAATAAGGTATAAGAAATGCACCTGTGGAGAAAACATAAAAGTACAAAACTGAGGTGAAGTGAGTGAACTTACACAAGATCACCTAAGATGTGGTAACGGGTATATATAAACAAAGAAACACATTTGATGCTGTAGTATCAGTATACAATCATCTTATTCTGGGGTATTTTTTATTATATTCTCTGCAAGAGGAATGGGTACATACAGCTAGAAAGAGCACTTTCTTACCTTTTCAACGTGAAAAACTGCAATAACTATGGGGTTAGGGACACAACAATTTCATGTAGCTCAGAATGCACATCACATACCTTTTGGTTAAAATTCAGAATCAGTTGCAATAGAAGTAGAACAGAAAAGGTTTGGCAGTACAAAATTTTGAACTGCTGCTATTCTTCCCTAATTCAGTTTTAACAACTAGTGAGTGGTAAAAAAATCTCTCCTGCAAACTGGCAAAGAAAAGCAGAAAACAGATATGTGGATGCTCTTTGTCAAAAATGGATGAAGGCACAAAAACCAGTGAGCGTTAAGGCAGACAGATGGATTCATGAGGAGGAAATAAAGGAGTACTCACCTCCGCCATTTTTGTAGCAGAGATACGGAAACCGCCAGACGTTGCCTAAACCAATAAATCCACCAGCCACAGACAGCAGAAAGTCAATCTTGCTCGCCCACTTCTCCCGCTGGGGCGGCTTTCCTTCTGCCTCATCCTCAGGTCGTGTCCCCGGGCTCTTGCCGGGGGAAGGTTTGAGGATATCCTTGTGGAAATCTTTCAAGCACTGAAGCTTTTCCTTTGTTGCCATGTTTTTGCTTTCTACATAGGAAAAAAAAGAATACCCTGGGTTTATTAAATAGTCTTTATAGATAGAGCTCTCTAACACTGCAAGAACTGTGTAACCAAACTCATTCCATAAAAAACAGTGCTGTTTATCAAGTTGAGATATGAAAATACATCTGCTGCCTTCACTGATCAGGGGAGATAAACCACCCTGGACTTTGCAGTCTCTTCTTTGCGGTTAGTGCAATGTAGGGCATAGCAAAGGTCTGACAACTGCCTACCTGCTGCTTGCAAACAAAGGATGCATAAAGACCACACACTGCATCAGCATCAGCAAACGGTTACTGAACAAATGTCTCACACTGTTTCCATGCCCATAATGAGGTACAAATCGCCACATTTGATTCCTTCTCAAACATTTAAGTGAAATACAGCAGAATAGTAAATCTCACCTTTCCAGATAAATCCCATTTCTCTATTTCCCAATATCCTGAGTCATCCTGTATAATTTATCGCCTGCAATTTCTTTTCCCTGAGGTATTATAAAGCTTTCAGAAAACTATACATTCATAAAAACTGGAATGGAAAGTCATTTGTTTGAATCAACCTGCAGGAACTGAAGGAATCTTTTCAGTTTATTCAGTTTTCATAACTGCACTGTTTTCCCTTAACATCAATAAAGGGATAAAAATAGATCTTTATATTCAATTATCATCTTATACGCACCTATGCAATGGAACAGTTTGTCAAGAATGATGGATCCTTTAGTTAATTTAAAAGTCAGTGGCATGAGTAACCTGATGCACAACCCAAAGCTAAACCACAGCTAGTTTTGTAATTTAGATATATAATTAATGATGTAAAAATAACATAATTACTTTGAAAAAGTGCCTTTTTATCCAGGATTTAATAATGAAAACAATCTAGAAGTAACTTGTAGCTTTTATGTTAATTCAGATCTCAGGCATACAAAGCCAATTCATTCCCCATATAACTCAAGTGACTTTAGCTAGACTTGACCAGTTATTTTTGAACAATGTTTTGATATTGAAAAGCACGTGAAATTTTCACCAGGACCAGGCTAACTAGCAAGTTTATTCCAGACCACAACCATTCCCTGCTTGTACATGTCATTATGGTTGCACAGTCATTAAAAAAAATCATGCTACAGATTATCCCATTTGATAGCTGCAAGCCTCCCTCGTACCTGCTTGCTGGTTTTGATCTCTAACCTGATTTAGCTTGTGGCAGTGACCTGAAACCTGAGTTGACATTAGCTCTGCAGGAAGTTTTTAATTCAAACATGATTTTGAGATAGATATGCATCACTGTACCCGTAAATCTTTCCATCCAGCTCGGAAAGTTTCAGATGGCTAACATTTTCACAAACCACAGCAGCTCAATATGTGCCCCACTAACACATAGGTGGTCTTTGCAAAGCAGGTATCCTGACAGTGGTCACTTATCAGGCCATGATCTAAAAGGGACTTTAATCTTCACAATGCTGATCCTCGTGTCTTTCTTACCGTTTTTTAAAAAAAGGCCAGTGGTGACTGCACAGAGGTGATATGAGCAACTGCAATACCTCCTGGTCAACAGCAGAGAGAGCTCACAGAAGGAGAAAGTTAATCACAGAGTGATGGATCATCACCACCCATCACCACCCACATACTCCTCAAAAATATCTCCTATTGGTTGCTGTTAGAGAAGTGGTATGAGATAAAGCAGTGCGGTAACTGAATACAAATGGTAAGGCCAGCTCTGTCACAGCCTTTAGGCACCTAGCTGCTTTGGGGTATTAATTCACCATAGCTAACTTGTGTTCCCAATATCATCCATGGAGATTTATGGAAGTGCTTCCAAGAGGGAATCAGAGTAGCCTTAACCTCCCTGGGACATCTGCATCTCAATGCAAGCCCCAGATTGGTACCACTCCATATCATTCCCATCAGTCCTCTCTTGAGGGTGAAAAAATAATATGCAGGTGTAATTGTTTTTCTTCAAAGAGGCACCTACGAGGCAGCTGCTGTCCTGGTCTCACTGCAACAGCAACTGGGCACAGAGAAGGCCCAAATTTGTACTGCTTGGATCCCTATCTTTCATCTTGCAGGAGAATGTCATAACCATCAGGCAACAGGCTATTCTGGGCTGAGGAATGGAGGGCATTCAGACTGTCTCTCATGGAAGCTGTTCATCACAGGCGTTATTGAAACACCCATCAACAGAGGAAGAAAGTGTGCAAAAGAGACAGTAACTCACATCTAGTACTTAGGGTATGTTCTTATTTTTCAGACAATTTTTTTGGTGAACTACTGGATCAGCCATAAACCTTCTTAACAGGGCACAGAGAGATTTATAGGTCCCTACAGGATTAAGGTTTGAAATAAGAGCTTAACTGCTCCCCATGGGGACTGATGACGGAAATACCCCAGAACAGAACACTGGGCACATGGGCTACCTTGATGCCAAAATACAAGGGGACCTACAGGCATCAGCCATCGCCATGATTAAAATCTCTTCCAGGATTGCAATTTTTTTACAATCTACTTTTATCTGGTGACAGAGAGTTCTTTATTTTTCTGCCAGCTCTAATCTCCTTGCCTGCAGATTTACTTTGACCCAGGTGTTACTCAGCTCTACTCAGAGTTTGCAAGCCTGACCAACTGATTGCATATTGTAAACCCTACCTCTCCCCAGGACAAGGTGATCATCATGTGGCTTGTCCTAATTACCCACATATAAAGTGTGAAATGGTGACTTTTCAGACTCCTGCTTTATAATTGTGTGGGATTGCTTTTTAAAAAGAGATTGCTACCTTGTCTTAAGACACCCCAAATTAATGACCAAGCTTGAAAACCTAACTACTGAGTATACATTTTGTTTCAGCCTTAGCAGGAGTGTGAAGATGGATCGTGATCTGTCCCTTAGCCCAGAAATGACAAATCCCCAAGGTCACGTTTACTTCTTGGGGGGCTATTTACACTGTATGGGTGCCAGGAGACGGACCACAACAACAACTTCATTGCAAGCCCCGAGGGTTCCTGCCAATGGGGCACCCATCATACAGTACCTATCCAATGCCTGCTCAAAATTAGTAACAGCCCAGTTTCACTGTGTATCTCTTATCTAGTCTTGTGTTTTGATTGTGTTCGGAGGGCCGGCAGCTGTGGCTGGCAGGCACGTACCGTCGACCAGTACCATAGGAATTGACGCTAAGTGGCCACCTGGGACTGCAGTCCCAGCCCGTGTCACGTTCAAGGGATGTCGGATTTATCCCCCTTTGCTGCCAACCATTGGTGTCCACCCAGCCATTCCCAATTACAGGAACTGTCTACAAAGGCTGCAAGGGTGGGGGGTACAGGCGATTCTCCTTGGTGAAGAAAAGCCAAGAAAATCAAGTTTGTTTAGTGAAAGGCATTGTCTTTTTCCTTAATGGGGTTGGAGTTTCATTTCCTTTAGCTGTGTCCCACTGGGTGAGGCTAAAATGGCTCTTAAGGGAAATAGTCTGACAGAGATGCTGAAACAATATGTTGTCACCGCCCAGGTCAGAACCAGAGAATAATAGGTTATTTTTACTGTATCACTTAGTGGGGATGGTATCCGAGATCTAAGTCCATCTGATTCCCCCAAGGAAATATATTGTAAGAAAATGCTCTTACAACCACATAATCCAAAAGGAGCAATCCAAGTCTGAGGTATATGCCTGCCTCCTGGAGACACAGGTCTGCCCTCTAAGAGCCACATCTGCCTGTGAGAGTACCCCCCTCCAGGAACCTTCAGGTGGCCCCAGGAAACTCCAGCTTCATCTGAGAAACTTAATATGGATAAATTAAAAGCAGCAGTCAAGCTTGCCGTTTACAGTGTGCTACTAGGCTGAGACCAGTAAAACAGCTAGAGCCTGTTGTGAAAGCAAGGGGAGAAAGGATCTGGGCCAGGTCCATGATCTGCTCTCATGTACTCTGGTACAAACACTAATTAACTGAGGATGAAGTTATTGATTCTCAATTTGATGCTGGTAAAACATTTAAAAATAGAACACGAGAGCAAGCATGGGCACTTTTGCACCTCTCAAGCATTTGCTCCCTGGTGTGACCTGGAGCAGGTACCTCAAGGGCTCATCTCCTTCCTCAGGAGAATCATGCATGTGTCCCTTGCGCCTGGTGCACAAATTTCCTCATGTGAGATACTCCTGTAACAACCCAAGCTCTCATGCTGCCTTCCATAACTGATTAGTCTTTGATGCACAGCTGAAAATACCTAAAGATTAGCCATGAGCAGAGCATTTTCACAGCCAACCCAGCATGGGCCTTCTACTGTGCTACTGCTATCGTATCTTTGCACGTACAGCCTGCACCTCACATAACCCATACCCTTTAAAAAATGCTGGCATTGAAATGTAATCCTTCATAACATGTTAAAAAAAAAAAAAAAAAAGAGAGGTAGGGGAAAGGGGAGGCACTGGGCAGAGAGATCAGACGATGAGAGATGCAGATGGGGAAAGGCCACCAGCATGGAAAGGACCTGCTGGGTACTAGAACAGACACAACTCACATTACTGCTGAACCACTGACTTTTTCACAGACAACACGTGGATCACATATCTGAAAATACACTGTTCAGTTTCTCCTTTGGGACTACAGCAACGATCTTCTCCAAGCTTCTTGCCAGGAGCAGGTGACCAATGCAGGGTCACACCTTCCAGGAGGAGCCCTGAGGACAAATTTATCGTGGATGCTACCTCACTTAGTAATCTTTAAAAATCAAATCTTCAAACCATGGTTTTCCAAATACTGATGGAAACATGAACATCAAAGTCTGCCTGTACATGCTCATATGCATTTGTAAATATTTACTCATGCTAAAATGCAGGCCACGTCTTGCATCTGAAGTTCAGAAACCACTGCAAAGGAGCTACTTTGTTTTTGGTCAACACATATAAACTTTGAATAGGGATCTGACATACTGAATTGCATTTGTTTTCTAGCTCCTTCTTCCGTTAGAAAACTAAAGGCAAAGTACACACTCAGGGTGTCTCTGACCTTGATGGGAATGCTGACTGAGGAATGACTGTATGCCTGTTCTGCTGATTTTATGCACTATTTTTGTGTATGAATACCAGCACTACTTTGGCTTTCAAGGATCCTTTTCTACTAAGTTCAGCCTGTGCAGACTGTATGTCTTGAACTTCTCAGTGCTCTCTCCTTCTCTTCAGTCTCAATGGCTTTTGAAAAACATCTGTTTATCACACTGTAATTTATTTTTCTAACCCTACTCGCTGCTTCCTTAGATGTTACAATCTCTCTTATTTTTTGCTTTTTATTCTGTTATATCTTGGAAACTGACATCAACCTCCCTTAAAAAAACCTGAGTTTTCCTAGATCTGCCAACCCATTTAAGTGTTGGTTCTTTTTAAAATTATTATTATTTCATATTCATATTCATGAATATTTCAAACTTAGCTGCCCTGATTGTTGGATCAGAGCTGCTCTTCAACTAAGCAGCTTCCACTCCCATTGAGAGCAATGGAAAAGCTGCTATTGATTTCAACAGTAGTAGGATCAGGTCCCGAATAAAATTGTATTTATTATGTTTGGCTCATTTCCTGGGATTACTTGGAACTTTGAAAGCTGTAATTCTTGATGTTGACAGCTTTCTCTCCCTCCCAGAGCAGTGTGGTTAAGCCAATCAATACATGATTAAAATAAACAGTCCCTTGATCAAACTTATGGCTTTAGTGCAAATCTTTCTGATCTGCAGAAGAAAATCCTTTCTGTTTGGCAGCACTTGAGGCCACACCAGTATCCAAAGAGCACCCGACTTCATTTATGGTCCTTAACTCATATCCAAGCTTGTTCTGCTTTACTGAACAAGACACCTGTGTTTTCTGAGAAACAATAGCACTCCCTTTGTTGCACACATTGCCTCTCTTCTTAAAAACACTTCTAAAAATTATTCCTTGGACTACATCTCACTGTTCTCTTTGTCTTTAACAGACTCTCCTTTTCCTGATTACTTTCGCCTGGACGAGTAGTTTTTTAAGCATCTATCCATTTGTCCTTTCATCTTTCTCAGTTTTCACTCTAACTTTCACCATCTCCATTCTCACTTCTTCATCATTTCCTTTTCTTTCACTACAACACTTTTTTTTTAGTCTTCTAAGATTAACTGGAAAATCTGCTACTGAAAATTTTCTAGGAGCAAAAAGCACTCCTTTTTAAAGCTGAAATCTATTCTGAAAGGAAAGCCTAAGGCTTAATGCAATTTCTTTTTCATCAGTTGTGTTCTCAACAAAAGGTATCTTTTTTTTCCCCCCACATGCTTTTTTTTTCTGGCTGGGGTTTCCATTCATGCTCTTCAAATAGGTACTGGGTCACAGTACAGAGTTGTTATAATATCCTGCATCTTTGCTCAGATTTCAGCAGCAGAAAATTTGCAGTCATGTAATACTGTAGATGTCCATTTTATTCTACTTATTTATGTGAAAGAACAAAGCAATTACAACTAAACCCAGAACGAGAGGAAATTAAAAACTCCTTTCCTGTCATGTGGGGTGGAAAGGAGGAGAATGAATATCCACAAACTCCAATGAGTTTCAGAAGGAACACGACCCTGACCCTAAACACAGAGGGCAAAGCAAAGATGATACTTCCCAGCTTCAGAGGCATGGAGCCTGATTACCCAGGGTGATGGCCCAGGGCAGCCCTGATCCCCACAGTGTTTGAGCACGGGATGCAGCAAAGCAGAGGACTGGGACACTGAATCACGCTAGTTATGGCTCCATTCTGCTGAAATCCTCTGTAGGCACAGTGCCTCCTGTATTTCACTGAGAAACTGCACTGAAAAGCCATGGTCCTCCTGCTCTGTCCTCTCCTCAAAGAAGAAATCTCAGTAACTCTTGCAAAGAAGACCCCAGGGAAGGAGAGCATAAAAGCAGGGGTTGTCAGAGGCATAGAGAATGAAGGGAAACCGATCATCTTTTGTATATCATACTGGCAATTTATGTACAGGAGGACATCCAGTTAACACTTGGTTTTGTTCCTGTGAAGCCAACTGCTGACCTAATTCAATGCCTCTGGGCATGCCAGCTAACAGCCTCCCAACTGTCAATAGGCTGAAAAGAAGCACCAGTTCTCTGCTGCTGTCCCTGCATACACTCTGTGCTGTACCAGCTCTCCATTGTGAAAGTGAAAAAAACATTCATTCCCTGGGTGACATCACCTCTCAAAGCCTTCATCTTATTTAAAAGAGGGCCCTTAACAAAATACAGTAGTATATCCACCTTGGTGTGGCAAGACAATGGCTTTCCAAGTGAGATGGGCACTGTTGAAGAAGATGCGATGAGCTGTGCACATCCCCGACTCTTCAACCACCTAGCATTCTCCAGTTATACAGCTTCTGACAGAAAGAACAAGTGTTTTCATGTTTTGGGTTTCATTCTGAAGGTCTGCTTTGGAGTGGATTGCACTTCTCTAATTAGTATTAGTGTCAATTAAACTAGTTCTACTGCCATAAATGAACCTCATCAGAATCTAGAAGGGATGTCCCCCATCTTTCTATTTTAAACCAGAAACTCCAGAAAGCTCACGAATTTGAATAGTCAGTGGTGTGCACTGTGCCTATTGAACTTTTTGCTTGTGATTAATAATGTATTGACCCTGACACATCTGCAAGCCACTTGCAACACATGCTAATGTCAGACAGCAGTCCCTGTGCTGCAATAACCGAGCAGTGCCTTGGTGCAGGGAAGTGAAGTAAATGTGCAATAAAATGCAGGAATTCATTATTTCAAAGTAATCTTTTCTTTGGGATAAATCTTTCCACTCACTCTCATTTGTTTTTTCAAATAATTCTAAATTTAGCCTTCAATTTACTGAGTTTAACAATGCTAGTGTTCAGGGACTTCTCACAATTGAAGGTTACTGTACTTTTTCAGTATTTTTTTCAACTAACTAAAAACCAGATAAAGGAATAAGATTATATGGTTTTGGAAAAGCAAATGGGGTTTTTCATAGCCACTAATGGCTTTTATCAGCTTCTTAACCTGGCTGTTGCCATACCTGCCTAGGCCATCTCCATACAAAGACAGGATTGTGGTTTTATTGCCTCTATTCAGTCACCTGCACTTAAACAATAACTAAAGACAGATTTCTATCCCACTTCTGGCAGCTGTTTAAACATCTCATATAGTACCTTATTCCCACAAATCTAGATCCTAACAGCATCAGTGGAGGAGAATAATCCTTTCTGCTTCTTTGTTCTCATGCCCCATCTGCATAACACCTGATTTATTTTATTTTCTAGAATACATTAATGGAAAGAAGAGTTACGCAACACAGCACTGTGGGTGGAAAACAACCAGGCAACCTGTACTAGGACAACAGCTGTTACATGCACACGATCAGCAGCGTTAGCTCCAGTACGTGGCTATAAAGGCTGAGAAGCTTACAAAGCCCTGAGGACAGAGCCATGAGCTCTAAAACTTTATGATAAGAGTGAGCTACTTTGGATTTCAGTTCTCCATGTTGGCAGTAAATATCAGCAAAACCATAATTCAGTGACGGAAATGAGCTGTAGACTTTTAAGATGTGGAGCTAAGGTGGAGCAATGACCCTTGCTACCAAACCGTGGTACTCAAGTGACTAGAGTACTCTGCCAGGGTATCACTGCACACAGGCCTTAGGCTATCACAGATCTCCTTAAGCATCCTGAGGTTTAATTTACTGTTGTTGTTTCCTTTTATTCAAGAAAAAAAAAATAACAAAAGGAACAGAAACTTTAGGCATATGAGTTTCACACAGGAAATGAAATAGAAACTACTGATACGGCAGAGCAAAACAGAAGCAGGGGGTTTCTGCTGAGGATATGCTAAAAGAAGAAGTGGCAAAGCTGATGCCCTAGCTCACGTAGTGCAACTTTGCAAAACAGCACGGTGAACTGCAGACTTTCACACATATGAAAAAAAGCAAAGCTGTGTAGACACTATGATATTTATTTTCTTCCACGCAGCTGGTGCCAGGTGCTGGCTAGCACGGCTGGACACTGGCACATTTTGTTTAATCCCAGAACAGCCTTGGCTCAGTCTTCAGCTGCAGCTCCATGCTCTGAGCTTCCACGGCCAGCCAGTCAGTCACCATGTTCCTGGAGGGCGACTCAGAAGGAATAATACTACGTCCTACAGGCCTCTTCAATGGGTATTATCAAAATATCACAAATTTTTGATCATTTCTCATCTGTTTTTTTTGGGTTTTTTTTCCCCCAAGTTCTGAGTTGGGAGTAAAAGTTTTGGAATTGACCACTAAGCTGATTGCTAGACGTGTGTTTTCAGTTCACTTTTGCCATGCAACTCTGCTATCAGTTTTCATCGACTGAGAGCTGCGCTCATTTTTATGTCAAGAGATATGAAAAACAAATAGTGCCAGAACAAATACTTCACTTCTCCAAGGAAACTAACATATAAACCACTTCTGCATACCTGTCTGTAAAGTGCAGAGCACACACCAAGCACAAATAAAACCCTGATCCCACAAACTATTTGGCCAAAAGCCCCACTAAATTCACCCTGGAACTGCTGCCTCTGAAGGGAATTTTCTAAGAGCAAGGCTGACTCAAATACAAGAAACAAGCATCTGCAGTCCTACTTTTATAACCTGTGCCAATCATGCAGGCTACCGGTACTTCCTTTTCTGTTGGCTTCTGCAGGTAAGCATCCCCAATTATAACATGACAATATATAAACAGCTTGAATATTTTTCTCTCTCTCATCTTTCCAAACAAAGACCAGTTGCTGGTTTTCATTGCAGGTTGATTTTGCAGTCTTAGCTTGAATACTGTAAACAACATATTCCTGTTGACCAATTCAGAGATGCAGTTCCTCAAGCTGAACAGATGAGGATCTCTCTTATTGTGACCTCATTTAAGTGAGCATGCTTACACTGAGTACTAATGTTGCACATTAACCTTTAAGATCTAAAGCTGCTTTCATCATGACTATGATTGTTTTTCATGGGTTTTTTGTGTGTGTGTGTACAAAAGCTAATTACAGGCAGCTGTGAAACTGCAGTTCCACCATAAATAATGGGTATGTGACAAACAGCTGAGATAACCATAAACACTCCATATCTAAACAAATGATAGAAAGTGAGAGAACTTCCTTTGGTTTATTGTTCTGGATTTTTATAAGGAACTGTGTACAAGAACTACATGAACTTCTGACAGTTTTGCAGAAGGAAAAACCTAGGTGATTCAAAGTCAGACACATTGCTTTAAGTTCTTCATGTGAATATTCTGTCTTTTAAATTTGATTTGAATCTATAGCTCATGTACTGCAGAAAGAATGGAGAAGGGACCTTCAACCTTACTAAGCAACAGTATCTTCTGCTACTGTATCCCCTCTACATCATACAACTGCTTTTTCACATTTGAAAGGGTAACTCTCCACATCATTTAAGGAGAATCTATATGAGAATTGATGTGGTTATAGAAGAAGGGCAGCAATCACTAGAAAATGTATATGAAAGCAAGTCTGTCATGTTAAATCTTGGATTTAGAATCCTACATTGCACAAAAGGCACAATGAAGGCTTTTGGTTGTTCTTATTTAATCTTTTCTCAATCTATTATGGTAGTTCCATTTGTAAACTTTACCTTTTGCAAAGCCTGATGGGAAATAAGGTGTTTGCGTAAGCAATATAGTTCTTGCTGATAAAAGAGAGATATGGAGAAAAATCATCATGTTGGCACACTTGAAAGAGCAACTCTATAAAAATATTCCCATATTTCCTTTTCCTAGCAAGGGAGTTTCTTTACTTTTCCCCTACAATAGCTAGATTATCACTGAAAATTCCCCAGACTGATATGGGTGAATCTGAGCATGGTTTTGCTTTCTTTCAGCACAATTAAAATAACATTCTGACAAATGGCATTTTTTGGCCAACCCATGAAAATTTGCTACCCTACAGAGCTTTCAGATGCCCTTCTGTAGGTCCAAAGCTCTTTGGCAGACAGCTGCAGGGCCAGGAAGGCATTTAGCTGAGGAGCAGATGCTCTGTGCAGCATTAACTCCCTCACATGGTTACAGCCACATGAGGAAACCAGCAGTCGGTGACTTGCTAAATTCTAAACACCCTAAAGTTCTCTTTAAGGCTGCTAGAGGACAGGATTTGTAACTGAAAGGGAAAAATGTTGATCTTTACTTTTTAAGTACTTACTGTCTTGATTTTGATGTACCATTCTTCAAACTGATAACTTCAGCTGGCACTTCATGAAGACCCAAAGAGTGAAATTTTGGTAGAAATCCCAACTAATTTCAGAGATACACAATTTTCACCTACTGATCTCATCTGAGGTTACTATTCACATCTTGATTTCAAACCCATGTGACTAAAACCATTATAACTTTGTTGACCTCCAGGAGGTCACTCCTGTTCTGTGCTGGTATGAACGACAGTGACTCCGCTGGGGAGTTAATGACACATAGAGCAGCATGGCTGAATCAGAACAGGAACGGGGTAGTAAGCAGGACCATAAAATAATTTAGGTTAGAAGAGACTTCTGGAGGTCATACAGTTCAGCCTCTTGCTCAAAGAAGGGCCAACATCAAAATCAGCCTGAGGTGCTGACGGACTTAACCGGTCAAGCTCTGAAAACCTCCAACAGTGGAGACTGTACAACCTGCCCCACTGCTTCACTCCTCTCAGGGTGAACAGTTTTTCCTTATAATCAATCTGAATTTCTCTATTAGTCAAAGGAAAAAAGCTGAGGAGAAAAGGGGAGAGGAAGATTAGCACAAACTGACAAGAAAATACCAAATGGAAGGCTCAGCCTTCACATTATGATCCTGCATGCATACAATCCAAGCAGTTGGAAAGAAAAAGATACAGAGGGTGTGTGTGGTGAGTGACAAATGGGTAAGCTCTAGGTTAAGCACAAAATAAGCAACGGTCCCTGGTGGGAGCATATCAGATGATACTCATTTTATTGTCAGAGTAAAAACATATTCCTTTAAGTAAACCAAACAAAAACCCCTACTGAATGTTACAATGCACACCAGGCAACTACTGCTTTCCACAATGTATCCTGTGACTCACTGTGCCACAATAAATTGGCATATGGTACTCATTCAGGGTATGCAACTCACACAGTTGCAATAGCTCCAAAGAGATAACAGTTACTTGGACTGCAGCTNAAAATAAAATTATGTTTTTAGTGGCAGCCAAGTGTCATTAATGCCTGAAATCTCCTGTATGCTCGGGAAATCAATTCAGACAACCTCTGGCATGCGAAAGCACATAAATAATTGGTAAATACTACCTGTGGTCTTCTGGGTCCAGATTTGCCTGATGCCAAGAGCAATCAACTCCTTTTTGGCTGCAAAGGATAGGAGGGTACTCAATACCTTGCAGAAGGCACTCAGTACCTGGCAAAAATCAAGGCTTCTATGTGCCAGCACCCCAGGAAAGAGCAAACTCTGAAGCGTATATGACAGACATGGTTCTCTTCAATTACGAGGGAAGGCAATCTCCCAAAGAGACACAGAGCCAGCTCTCCATAAGGTGATGAATACTCTTCCTGTCTGGGAAAAGTGCACTTCCCATGGTTACCCCACTTAAAAAATGGCTCTAACTCTTATCAAAGGGGACAAAAACACCCAGACAAAGCATCTGTCTTTCAGCGAGTCTACCCAAGAGCAGAAGTAGACTGGAAATCTACTTTTTATCATTGACAAGACAGAGATGCTTAAAAGTAGGGAGCAAGCCATGACCGAAGAAACTGTATGCAATTACAGTAATATTCTTCCCGCATTATCAAGTTTACTCAAATGAACCTGGGCTACACCATGGCTTCAGAGTACCACCAAGAGAATACACCTTCACAGGGCCAATGGAGCTTGCCATCATCCCAAGATGATTTAATGGGGGGAAAAAATCCTATATAGGCAACATCTACTTAACACTTACACACATTTAACACAAGTCCACTGAAGCCAGTGCTATTCATTAACAAAAGTGGATCAGTAAGATAGAAGTGGACCACTGGGATTTTGCCCACATAGGGACTCAGAGCTACAGTAGAAATGCCATGGGTTTCAAGGTCAGAAGGACTGATTCCTGAAAAACGGGGTCTGACTGACACTCCTCATACAAGAATACAGCAATAACAATGCTACTGAAAGCTAAGTTGCAGTAAACCAGTTGACAATTAGATCCAGACATTGTATGTCTTTGCAGCTAATTTCACAGGTAATGAAGTCTAATGTCTTAAAATCTGATGGGTATGGAAAAACATAAACAAACATCTCAGCCCACAGTTCTATCGTGTCCTGATCCCCAAGGAGATAATTTATTCCCTCAGTGGTGTTCTGCAAGGGCCAAATACAATTATTGCCAATACAAATATTTTGTTCCTGGGTTTTTTTTGCATTACAAAACATAAGTTTGGATTGTGTGACCTCAAGAGTTTTCCTCACTGCTCAATACAACAGGCTCAAAATTGTGATTGGGGAATATGGCTACGACCTTGGCATGAACAGCAATGGTGAATAATGACCTGCTCTATTTTCTCACCTTGAATCTCCTGAACTGTTTAATTGTATGGAAGACAGTGAAATTGTGCCCGAATCATGACTGCCAGTGTCTGGTCTGTTACTCTTTGCTAGTGCTCACAAAATACTCTCCATTTCCTCAGAAAGAACTTTGATTTATTAACATGTTTGTTGCGTCTCAGCTACCTTCCTCTAGGAATGTACTTGAGAAAATGCAAAAGTACATAAAAATTAAGTAGAGCTCAGACCTTTTTCTAATCAAAATTCAAATTTATCTATGCAGAAATGTCAAAGTCTTCATTTCACCCAAGGAGATAAACCTGGCATTTGGGTAATAGTCACCTCTTCCTCAATGCAAAGACCCTCTCTCCAGAGAAAAAAATGCTGTCTCTGTCCAGACCCCACACGTTTGTTCACTTGCTGGTTAATTCATGACAGTCTTAGCTAGATTTTCATTATAGGGTATTATTTGTAGCTGCTGTTTTCATGAAGCAGTTGTAATAAACAAATGAGATTTATGTTCCTTTTTAAATGGCTTGAAATAATTAGTGTTGTTAAATTTAGACTCTGAAAGAACCTACTGATTTCTCTATTTTTTCAATAAATACAAAAGCTACAAAACGATCTACCACCTCCAGTCAGGCTTATGCCACAACAGTATGGGCTCCACATTCTATGCAAAATGTATTTAAGATGAGGGAAAAAAAACCAAGTTATCCAAACAACCTTTTAAAAGTAAATGATAGTTGTGCTGAATTACTTTAAGAACTACATAACTGCCCTGTGTGTTACTCTTCTCCAGTCTAAACTCAGACTGAACTTGTTTTTATTCCTATTCTGGTCTACACAGGTCTATACTGGATCTGGATCATGCTGGTAAGCTCAGTGGAAAGTAGAATCAAAACTGAGACCCAACTCAGCTCAGAATTTTGAAGCTGACTTCCTAGCCTGATGATTTATTCTGCATCCAACCATTGTAAAAGCCCTGACCCATGTCAGGCATTCAAATACCAAACTGGGAGCTTGTGGTTTGCTCTCATCTCTGCATCACTTACTTTTTCCACTCATTCCCACTTAACCACAGCTTGCTGTATTGACAGTCCTGACACTTATTTTAAATAAGTAAACACAATGCCCTCGCCAACCCAGTTTGGCCATTTCATAGCTACTGCTGCATTTCAGAGCCTAATCCAACAAACCTGCTTCATGACAGCAACAAACAAACATCCTCTAAGAAACTTTTCACTCATTGGGTTGTTTTGTTTGGTCAGTTTGGTGTGGGTGCTACCACCCTGGTAGTCCAGATTTCTCAGTCAATAGGAAGGGCAAGATGAAATATCAGAGAACATGACAGAACTTAGCCTTAATGGTTCCACAAGAGGGGCTGGATGCAGGACAGACATACAGCTGACTACAACCCCAGAAGAGGTGAGGAAAAGATGATCTGCTGTGGGAA
The DNA here is from genome assembly GCA_013401255.1 of Urocolius indicus. NCBI lineage: Eukaryota > Metazoa > Chordata > Aves > Coliiformes > Coliidae > Urocolius > Urocolius indicus. The sequence goes on along the minus strand of WBNH01009943.1, from coordinate 961,736 downwards.
TGACCGCTTCGTGCCATGCATAGAAGGGATACAGAAACTACATACCAACTGTGTGATGAGAAAAGGTACAAAATGAAGACAAGGTGACTAAACTTGTCAGGTTTTACATTATGAATTTTTATAACTAGAGGAAAGAAAAAATAAGGAAGGTTTGCAGACAAGAATGAGGGAGCTGGGAAAGAAACCTGGAGTGATGTGCAGAAGACAATTGTAATCGGTATCAAAATATAAAATTCTAAGTACTTCTTTGCTCTATTTATGATGAAACAGTAGCAACTTCTACATAAATGATAAAATCCCAAGGCATTAAAATTAATACATAGGCTTAATGTGTTAAATCATTCTGGGGTAAAAATAAGTGGCATGCAATGGGATGGGGATTTAGTACTAGGAAATATAAAGTCCTACATCTCAGGAGAGCTGTGACATTGCCCGAGCAGCTAGCTGCAAAGCTGTGAATCCAAGACCTAAAGGTGATTGCAGATAAGTAGCCCAGTAACATAGTTTCTCTGTATGGTGTTACCGAGTGATGCAGAAGAATCAAAGCTAAGCTATTTCTGTATGTGTGCATACAAAGGGATGATACAGAAATCTAAAGCATAATGCTATGTCAAAACAACCACAGTGCATACTGTAGGGGTTGCTGAAGTCTCCACAGATTAAAAAGGAGATAGAAAAATTAAAGGAAATACAAATAAGGACAATAAAAATCATCTAAAGAGAGATTAGGAGAGTTAAATTAATACAGCCTATAAATGAGAAGACTCCTGGGCTGAGATCCAGCTATAAATACCTTCAAGGTACTGTGCGTAGAGGAAAGCAATTAATCTATCTCAAAAGATAGTAGGACAGTAGGACAAGAAGCAATTGCTTGAATTTAGGGATGGAAAAATTCAGGATACAAAAGGTTATCTGAAGAGACACATTTGCTCAATAGGGCAGACTCCCAAAGTGGTAGCCAAGGCACACTTAACTGTTTGCAAGCAAGGATAAGTTGAATAGGGGGTTATGGGAAATGCTGCAGTCACAACTTTCTACAGTCCAAAGAGATCACTGCCGACCAGCTTATTGATCTTTTAGTCTCTTTCTTCACGGATTACCTGAAAGACTGCTACTCTATTTAAAAAGAAAAAAAGTCCCTCAAAACTATATATTCATGTAGTGATATTACATCCACAGCAGAGCTCAGAAAAGGGGCTGTGCAGCACTCTGCCATGCAGGGCAGGTAATGGTAAACCTCTCCAACTCTCTTCTGGCTATTCGGTGGTGTGGTGTGTGCAATGTGAATCTGCTGGGTGCCAGGCAGGACGGGATCAGCAGGACAAAATCTGTTGACCCAGCTGGCAAAGTATCTCAACATTGAGGTCAAAGGCTGAAATGGAAACTACTTCCTTCTGATATTCATGGTCTTCCCCAACCTTGTGTTAAGAGATCCTTCACAGAAGTTTTCAGTGTTACATACTTTGATTTACGATTAGCTGAAAACCAACACTAGCAGTATTTAATGATCCTCAGGAGCTCTAAAATACACCTGCATTAAGAAAATAAAATTCAAAAACCCCAAACATTTTCAACAGCCCTTACAATTTTCAATGACAAACGGGTATACACAAATGTGAGGAATATAAAAACCAAGTACCATTACACCCCCCCTTAAATACATCCCGTCCCAACTGCACTCACCAATCGGGACTTCTGTCCCCTCCTCAATGTAGATGGGCAGTGGTGATTCCTCCATAGGATGAGGCACTGATGGAAAGTAATGAATTGTGGTAGTATTTGTCACAAAGTGACTAAAATAAGATGGTCCCTTTCTTATTACAACTACATATGGCTGGTTACTGTCCCAAAGAGTCCTTTCTCAAAGTGGTCACCTCCTGTCACAGTGGTGACCGGTCCAAGTCACAGTCCTGAGGGCTTAATCCCCACTGAGCATTCATCACCATTGGAGTCAAACCCCTCTGAGTGAGGCCTGGGAGAGGTCCCTGTCCTGGATGTTTCACGATCCTGACATTTTGCTACAGCTCACCACTCCCATCCCTGAAGTTTAACTCTCTTTTTGGAATCTCACACAGTTGAAGAAGCCAAGAGGAGCCAATGCATAGACAGGCACAAATAGAGTTATTTAGTCAAAGACGTAATATTTCATGCACAGAACCACAGAGGGAGGCTCTGATGCCCAAAGCTCGCCATTAGCTATTGAAAAGCCACAGCAGGTGATGGAAGGCTGCACCGCAAATGGCCTCTGGACCACAAACTTTCATTACTCATTCATTTTGGTGTATATGTATTGGACTTAGGAAGCTCCCAATTACTTGTTTATGAGACTGAAAATCTCCAGACAAAACTCCTCAGATCTGCACTGCATGCTTATTCTGCAGTTTCCAGACACGGTACAGTCACTGCAGTAGGGTTTATCTGTTTGAGTCCTTCTCTATTTGGAAGCTTCTCCCCTTAAAGTGGTTTTTTTTTTTTCCCACTATTTCCCATTTAAAATCTCTGGGAAGCATGTGATTCATAAGCTTTTTAAGAGGCTTGAATTTCCTACCCTAGAATTGAAACAATGAGCTTCAAATAGTCATAATCAAAAGCCTTCTTGATTTTCTCCTTCATTACCTTTTACAAATGATGATGTACCTTTTCAAAGATACAAACCCTGTAGCTAGTCTCAGCTAGAATTGTAACTGCAGGGAATGAGGAGGATTCTTTAATCCTTTTTGGGGTGTCCTTCACTTATTACTGTCTTTTTCTCTTTTTTTTTTTTTTTTTCTGGAAGATTGTCTTATGACATTCATAAAACCAGCCAAAGGAAAATTAGCTATTACAGCTATTAAATAAAGCGCCTTACAACATTTCTGCTAGCGACACAACCAGAATAAAGACTGTTTTCAACAGATGCTTGACTAGAAATGGGCTTAATATAAACTCCACACTGGTGCTTTGCAGGATGCAAAGGGCTGCCAGTCCCCTGCCTTCACCTAAGCCCACCCCTGGCTCACGTGGGAGATGCGGGGAAACACATGGGAGAGGAAGAGCAGGACACGCTTTCCTACAGAGCTACCACACAAGCCATGGAAATCATGATCTACCGGAGCACCTTGCGCAAGCCACTTTTATCTAGAAGCTTGAACTAACATTCCAGCTCAACAATAGCAAAAAAACATTTGTTACCACATGGCGTTTCGCTACATATTAACCAGCGGTTGCTACGCAAGCGGCATGGAGTGCTGCGGTTCCCACCTAGAGGTTATTTTCTTTAAAAAAGAAGAATAAATGTTGACTTTATGGGAAATGAGCCTGAGGTGAGTGCTCGTGGGCTTGCCATGCCACCGGACACAGCACATGCTTGGAAGCTATGCAAAGCGGGTGCTGCATTGGGAACAATGCAGTCATTTTCCTTGCTGAGCTAATTTTGCATGGAGGCAACGAGAGTCTTCATCTAGGCAGCCCCTTATAACATTGAACCAGATTTATTTACTAGGAAGAAATACCAGAGCAGAGCTTCCTATACTACTCAAGAGCTTTCAAAATCTGAGATCTACAAGCAAACCAGGTCACTTGATGGTGTGCATTTTTATAACATGCAGCTTTCTTGGTCCCATGAAGAATACTGTACTGGGCTCAGCCAAACCGAGCAGTCAGTCTGGAGCCAAATGCTTTCACGAAACATTTGCAACAGTATTCAGCAATGGCTGGTGGCATCTACTATTATTTTAATGGGTATCCCCACGGGTTATAGAAAAGGACCGAAATATCTATAGTCTATTTGAGGCCAAATCTGTGTATTCACACTCTTACCCACACATAGGCATGCACACACTAGTACACATGCACACAAACAAATGGCTCTATAGGCAGAACTTGGATTTTGCAGGATCCAAGGCAGAGAAGCTGACTCTTGTTACAGGGTTTGGGAATCAAGGACTCTGGGGTGCTAAAACAAGCTCTGACTTACAGGTCTCCTCTGCTTTGGGCAAACCACTTGAACATTATTCCTCCAGAATTTACACACCAACTTCATGGGAAGGCTGTTTAAACGTTTGCAAAGTGCTTTGCAATGGTTTCTAAATTCTGCAGTGATATGCACAGAAGAACTGCACGGATAGATTTAAAGGTAACAGTTGCTGAGTATTATTACTGTATAACTACAGCCTAGTTTTACATGCTCTACACTTGGTTTCTATAAACAGATGGCAAATGTTCAGTATTTGAAAGTTTTAATGAGCTTTATAACCTTTTTTTTTTTTTTGTAATTTCATAAACAAGCATAAGTAACACTTACATGAAGAGTCGTCTCTCCTGAATGGATTTTCTCTTCCTGTTTGGGAAAAAGAAAACAACAAAAGAGAAAAAGAAAAGGCAAAAGAAAATATTTTAAAGGAAAAAAAATGGGTCTAGCAAGATGTCAAACATGTTTCAATGTTATCATGCACAATGTTTGCTGAATTTCATCACTATGAACTTGTATTTGAAGAACAAGACACTGAAGTAGTACCAATACTGATCACTTCTCGCTTGTTTCATCCTATGCAAAACACCGCAGAGAATTTGGCTACATCTATCTCAAAAGCAAGGAAATTACACTGTAGCAGTGAAATAAAATGTAAATGTCATGTGATCTGAGGCAAAAAAAGGAAGAGCTCTTAACTACAGTCTAGCTCAGTGATAATTCCATGGTTTGACACATGGGTTGTTCTCCTACCTGTGGGCAGCTCACCTACACTGACACCTAAAGCAGGGCACTCCTGCTGCATTTTGGCACAGTATCATCGTTTTTCTCCTCACCAGCACTCAAGCATTGATCACACGCAAACCCAGGTTACGCAGCCTCAGTAGCGAAGGCATTCTTTGGGGCTGTGACCATTCTGGGTTACACAGAACCACAACAGGAAACCTCCTAACTGCTAAAATGCACGAGTCTTCCTAACAGCTCATGGGTCTCAGCAGCCACCCTACTGCAGCTACGTGCCACCCAAGCTGCTGCCTCCCACCTAAAGCTCACTGGCAAGACATGCCAGTGCCTCTTCTACCAAGATAGCTGGTGGGTTTGTTGGATGTTCTTGGAGCAGGGTTTAGGGTCAGCACTGAGCAGCTTTTTGGTGGTATAAATCTAGACATATTGAAAAAAAATAAAAAGAAGAAGAAAAAAAGAGAGAGAGGCTGATACAAACACAGAAGATGCTGTAGGATACCAGTCCGTTTCAGAGTCACTGACTGGCAGCACAGTAGCCTTTTCAATGGCAGGTTTTGGAGGGGAAAAAAAAAAAAAAAAAAAAGGACAATGAAGCATGTCAGTTTCACTTAATTTCCACCACATTCTCTTATATCAATATTAGCTACTCTGTAAGCAATTTAAAGGGTATTGCCTAGAGTTTACATGCCTTGGGATGATACTCAGCTAGCACAAATCAATTAAATCCATGGCACTACAACAGCTGAGGATTCAAGCAAATTTGCACGTAGAGAAGAAATTCAGCAAATATTAAATCACTGCATTTTCATCCTCACACTTTTCTTCCAAATGCCAAGGACCTAATCCTGCAAATAGTCCATCTAGAGCAGCATCAAAAAAAGATAGAACTCTGCATATGGAGAACTTAAGAGGACTGGACTATAGATTGCTTTGAAAAACATATCCCTGATCCATTCCGGTGACATAAATTAAGTTAGCAATGAGAAAAAGTCGAAGTCACTAATCCTACTGGGTAATCAATTCAAAGCTGCAGTTCTTAAATGGTCTACAATTTATTAGTATGAGCAATCAAATAAGCATTACTTGCTAAAGGCTTTAACTACCATGGCTTTCTCATCCATTTTTATGTGTTGTAATATGGTTAAATTTAAAAGAAACAAATCAGCATAATCTTTTCAGAGTCATTTGCCAGCATGATTAAAAACCCGGGTAAGGCACCACTGCAGAGACTCCCCTTACTAGGAGAAGTGGCAACACTGCCAGTAGGGCATAGGGGCAACATTGCTCCATTGCCTGCTGGGGCAAAACTATGGGGCACAGGAAAAGCAAGAAGAGACAAAATTAAAGCAACAGGGAGTTGCTGTTGAGTCTTGAGGTGCGTTGATGAAAATCCTGGGAGCATCACTGCCCAGGAAACGTGGCAGCCTGCTGAAAGACTTCCACCTGAGACTCTCTTTGGAAAGACCCAACACACAGGACCTGGCTAGAAGACACTAAGATGTGTCTCGGTTTTGGTTAGGCAGAAGAGTGATTTAAGGAAAACTCACTGAAATATCTGCAATGATTAGCTGTAAGGCAAGATCCTCACNAAAACTATGGGGCACAGGAAAAGCAAGAAGAGACAAAATTAAAGCAACAAGTAGTTGCTGTTGAGTCTTGAGGTGCGTTGATGAAAATCCTGGGAGCATCACTGCCCAGGAAACGTGGCAGCCTGCTGAAAGACTTCCACCTGAGACTCTCTTTGGAAAGACCCAACACACAGGACCTGACTAGAAGACCCTGGCTCGGTTTTGGTTAGGCAGAAGAGTCATTTAAGGAAAACTCACTGAAATATCTGCAATGATTAGCTGTAAGGCAAGATCCTCACTGAGGCTTAACGAACCTCCTGTACCCAGGCACAGAAGGCTTCCTGAGCACTGTGCTGCAAGACTAAGCCAACCTAAAGCATCTTCTGCATTCCCTAGGCAACACTGCACCTCTTTTCACCCAGCATTTCACACACGACTGAAGCTGCCTGCAACAGCCCAAATATTTCACTCTAAATGTTTAAGAAACCTTCAGGTAACCCACTCAAAAGCTACAAATCACTGGCTACCAACAAAGAGTACCATGGCAAATTTTGCTCTTGGTCACAGCAAAGTTAAATACATTTTTTTAAATGGAAGCATTTGAAGCATTCCAAATTTCTACTGGGTTCTAGACCATGATCCCTAAACAAACACACAGTGTCCCTCAGGACTTTGATCTAGCATCTCCAAGCCTGCCACCACCTTCTCAGTACCTCCAAATATCATGCTGCCATCCTGCTTTTTGCAAAATATAACAGAAAATAACCCTTATACTGCATGGTAGAGGAAGCAGGTTAATAAATTAGAGCAAGGCCTTTCCTCCCTCAGCCCTGCAGGGAGGGGGGTGAATCTGGGTCTCACCTCACCCGTGGGGCAGCACCAGGACCCCACGGGGAGGAAAAGGCATCTGTCGCCCTCCAGTGGGTACAGCCTCAGAGCAGCCCAAACCGGGAAAGAGGTGGGAAGGAGAAGAAGCAGAGAAGGTGAGAGGCAGGCAAATCGAGAGGAGAAAAAAAATAAATATGTAAAGTAGAGACAGTTGAAGAGGAAACACGGAGATGTTATCTCTGAAAGTGCCAAAAATAAAGTTGCCAGTGTCAGTTTTACCAGGGCAACAAAGACCTCCTTCTGCTACACTTGTGTTTCAGCCTCGACTCGCTCTGGGTGAGGGCCACTGTCGTGCTGCTGGCTGCCTCCACTGCTCACATAGCTTTGCTTTAAAAAAACCCCAACAACCTTCAGGGGAATCCTCCCCTAACACTCATGCAAAGGTAAGCAACGCCAAAAATCAGACCCGGAGGTAAACACCCAGCTGTCAAAACCCATCAGGGTTCTCACCAAAGCCTCTCCCCTCCAAATTCCACAGCAGCAGGTTTTAATGGGCTGATTTACCCTCGAACCTAAAGCCATAAAATCTAAACCGGTAGCAACTGTCACCCGAGCCCTGAATTACGCAGCTTGATAAGACATCCCCCGATCAGGACTGCCTCACTCTTTTGCTAGTCCAAAACTCAAAACACTTTGACATGCAAGCAAATAGGAAAAAAAAAAAGAAAAAAAAAATGCAGTTACCAAAATAGTAACCAGCTCCTCTCAGCACATTTTCTTAATGCCTTTCCCAATACGGTTAAAAAGATGGGAACTAACCGAAAAACACCATCTTTACACCTTGGCACAAGCCATGCTGGTTTATGTTTGGGGTTGTATTTCTTCATGTTTATCTGGATCCCTTCCCATTGTTTTTTTTTTTTTAAATCAGTGTTTTCCTTTAAAAGTAGCTCTTATTACACAGAAAAAAAATAAACTTTTACCATTTCTAAACACAAAGTTTTGCCACACTCCGAGCTGCCTAAGGAAAACACAGCTTGCCTTCTGGTTTCATAAATAACACATACTCTGCACGTTTCTTCGCCTGGGTGAAAGAAATTCTCCCATGTTCTTATATGGAAACCTTGCAAGTCCTCCAACATGCTGCCTGTTACAATATCAGGCAGAGATGGGCATTCATTATCTGAAGGTCAGTGTGCGAATTCTGTATGCAAGTTACCCCAAACGAACCCAGAATTATCACTTTTCACCATGCTGAGCTCGGTAACCTGCCCTGTCTAGTCCCCGCGTTTTGTTTACAAGCCTCGATCACAACTTTGATTTCAGCACACCAAGAATCAACAAAATAAAAGGAAAAGGAGTGGGGAGAAGAAAGGAAGAAGCAGCCCGCGGTATTACCCACCAGGTAGGCCCATTAGCATCAGATGTAGCATTGCCTGTACCAGCCTCTTCGCTTGAGGTTAGCGCACAGCAGCCAGAAAAAATACAGCGGGAAAGGGTGGGAAGAAAAAAAAGGGGAAAATAGTCGAGGAGAGAAATGTGCTTCTTAGATGTGCTGGAGGGCCGCCAGCAAGTGGGTAATTGCTGCGAACTGTTATCGCGAAAAAAAGTTTAACGCAAGGTGGGAAGGGGGGAGGGAGGGGGAAAATAACCACTGGGGAGCAAAA